>JAQMYF010000008.1:26481505-26507922 GCA_030014195.1 Neosilurus mollespiculum
CTTACCTTGGCCATGTCTCTGAGAACTGAACACCTCGTACTTCTTGACACTCCAGGTAGGTTGCAGTTGTGGAATATAGCAGCACTGGAGGATGATGGGTTCCTGGTAGCTTCATGTTTGATTCTTCTCAAATCTTTGGTGGTTAACTTGTGACTTTTCTTCTTGACACGTTTCTTGCGACCCTGTTGACTATTTGCAACAAAACGTTTGATTGTTCTGTGATGACGCTCCAATATCTTAGATATTTCAATAGTGCTGCATCTCTCTGAAAGACTTTACAATTTTTGACTTTTCAGAGTTAGTTAAATCTCTTTTTTGGCCCATTTTAGCTGAGCAGAAGAATCTGCCTAATAATTATGCCACCTTGATATAGGGTGTTGATCTCCTTAGGCCACACCCTCCCTCGTTACACAAATACACATTACCTGATATGCATTAAATCCAATAAGCATTCAAGTTATTACAGCTTGGAGTTGGAAATTATGGATAAAATGATGATATGGTCAAAGTAATCACTTGCCTAATAATTGTGCACACAGTGTATATTCTAATGAACTTAGGAGAAACAGGACACCCTTCACCAAAGCCAATCCTGGTAAGTGTAGAAGAAGAAGAACGAAGCAAGGAGATACAAACAAGCTTCAGTTATCTGAAATGTACTAAATAACCCTAATTTTGTAAAAGCTTCACCCAATGATCCATCCATCCATTATAAACCATATCATGTCATATACCCATACCACTCAGGGTCACTGGGGAGGCGGTGGGGACACCATGAACAGGTCACCAATCAGTTGCAGGGCAACCCAATGATCCATCCACCCGTCCATCCATCAGTCCATTATCCATACCACTTATCTATCCATTTGATGGAGGAAGCTGGAGCCAATCCCTGCTGATTTCAGGCAAGAGGTGGAGTACACCCTGACCAGGACACCAGTCTCTTGGAGGGCCAACACAGACACAAAGAACCATTCATACTCACATTCTCACCTATCAACATTTCAGAGTAGCCAGCCGACCTAATGAGCATGTCTTTGGACTGAAGAAGAAAGCTGGAGTACCCAGATGAAACCCATACAAGCACAGCAACAACGCCATTGTGACGCCATCCACACACTGTGATCCATACAAGCTATTTTTGTACAGTATGTAAAATCTTGGTTATCTTTTTTGAAGCTATACCAGAATAGATGCATTTTTGTAATATTGGGGCATTTACTTGTTTTCATATTTTAAATGTTAAAATTGCCGACATCCTTCTTCCTTTCCATCGCCACTCAAACTCCTCTGATCCATGGCGTAATTTCTCACCTGCTTCATCATAGGTGGCAGAAAGCTTTTCCAGCATCTCCTTATCTACATTGAGGATCTGTTGTTCCAGAATGGATTGGTAGGACAGAAGACTGTTCTCCTTCTCTTTCTCATAATTCTGCAGGTGCTGCTTTAGGACTGCGGGCAGGCGAGTTTTCACGTATTCTGCTGCTGCCTGGAAAAAGAAACAAAATAAAGTTGATTGTTAAGGATGCAAGGAACCTGCAACTGTGTTTGCTATATTCTACATCCTTAATTTTTGGCTAGCCAGTGCTCTCAGTCTGCACAACAACGAGGACCACTTTCATATCAGAGTTGCTGAACAAATACTACATACAGAATGTGTGCCAGGGACTTAATAATAAATCAACAGCTCTAGTAAACTGATAGTCTGTAACAGTGAAAGAGTCTGTAAGAGTAAAAGTGGAGCTTAAAGAGCCCAAACATGGTCAGATACATCCATCCATTCATTTGCCGAACTGTTTAATTCTGCAAGGGTCACAGGAAGGGTAAAGCTCATCTGAGCTGAATCTGGATGAAGGCGGTGTACACCCTGAACAGCTCGCCAGACCATCACAGGGCTTACACACACACACAACCATTCACACTCACACCTATTACCAACAACCAGTTAGCCTAATGTGCATATCTTTGGACCTTAGGAGGAAACTGGAGCACCCAGAGGAAACCCACAAAAGTATGGAAGAGATCATGCAAACTCCACACAAACTCGAACCCAGTACCTTCTTGCAAGACACATTAACAGTAAGTGTTAGATATTCACATAAAATTGAAAAAAAGTTCATAGACAAACATTTTCAGAGTAGCTCCAGTCACTTCTGTCTGACCTCTGTTCAGTGCTGACATGAATAAATCAGCAGACAAGCAGACAGTGAGAGCAGAATGAAAAGTGCACCAGCAGCCAAATGCCGCTGCTCTCCTGGCACCCATCAACATGAGCTGGAGAAATTGAAGTCGCTAACCATTTGGCCAAAGAGATAACAATCTGCTCAGCCTGTGATATAAAACTTTTGCACATCCCCTACTTCAGAAAACATACCAAAATACATGGATAATTTTCAGAAGGGGAAAATTAACACGCAGCTATAATCAGGCAAAGGGTGGCACAGTGGCGTAGTGGTTAGCATGTCTGCCTGAAAGCAAGAAGGTCCTGGTTTTGAGTCCTGGTTTCAGCATGGCATTTCTGTGTGGAGTCTGCATGTTCTCACAGTATTTGCATGGGTTTCCTCTGGGTACTCCAGTTTCCTCCCACAGTCCAAAGACATGCACGTCAGGCTAGTTGGCTGTTCCAAATTCCCCCAAGGTGTGAGTGTGAAAGGTTGCTTGTGTGCAAGCTGTCCAAGGTGTACCCCGCCTTCTCCAAGTGTCGGCTGAGATAGGCGCCAGCCTCCCCATGACCATAGTAGGATTAAGTGGTTGTAATAATAATAATAGAAACAGCAGTAGTAGTATTGAATAAACTTTTAGCTCCTGCCCAGTCCATCTGGTGATAAGGGGAATCTAAACATAGCTAGAGAGTAAGAACTGGCAACAACTAAAATCCCTGCAAATAATACAAGTTTCTAATTTCCTCATGTGCAACTTCAAGAAATGTTTATGTACGTACATAAATTTTGTTCTACTAGAACAACTAAAATTTATATACCGAACATTAAATGCCAATAATAAACTCAGTGTTTCATAATAGAGTATATTATTATGAGAATAGAGAATATGGAGATCCTAAGCTGCCCAGTCTTGATACAGAGATTCCTTATGACTTGTAAGAGCAATACCCTTGGAAGGAAGTGACACAGGATCACCAAATTTGCTGTATGGGTTCCCTCCAGGTGCAAATAGAGTGGGATTGTATATGGGTCACCTTATATACAGGACAGAGATCCTAAATGGTGAACCATAGTCATGGAATTTGGTTGTCCTGTTGTCCTGGGTGACCTGATGGTTGTCCTGTGTCCGTCCCATGTCTGCACGTGCCTAACACAGGAAACCCTAACCCATCGACTTCATTTTGGATGGTTGTCCCATGTCTGCCTGTGCCCACCACAGGGAGTCTGAGTCAATATAGAAAATGGTGGTAAAATTGAGTGCACACATGACGCTAAATAAAAGATTTTTAATCAAAAAATCTTATGCTAGGTAGGGTAGTGTGGCTGAGTGGTCTAAGGCGCTGGATTAAGGTTTTAGTCTCTTCGGGGTCGCGGGTTTGAATCCCACCGCTGCCAACATGATTTTTGGGGGCAGCTGTGGTCTGATGGTTAGAGAAGCGGCTTTGGGACCAAGAGGTTGCTGATTCGATTCCCACAAACCAGCAGGAAAAATGTGTGGCGGTGGGGGAGTGAGCTGCACCTTCCTTTCCTCCACCTTCATGGCTGAAGTGCCTTTGAGCAAAGCACCTAACCCCCAACTGCTCTCCGGGCGCCCCAATGTGTGGCAGCCTACTGCTCCGAGTGTGTGTGTGTGTGTGTGTGTGTGTGCTCACTTTGGATGGGTTGAATGCAGAGGCAATAATTTCCCTTGTGGAATTAATACAGTATAGCAAAAGCAAAATTTGTGTTCCTACTGATTTTTGGGGAAAACATAAGTGCAATTCTGTAGATACACAACTCACACAGATTTTATGGGGAGCTCTGCTTCGAGCTGAGTTCCCCATCCATGGTAGTGAGATCCAATGTTTTTGTCATTTCAGCAAAGATATTTCTCTGTTCTGTCTCTCCTGTATATATCACAGCATGAGCTTGTAAGGACGTGAAGGCTCCAGAAGGATCCAACCTATATCTTGGCACAAAACACCACCACAGGTACCCTAATGTTTTCCTGCTTTGCCGTGCTTTTATCTCACCCAGGCTGCCTACTGAAGATCGAACGATTAGATGTCTAATACCTAATTTGATGTCCAATTTGACCTGTGGGTAGAGCAGTGATTCTACTCCAAATACGATGCTCAACAATTTACTGGACCACCTGTAACATATAAAAGAAATACAACTATTTTTGATAAGTTTATTACAATTCACATTTTATTTGTGTTTATTAGTTGAAAATTGAACAAATGAATACAAAATGTAACAGGAGACTCGGTATTTAGTGGCTCCATTGGCTTTTATAACAGCGAGTGTTCTTGCTGCCATTGTTTTTTTCATATTTCTTCACAGTTTCTTTTGGCAATGTGCTTCAAATTCTTTATCACTGTTCCCAAGGACTGTCTTTGGGGAAACCTTTGTGTGAATCAATTAAATCCTGTATTTGTTCAAAAGGATTCAAATATGGATTCTTGGCCAGTCCAGTCCATCATTTTTAACGTTCCAGATTGTAGTTTCTGTTCAAATAATCCCTACACAATTTACATGAATAATTGGGACTGTTGTCTTTCTGAAATGAATGAATCCACAGCCAAAAACAATTTGCATTTCAGGCAATTGTGACAGGTGGTTTCATAAACTTGTTAAGTACTGTATATGAGCAAACAGAGATGTCCAAGTCCATCATGATCCACCAGGGCAGCTTTAATGCACCTTGGCAAAGATTGTACGACTACGATTGTAAGTCTCTGCGTTTGTAGAAGAAAAGAAAGCTGGTACTTTTTTCATTAAACGTGGTCAAGAACTGCCCCATTTGGATCCAATTGGCTTACTATTGAAACCTGCTATGGAAAAGGAAATAGCCATTCTGACTGCATGCAGCAAAGGCTTGGGGCTAGCTAACAGATATCAAAAAGTTCATGAGCTGTGAGGCAGCTTCAAGTGTTCCTTCAAGATCACGGCTAACTAAAACATCTGGTCTTTAATTAATGAGATTCAAACAACAGCTTACAGCCTTGCATTGATAAAGAGCTGAATTAGTCAGATGGGGAGAAGGATAGAACTGCCGCAAACCAGATTTTAATTTTAAAATAGACTTCAGGAGTCCAGACGCTCCCACCAAGAGGACCATTTCATAATATGCCAATATATCAAAAATTCACTTATATTAAAGTTGACTGCTGTAACCTTAAAACAAGGTCAAGGTGATCCCTATACAATTTCAACTGGGACCTTCCTGAGGAGAAGCCATCCACCAAATGTGATTATCCTATATCATTTCCTTAGAAAAAAAAACAAAAAAAAAACCCACACTAGCAAGCATTGAAAAGCCGAATACAGGAAAAAGTGACCTTGTGACCTTGAAACAACGTCAAGGTGACCCATATACAATTGTACCCTATTCGCCCCTGAGTCAGGGCCTATGCCATTTCCTTTCAAAGTTATTGCCATAACAAGCCTCAACAAGCAATATATCTAAAAAGTGACCCTGTGACCTTGTAACAAGGCCAAGGTGACCCATATACAATCCCACCCTATTCGCATCTGAGGGGAACCCATACATCAAATTTGGTGATCCTGTGTCATTTCCTTCCAAAGTTATTGCACTAACAGGTCATACGGATGGACGGAACCCATTTCTATAAAAACCAAATAACTCTAGAAAATACCAAGATCTCAGCAGCCTAAATATGGTAAATGAAGGTTAATAGACAGAACCTTTAACTTGATGGTTGCCTGTTAGCTGTGGATGTAAAGTACACTAATAATGTGTTACTCAGGAAATGGCAAGGACTGAGCAGAGAAAGAAATAAAAATGAGTACATGGCAGCGTGGGTGGGAGAGGAAGAGAGGCGAAAGAAAGGAGACTGAGGGACAAGGTTAAAGATAAGGCTGTATAGAGTGTGTGTGTGTGTGTGTGTGTGTGTGTGTGTGTGTAAAAGAGTTGTCAGTGGGGTGGTGATTAGAGTACAGATAGATTCAGAAAAGCACCCAGGACTCGGAGATATCCTTATGTCCTGCCCGAGCAGGGAAGCAGAGGATGTCTCCGGAATGTATAAAGCACCGATGCAGCCTTGAGATCTTCATCTAGCTGATGCTTCAGGAACCTACAAAGCTGTACACATTACTATCTCACGCATTCTGCCTGCTGATTTTATCGGGACAAATCCATTTGCTAGTGGAGATATGGATGGTGGCACCCCTGCTGAGGTGCTCGGAGTCTACTCCAGCCTTTTCGGCACTGAAAATTTGCTCGGTCTGACCTTAACAAGTCTCCGACACACAGAAATACAAGCAGAAACACACACACACACACACACACACACACACACACACACACACACACACACACACACACTTGCTGCCAGGCCTCAAATCCAAATTGACTGAGTAAAAGTTTAACTCTATTGAACATGACATACTGCTGGTACAGCAAAAAATTCCCTGTGTAGATGAGTCACTCCGCCTACACTGTTGGGAAAAATATGTCCCTTAAAATGTTACATGTAAACCCCTCTTAAAGCATATTTATGCTACCTTAACATCCAAAAATAAAGACATCCATTTCAAATGTTTCGGCCAACACTGTCCACATACGTCCGTATGTCATTTACATTGGCATTGATATTAAGCAATGCATCCACTAGAGGGCAGATCAAAGGCACCAAGGCACAAACATAGTGACAGCTACTCGAGAGATCCTTGGATATTTCTAGGCAATATTATATTGTGAATCCCCACAGAAAGTTGATCATGGCAAGAAATGAGAGAGAGAGAGAGAGGGGGAGAGAGAGAGAGAGAGAGAGAATATAACTGAGTAGGAGTACGGAAAGGTGCAAAAAAAGGAAGGTACAAGGTGAAAGAAAAGGCAAACATGGGGCATGTATGCGTTTGCAGCTCACAATATTCACAGCGGTTCATAACACCTGTTGTCCATCCATCTGTCCATTTTTTTCCGCTTATCCGAGGTTGGCTGGCGGAGTCAGCAGGTCTAGGAGGGAAACCCAGGCATCCCTCTCCCCAGCGACACTCTCTAGCTCCCCCTGGGGGATTCCAAGGCATTTCCAGGCCAGACGAGGTATACAATCCCTCCACCAAGACCTGGATCTGCCTCAAAGCCTCCTTCTAGCCCAGAAAACCTCAAAAGCGAAGTGACCAGGAGGCATTCTAATCAGATACCTGAACCACCTCAACTGAGTTATTTCGATGCGGAAGAGCAGCGGCTCTACCCAGAACTCCCCCTGGATGTCGGAACTCCTCATCCTATCTCTGAGGCAGATCCCAGACACTCTCGGAAGGAATATTGTTATGAATGATTTAAATGATTGCACTTCTCAAGAGCACTTCATTTCTGAGACTTAATCTTGCTTCATTGGATAATCCCTTGACTGCTGCCGTGATTATAAATACTATCCTGTGCTCATCCCACGACTCATATCCCCAATACGCTCACACATCCTTTCAACACATTTAATAATATTCTTGCTCACAGTACTGTACATGACTAATGATATATAATTCTTCTATTTGGTGCAAACAAGAAGAGTCTGGCTCCTGTCAAGGCTTGTTCGTCATGTTAATTAAGGATTTAAACCTACGTTCAGATTGTTGTAAAACTGCTTCGTGACAAGGACTTTTTATAAACCCGCTACACAAAAGAAACTGAATTGAACTGGAGAGAATGGTGAGCTTGGATAGGCAGAAGAAGCTTTAAGTATACTTTAATATATTACACTAGTTACCGGAAGATTGCGTGATTGAATCCTGTCATTGCCAGAGATCCAATGTTAGGTCCTTGAGCAGGTCAGTGACCTTAAAAATGCTCAGCTCTGCATTTTACTTGTAGGTATTTTGGGATAAAGGTATCTGCCAATCAAACAGAATATAAAGTAGTGGCTTTAAATTAGGTCTTAATCTTTTCTCTGTGGAGCCGGCAAGAAACACTCCATACATTTACTTTCTAGGTCCATCAAAGGTGCTTAATTGCTGTTGCTTCTGAGTGGGATGTCTGTTTAAGGGAGGAAATCTATATTACCGCTTGGCAGCTATACAATAGGACACACGCACACACACACCCCGAAATGGCCTTTCAAAGTAGTTCCTATATGCAAATTCTCTCCTTGAAATTTAACCAAAGGAGTCTGATCAGCTGGAGGCCACTGAATAGGACAACTTGACTAAAAGGATGTCTAATATATCTACATATATATGCCTAAGACAGTATGCACTCTTCTGATTGGCCAGAATCTGATTGGGCAATAAATTGGTGACCGGTGCTCTCCGACTGGCAGCTAACTAGCCATTAGCTGGCTGCACTGTGTTATATTATTCTAATGTGCAAGAAGACCAAGAACAAATGTTTATACCAAGAACAAATTGAGGCTTTATGCCCAACCACAAAGCAAAAAATATGATCAAGAAAACAAAACCTGATCCAGACATTCTCCACTGAGCTCCCAGAAAAAAAAAATCAACTGGGCAAAAAATTACTCACCGGCAAGCTTAACTATCGTTTGTGTAAATTTTTTATGGAAGTGAAGAAAAATACTATACTGATTACAAACCAAATACTTCTAACATCTTCCAAAGAATAAATCAGTGTTTTCTTGGGCGCAACTGTGGACAAAAGGTTAGAAAAGTGGGTTTGGGACCAAAAGGACACTGGTTCGATTCCCGAACCGACAGGAAAAATGTGGCGGCGGTGGGAGTGAACAGCACCTCCTCTTCCTCCAACTTCATGGCCAACGCCCAACTGCTCTCCAGGTGCTGCAATGTGCCTGTTGAGTGTATGTGTGTGTACTCACTTCGTATGGGTGAAACCCTCCAGAGCCAAATTTCCCTTGCAGGCTTGATACAGTGTATCAAAATTTAAAAAAAAAATAAAAACATGAAATACCCTAAAAGATCAAATGTTTACAAATTCCCGTGAAGTACTGGCTGCTCATCAGAAAGCGCTTCTTCATTACCAAAAGGGAAATAAGGGAAACAAACTACCGAAGCCCTCTGGCTAAGATTTCTCTTTACAGACCTCACACTCAGTTTACATACATACTGTATATTTACATTTACACTTATGGCATTTGGTCAACATCCGCATCCAGAGTGACTTACATTTTTATCTCATTAATTCAACTGAGCAGTTGAGGGTTAAGGGCCTTGCTCAAGTGCCCAACAGTGGCAGCTTGTTAGTACTGGGGTGAACCACTGGCATGTATGTGTGTGTATAATAGCTATTTTCATTAAAGCAGGCAGCCAGTGTGCCCATCTCATCAGGGGAAAAGACGGAGTGTCACTTGTCACACATACTGCCTAGTGCTGTAATTGCGTACTGCAAAACACTGTGAACGTACAAGCACCAGGCTCTCTAAAGGCAAAAGAGAAAGAGCTCTGTTCCAAAAATAGCCCCCGAGTAGTCACTGTGGTCGTTTGATACTCGATCCCTCCATCAGAGTTTCACTCAGGTGACCTTGATTGGGTGCTGGGTAGTGTTTGCTCCAGCTGGATGAGCTGGGAAAAGTGAAGCGAGGATGAAATATTAACCCTCAAGCACTATGAATGACCCGATAACCAAAGGCAACTCTTCAGCTTTTACTGCAGTGCTAAAAATGTTAGTACACTCTTAATACAAAATACAGCTTTTATGTACTAAAACGCAATGGGTTTGCTGTTTGTTGATGCCACTAGCACTGATGAATTGATTCTTTTCCAATTGCCGAACATCCTGAAGCACTTTATTACACTTACAATACAGAAATTTAGATACAATTATTATTATTTTACTACCCATTTTAGCAATCCATCACGTGTACCACGCAGGGGAATCTAAAGCCAATCCGAGCTGATGTCGGGTGAGAGGCAGGGTACATGCTGAACAGGTCACCAGTCCATCGCATGGTTTATACAAACAAAACAACCATTCATACTTACATTCACAATTATGAGACTGATAGGAGTAAAACACTACCGCTATCTTCAATAGCAATATTCTGCTGGTGGATATGATTGGTTATACCGTGATATAATAATTTATCGAAATATCGGCGTATACATGCCATGATATTAAAACCAATCAATTCACTCCTCTGTCATGCAGAATTTCTTCCTGCAGTCATTTCAGACATGTTCTTTGCCAGCAAGCCATGTTCAATCTCACATTTCAAACATTCCCTGTCAACACTACAACAACAACTTCACAAATTGTAAAGAATAAAAAATTTCTTTCAGCAAAACAAGACAGTTCCAGCTGGAACTGGCACAAGCTTTTTCGTGATGTACTGGTATGTTTGTGATTCTGCACATTTCATGTTCATGCTGCAAACAGCTTTAGCGACAGAGAATTATATTGGTGTTGACAGGCTCTTCAGCGAAGGAGAAAATCTGCTTGGTAAAAAAAGAAAATGAAAAAAAAAAGTGAGAACGAGAGGGGGGTAAAAAATAGAAGGTGCTTATCTGGATTCATCTTATCTGGAGTTAGTTCTTTTTAGCTTGGTTTAATCCCATTTATTAGGACATGAAAAGCCTCAAGAGATCCGAGATCAGCACTTTCTGAGAAGGCTACGACCTTGAAAGCAATGTGTTTCAATGCGGAAAAAGGTTGCAGCAACATTCTGTCGCAAAATGTCCTCAGCAAGCCTGGAACGTTTCCTCAAAAGGCCCGAAATCCTAGAAAATGTGTAAAAGCGGGGCTGCATTCTTGGACCACATGAAAAGCAAACAAAAGCCTTATTTCAGATCAAGTTTCCTCCACAGACCGTTAAAGATGACATGGGATAGGGCAGAGTGAAAGAAGAAGAAGAAGAAGAAGAAAAAAAAACAAAACCCTGCTGTTGGTATTTGCAGAAGAGCAGCTGAATAAACTTGAATGAGGAAAAGGCTAAAGTAAGAAGCTGAACACCGTACAGCACGTCCATGCATCGTCAGATCCTCCTATAACCAAGTTATGATAATGAATATTCTAACACAATGCACACTGCTAGCATTCATCTTCCTGTGAAATATTTCAGTTTTGTCTGAGTTAAGAGTAAGGAATTCAAAATATTTAAATCTGCTGTCAAGTGAACATTTTCTGAATAAACTTGCCTCGTCCTTATTTCAGTCTATGCAGATCTTTAAGGTTTTTCATTAGCACTACTGCTGCTAATCAATATTGATCATGAGTGGAATCATGTCTAAATATAATCCTAATTAGGGTCGCGGGGGAGGCTGGCACCCATCACAGCCGACTCTGGATGAGGACAGGGTACACCCTGGACAGATCGCCAGGCCATCACAACGGCCAACCCACACACAACCATTCACACCCACGGGTGATTTGGAACCGCCAATTATCCTACTGTGCATGTTTTTGGACTGTGGGAGGAAACCAGACTACCTGGAGGAAACTCACGCAAGCACAGGGGGAACATGTAGACTCCACACAAAAACAGCCAAGCCCAGTAATCAAACCCAGGCCTTCTTGCTATGAGGCAGACGTGCTAACCACTACACCACCATGCCACCTGCATAAAATTATATTCAAGTTAATATTAAGGATATTATGCTGGCTGATAAAAACCTAACTATACCTGTTTAAGTACTCTTACACACTCATTTGCTGAGCCATTTAATCCTACTAAGGTCACGAGGAGACTGGAACCCATCAAAGGTGGGGTACACCCTGAGGGCACATTTTCTGAACCGCCTTATCCTAATTAGGGTCGCGGGGAGGCTGGCACCCATCTCAGCCGACTCTGGGCAAGGGCAAAGTACACCCTGGACAGCTCGCCAGGCCATCGCAGGGCAGAAACACGCTGACAGCTATGCAGCCTTCTTGACGAAAATCAGCAATGGTTCTTTTACATGCATCTCACCATAGACAGTGAGAGACATGGCCGGCATTTGATAACCCAGTTAGCTGCACTGGGGGGCTGCAACAGTGTGTTTTTTGATTTTTGCCAGCTAGCCAAGCTATGCGACGTCATACCCAAATGTGAAGTGTGTGGGATTTCATAGCTAAAAGATGATGTTAGGATAGACAGGGTTTGGCAATGCATGGTCGCTGATAGGTTTTACCTTTTGATTTTGTGTACACTGAATATCAAGAGAAAAAAAAAAAAAAAAAAAAAAGACACGACGGTACTGCAATTCAAACAAGGAAATTCCCATGTGCTCGGTTTTAGGTACTCCCACCACTGCTCAGAGATTACTGTACCTCAACAAGCCTGAGGGGAACACAGTACACCGGCTCGTGGTCGACAATGTTCTCCCTTTATATTATGATTCTTCATAAACTTTTATACACATTCAATGGGGCAAGGCAACACCGGATTGGTCAGCTCAAATAAAGCGTTACATGCGCACAGTATAATGCATTCACTCTGCACAATGACTCTGATTTCTACATGCGTGCCTTAGATTTGGAAATAAAAGAAGACGAGGAGCGTGTGCCGAATTTTACCTAACAACTGCAACTATCAGTTTACATAATAAAGATGGAAGTGTCTGGAGACCCCACTGTATGTAGAGACTTTCTATGTTCAATATTATCATATTCCGACTGGAAACAAAACCACACAATTTTTCCAGGCTCTTGAGCATCACTCAAATAGAGGGGATGTATGTTGGCACACATACGCTGGCAGCACATGCCACAGTTTGGGATTGATGGTCCCAAGGGCTTTCCTACGCCAGAGCTCTTGCACAGTACATCTCTTTAGCTCCGCTGTCAATTAATGCTGCTCCTGGCACTATCTCAGCCTGGCAGAACAACGTACTGTGTGTGAGTGCAAGCCCAAGTGAGGGTGCAGGCAATGTTTCTGCCTTCAAGTATATCTGTCAGGTGCTGATAACGCACACACCCACACACACCTTAACTTCTACACCAGCAAACACAATGACAGCCTGCATATTATTCACGACCCGGGCTTATTAAACTGTAACGGTTTGGAGAGAGCTTGCAGATTCGGGCTGCGGAGGAGGAAGGCTGGTGTGACAAGCTGCACTGTGAAAAAGAGAAAGAGAGGAGGATATCGAAGGGAAGGAGCAGTGATATGATAGCATCAAGCTCATCGTGTGTAGTAGGAGGAGAGTGGTGACAGTGAGACGGTGAGGGAGGAGATGAGAGATAGAGGACATGAGAGGTAGTTAACATAAGAAAAGAAAAAATGTGAAGTAAAAACTTTAACATTTGTTTGGCGTTACCACTGACAACATTGTTAAGACGAAATTCCTAGCAGGTGGAGAGAGAACATTAATTTAATCACAAAAATTTTTGTGAAGAGGTTCCCAAATGAGAAGACAACCCAAGTGGATTCATTTTTTTCTCGAACAGAATTGTGCCTTATTCCTTTTTCGATTTCTGAACCGCATTATCTGCTATTGGAGTCACAGGGAGGCCGGAGACCATCCCAGCCGACTTAAAGTGAAGACAAGGCACCCCTGAACAGCTCACCAATCCATCCCTACACCGAAGGGCAACTTGCAGCAATCAGTTAGCCTTATGTACATGTCTTTGGACAGTGGGAGGAAACCAGAATACCGTGCAAGCACAGGGAGAACAAGAAAACTTCACACGGAAATGGTAGTGTCGAGAACGGGACTCAAACCCAGGACCTTCTTGATGCGAGGCCGAAGTGTTACCCACTACGCCACCGTGCCCCCCATATTCATTGAACTGTCATGATCATTTGCATGTGGAGCATCGACAAGATGCATGACTATCAACCTGAAGATCACAAGTTTAAATCCAGGTTGATGCTGCAGCTATCCACAACCGGGAGTCCATGGGAGCTAATTGGCTGAGCTTGCACGGGAGGGAGGGATGGCATATGCTCTCTAACCTGTCACTCACAGCAATCACCAAAAAAATCATGGGCAACTGTGAGCTCATTCGTACAACGGGCGGATATTGCTTTCCCTCTGAATGTGTTATGTTGCCTCCAAATGCGCAGCAGTTCATAAAGAGGCGGGGGCATGTGCATGCTTACCCCTCCTCCCTGGTTGATGGTGGTCGTGTGATAGGGAAGGCAACACTTGATGGGTGGGAATTGGATACGACTAAATTAGGGGAGAAAATGGGGGGGGAAATGGAAAAAAAGACAAACAAAAAGAAAGTCCTCATGCTAGTACTGTGAATGCTAGTTATGCTAGTTATCTCATATGATCGGAACAAAGCCATTATGAGATAAGTACACTTTAAAATTAGATATTGCCTCTTACTCCTCACAGCAAGGAGGTCCTGGATTTTTCAGCGAGGGCGTTTCTGTGTGGAGTTTGCATGTTCTCCCCATGCTTGTGTCCCCATGCTTGTGTTCTCTGGATACTCCAGTTTCCTCCTAAAGTCCAAAGACATGCACATGAGGCTAAATGAGGCCAAATTGCCCTTAAGTGTGGATGTGAGTGTGAATGGCTGTGTGTGCTGCCCTGCAATGGACTGGGGAGCTGTCCAGGGTGTGCACCGCCCTATCTCAGTGTCGGCTGCGATAGGCTCCTATCTCCCCACGGCCCTAATAAAAGGAAGCATTTCAGCAAATGGCAAATAAATGAGTTACAACAAAAAAAAGGTCAACCCAATCATCCAATCAGCCAGAGCTCGCTCACCAATACTCTGTGATCTGTTATGATAAACTCAGTAATAAATATGTGTATCAGGGAAACAATGGTGAGTATTCTGTACTTCAGTGGAAAATGTTTTGCAGGCTGCTGGCAATTTAAGAGTCACCAAAGTGGTCCAGCTGAAGGAGGTTGACTATTAACTGGATTAAATGAGCCGTGTCTTACTTCAAAGGAGGTAAAGAGATGGGAAGGCCATGTGATATGCTGGAGAATAGAAAAATGGATGAGGAAATGGAGTGGGAGAAAGGTATTCTTTAAATGAAATCGACTGGGAATGGGTGAATGATTGCAAAATCTGACTGGCACGGTAATCATTCCTGTTGGAAAAAAATGGACCTCGACAGGAGAAAAGTGTCTATTTGTTTAGTAATATATTGCAACACAACACTGCAACTTGTGACTTTTGGAATTGTGAAAGAAGTTCATGTCACAATTATGTTATATAATACATGAGTACAGCAGATCCATTCATTCATTCGTATATTAATTTGCCAAAGCGCTTCATCCTACTAGGGTCATGGGAGGCTGGAGCCTATCTCAACCAACCCTGGGTGAAGGCAGGGTTCACCCTGGGCAGGGCCAACACAGACATCCATTCACACTCACACTTGCATTTTGTGGCAATTTGGAACAGCTAAAAAGCCTAATGTGCATGTCTTTGGACCTTGGAGGGAACCGAGTTCTTTTTGCTGCGAGGCAGACATGCTAACCACTACGCCACCATGCCGCACCACAGCAGGTCCACAGCCTATGTTCAAAAGGACGCATACCGTCCTATTTCAGTCCTTTTGAACTCTGTCTTGACGATACTCATCATGTTTGCCAAGGACATTATGTTTGACCCACGGTTTGTTTGTTAGCAGAATTACTGCAAATATTATGCGCAAGGCTTTGGACAAGGAAGACTGCATTAGATTTTGGAGATGATCTGGATTAGGTTTGAGGGGAGGCTAGAGCCTATCTCAGATGACACTGCACGAAGGCGGGATACACCCTGAACAGCTCGCCAATCCATTGCAGGGCAACACACACACACACACACACACACACACTACCATTCATACTCGTATCCACACCTAGGGGCAAATTGGAACAACCAATCTGCCTCATGTGCATGTCTTTGGACTGTGGGAGGAAACCAGAGTACCCAGAGGAAACCCATGCAAGCATGGGGAAAACTCCCTGTAACTCCACACAGAAACGCCGTTGCCGAGCCCAGGACCTTCTTACTCTGACGCGGACGTGTTAACCACTACGCCACCGTGGTGGCCAAAATAAAATTGCATTCCAGCATAGATACAAACACAGAAGGGCAGTGCATCACCGGATATTTGATCTATATAATATACAGTAGGTATATGGATGTTTTATGATGTTGGGGTCATATTGCAAGCACTACATACACTGAAAACCCTAACACTCTCACCTAAAACATGTTGCTGTATGATTAGATTGAGATAGCTGGGGAATCAATTTCCTGAGTCACGGTGTTGTGGTTAAAGGCTTTAAACTAATTATTATAAATCAATGTGAACAAAAGAGATTCTACAAAAAAAAAAAGAGACATAAGACTTGGATGTTGGATGTTAGAATTAGATTAAACAGGCCCACACACACACACACACACACACACACACACTTCGCACAAGCTGGACTATAGCCTGGTTAATTTCAGACTGTAGACCAGGACAGACACATGAGAGGGATGAATTTAATAACACAGTCTAATAATACAGTACGGTAATGAGGGTCAAGTGAGTGGACAGTGTGTCAGCAGACGGCCACTTAATATGGCACACAATGACCAGAGGGATGAGTTCTGCTTTATACTATAATACAGTCTGTATTGAAGCAGTACACAGTGTCTGTAAAAACATTAGCACGGAATATCCTTATATGTTCCAAGAGCCGTCAATGTGCCCCACGTTTCGCAAGTAGTTACTGGATAATAAGCTACAGGAATATAAAGCAACAAAAGAGGTTAAACTATTTTCACAGTTATAATATAAGTACATTAGCATGCTGTGCAGACGCCAAGCTTTATTATGAGGAAGTACAGCAGGGGTGAAAAGGGAAAAAAATTTAAATAAAGGAGAAAAGCACCGGAAACACATGCATCAGCACCTGCGTAGCAGTGCTGACTCCGTAAATCCCTAACTGAAACATGAAGCACATCTGAGAAATACCCCAGACGGATCAAAATAGCCGGGGAGAACAATTCAACTCAGTAGGACGGAAATAGAAATGAAAGAAAAAGGAACAGCGCTGATATGGAGATTCTTATCCGCCAATGGTTTGACCTTGGACCTCTATTAAAAATGAACTAAAGCATCGCATTCACCTCTGCCTGCTTTTAAAACACCTCTGATTATTATTCAAGAAAAGGCTGAAGACAATGTTTTCTAATGAGCTTTACATTTGCAAAGCTATTTTATTAGCAGCAACTCAGACAATTCCAAGAATAGCTTCTTTTCTTATTTGGTTCGAAAGTGACATCCTTTCTGAGAGGAGAGTGGAAAAATAATTAGAATTTCTGTATGCAATGTTTACATTATATCTGTATCTCCCACGAAGCAGTCGCCGTTGCAGAAACTTTTTGTTAACATTCTAGCTGAATGGTCATAACCACCAATTTACCAGATTTCCAGTAAACACCATTATTTGCTATAAAGAAGCCACAGAACAGCATCAGCTTCCCCAATGTACAAATTCAATGATATTGCATTGAGCTCCTTTGGTTAGGGAGTTGTTTGTTCTTGCTCAAATTATCATCAGGGTGAAACAGGAGAGCAATTTGATGTAATGAGGTCAGAGTAATTGCACATGCACCGAAGCTCCACTTACAATAGATCACTAGCTTTTTTGTTCGGAGAATTGCATTACCCAAGTTGGACAACATGTACAGTACACAAAGACACTGCACTCTGCTTGAATGTGAACAGAGTGCTATTCTGGCTGAATGCAGAAATTAGGCAAATGGCAGTCAGGACAGTAAGGTGGGAAAAAAAGCAACCAGCCTTAAACAGTCATGGATCATTGCTTTCCCCTGCAATCTCACACTCACACCCAGAGTTTATGCAAATAACAACAAGGCTTGACTCAGCAGCCTGAAAACATTGTTTTCAGAGAGTTTGTTATAATCCTGTAGAAGAAATTTATTGGATTAAATGACAAATGGTGTGCTGATGCTGGCTGGAGTTGTCATCTCGGAAGCCCCTCGCTCCTGCTGATGAAGATCCATATGGGCTTAGATCTGCACTCAGCGACTGTGAAGATGACTTTTCACTGCTGGTGATATAAACTCTCTTGCTGCAATTATTTAGTACTTACAGTTGTGGTATAACCAACCGGACTACATGTTGAACTGTAATGAAGTTTTTCTTATATGGTTTGTATTCTATGGTCTCACCCAAATGAGGATGGGTTTCCCTTTTTAGCCTGGTTCCTCTAAAGGTTTCTTCCTTGTGTCAACTGAGGGAGTTTTTCCTTGCCACTTTCGCCACGGGCTTGCTCATTAGGGATGTGCAGGGGGTTGTAGAAAAATGCTTAGATTTCTCCTTAAATTATTTTTAACATGTAAAGCTGCTTTGTGACAATGTCAATTGTAAAAGGTGCTATACAAATAAAACTGAATTGAATTGAATTGAACAAACATTCCTGTTTCCTCATACAGTCCAAACACATCCACATTAGGTCAACCGGCTATGCTAAATGGTCTATAGATGTGAATGTTAGGGTGAATGGTTGTTTGCATCCATGTAAGCCTTGTAATCGACCAGTGACCTTTGCAGGGTGTACCCCATCCCTCGCTCCGAGTCAGCTGGGATTGGCTTCAGCATCCCATGATCTTGTGGTACAGACTGGGATCGGCTCCAGCATCCCATGATCTTGTGGTACAGACAATGGATGGACAAAATATTTTGTAGCATCAAGAAAAAGTGTTGAGCTTAGCAGGTGCTTTGACCTGCAAACCTGCTGAGTGGTTAAGGCTCTGGTTTACTCATCAGAACATCAGTGGTTCAAGCCCAAGTACTACCAAACTGCCACTGTTGAGCCCTTGAACTAAGCCCTTAACCCTCACCTGCTCAGTTGTATAAATGATACAAAAAATGGAAGTCGCTCAGGATAAGGGCATCTTTTAAATGCTGTAAAAGTACAAACAGAATCTAGAAAGTGTTGTCCTTCAAATGTAGTCCATGCCAACAATTTGGTGCACCTATTGCAGACGACAGAGTAAAAAAAAAAAAAAGTACTGATTATTCATGGTCCTGATCAGCAAAAGCAAGTGACTTGGCTGGAATGTCCAGCCATCTTAACTAAATTACAGTTTACTTAGTATTAAGCAATTAGGGGAGTCATTAATCAGGGAAATTTATGTTTAAGATGTTGAAACAGTATGTTTACTAGGGAGTACAAGGGTGGCAAACCTTAGTGTGCAGAACAAAATGCACACCCTTGGGAGCAATTGGAACAACAGCTGCACCCATGTCTCACTGCTCGGTGCTCGCCAAACTGAAGTGTTCTCAATATCTTTTCTCATTTCACTGCTCTTGCTAACAAATTCCTGGCACCATGAGCTCAGTTTTAATGACCACACTTTCTGTTTGATAAGGGCAGCTGACCTCACGCTGTCGATTACAGATATTACTTAAGAGGGTCCATTAGGTTACTTGTATTGGAGAAAAATGCTGCAGTATACTGTACAATGAATATCAGGGGGCATAGTGGTGTAGTGGTTAGAACTCTCACCCCACAGCCAGAACGTCCTGGGTTCGATCCCCATTGTTGGGAAGGGCGCTTCTCTGTGGTGCTTATATACTCTTCCCATGCTTACGTGGGTTTCATCTGCGTGCACCGGTTTCCTCCCACAGTCCAAAGACATGCACATTAGCCTAAATGGTTATTCCAGATATGCTAGGCCTTCTAGGTGTGACTGTGTGTGAATGGTTGTTTGTCTCTTCTTATCCTGCAATGGACTGTCCAGCGTTTACCCTGCCTTTCGCCCAGAGTTGGCGAATAACTTTCTTGCGAACCCAAACAAGAAAAATGGAAACCGATAATGAATAAATGAATATACTGTGTATTCTGATTGTGGGCAATTTCATCTTGTCTGGTCATTAGTCTGAACACTTACACTACACCTACAGCAAGGAGTTCAAGATTCCTTCAAAAATATTTCTCCATTAATGTTTGAGACTATGGTCTGGCCCTCCGAAGAATGTTTTAGACATTTAGTTTTTCTACCTACATAGCTATAAGTATTTTCCATTACACCATTCTCAAAAGCCAGAGGGTGTGTCCCATATGTATAAAGCTTGCCAATACATCTTGTGAATCTGCTGTTGCGAAAAACCTTAATGTGATCCAAGGAGAATGCTTGGTGCCCAAGTATGCCAGGTCAGCTTTCTAATTTTCAAACTGACAATAAGGAATCTTTCCAGTCATCAAGTTCCTGCAGAAAATATGACCACCTCTGTTCTTGGCAACACTCGGTCATTAATTGAACAGCTGGGACTCTAAACTGCATCCAAGCCTTGGGTGCACTTGGGGTAGAACCTGGGTACTGCTCCGTTTTAGCTCAGGATGAGTCTGAAGCAATGTGCCAGATGTTCAGAGCTGGAATAGATACTCAGTCCATTTCCAGATCATTTTGATTTGACTTCTTCAGACGGGCTGCACATTTTCAGCAGTTCTCTGAACTATAAATTCATAACATCATGATTATGCAATTTACACCATAATGTTCACCATAATGACAAAAAAAAAACCCTCGAAGATAACACTCCATGAGCCATGACAGTGGACATTAGCTTAGCCAAGACCAGAGCAGATGGGAAAGACAGAAAAATGTCACACTTCAAGAAAACAAAAATAGAGAGACTCGTTGGCATTCTGGGGGTCCAATATCCCACTCTGTCTTCCAATCACTGCAGGAAGGGAGAAGGAATATTTATATTCCTCATGCATGCGTGCATCAATCACTGCATATTCATACACCAGCAGAGTCACCCATTCAAATGGCTTCACTCTGACACAGGAGGGTAGAGTTATTTTCATTATTTTTATGTTTAAAATAAGAACTGGGGTTCGCATGGTGGTGTAGTGGTTAGCATGTCCGCCTGACAGCAAGAAAGTCCTGGGTTCGAATCCTGGGCTCAGCTTGGGCGTTTGTGTGTGGAGTCTGCATGTTCTCTCTGTGCTTGCGTGGGTTTCCTCTGTGTACTCTGGTTTCCTCCGACAGTCCAAATACATACACATTAGGCTAATTGACTATTTTAAATTGCCACAAGGTGTGCCAACCCAGGTGTACACTGAATTCACCCATTGTCAGCTGAGATAGGCTCCAGTAGGATTAAGCAGTCTGCAAATGAGTAAGTGAGTTCTTACTGAAACAAATTCACTAAAAGACTATCCTTGCTTGAGACTCCCTTGGCTTTCTTGCCTCCCACATTACGTGTACACAAAGTACATGTCATTTCCAAGGTTAAATATCTCCGAGTACACTGTAAAGCAAAAGAGATTACAAGTAAACACTATTTCTGTCTCTTGTTTTGAACTCTCTGGTATCAACTGATACCGCCGGTAAGTGCGGCCCCCTTCTGCTGGTCTCGCAGGGGCACCCTTGCTCTCTGTCATGATAAATGGAGGGTGATTTGAGTTTCTTAACATGAAATAAAAGCATGATTTGCTTGGGCTTGGACATTGTTTAGTGCATGCTGTATTTATTAGGGATGCCACTCAAAAAAAAAAAAAAAAAAAAAAAAAAAAAAAGCAACCCATTTGCTGCTCTTGGCATAAAATATTAGAAAACAGTTAATGAAAGGTTTATATTGAAAATATATTACGTTTTTGTTCCTGTTTATTGCACATATTGTGGAATCTCCTAATACCCTGCTATCCAATTGAGTTCTCTCGATTACCAGTGCCAGTGAGCAGTTCACGATTGCACAGCTGATAATATCACGGCTTGCTTTCCTGTCTTTTAAGCCATCAGTGCCAGACTATTAAATGTTTAATCACGATTTATTTTTTTAAGTAGTGAATTGCAAACAAGGAAATAACCTTCCTGCACATGTCTAGCCTACACACAGAGGCTTCACTGCTTACTGCTTGACTACACTTGATAACTATGATAAGCATGTCAACAAATGTCTGGCAGGCTGTTCAAAACCCGACAAGAATTACAGGTGTGTCCGTACAGGCAGCCCCGTTTATTTTACATGACATTTCATTCATTTTGAGCCTGTGAGGCAAATTGTAAAGCGCACGCTAGGGACGAGGTCAGATTCCGTTTAGCAGGTGAAAACCCTGCAGATAAATCTAATCTTGATGGTGCATTTTGTACATGAAAAAAATCCATCTATTTGCTTGCCTGCCTGCTTAATTCTTTAATTTTATGTATTTTCTTTTTAAACCATACTCCTGTTTTTTTGCTTTAGTAGACCTGTGCCACCTTTCTCTTGCTGTAATCTCTAAAGCATGGTACTTCTAAGGCAGAAAGGCTGAGCCTGACTATAAACGACCTCCTCAAGTCTCCCATCAATCGTTTCCTGTTAGATTAATCAGATCTGGCTGAAGGGCCTGATCTGATTATCTGCTGTCGTAGGGTCCTCGTTTCAGAGCTTGTCCCTAATTCAATTTTAAAATGGATCACAAAAATACATCACGCATATACATAATATGCACATCCTAAAAAAAAAAAAAACGACCCAACAACACAGAAAAAAACAACAACTAGCCTACGCTTGCTGTTTATTTTGAAGACGTGTAGCCAATCACAGGTTAAAGGTCGTATAAAATTAAAAAAAAAGAAAAAAGAAAGAAAAAAAGAAGACGGAAAGTAATCATGGCATATTAAAAATTTCCTTTCGACTTTCAGAACATAATCTATAATCAGACCAAATCATTTTAAAGAAATACAATTTGTCACATGGAAATAAGTCCTCTATTTAATTATCAGCATCAGCCAGCACAGTCTCGGTTTCATCACCTATCATTTGGCAGCTACCAACCAGGGAGGGCGAAGGATGCTCCCCCGCAGCATATGATGCCAGCCAAACGCATTTTTGCCGAACTGCTGTGCATGCGTATTCAGGTACAGTGCAACACACTCAGGAAGTCGCTGTCCACCTTTTTGTAAGCACATGCTCACAGACCCTGATGATTGGCTACTGTCACTCAACAATGACAAGGTCAAAAAAAAAAAAAAAACAAAAAAAACAGGGTGATGTACAGATAGGCTATATAAACTGTACTGTGTAGCAAACACCACTCTAAAACTGTCTTCTGATTTTTCTCCAGTCCAGATACTTTTTTTATGCTACTGAGCTCGCAAATCCAACAGATGACAAACACAACGTAGTTTGTTTTGCATACTGATTCAAAGCTGCTACTTTCTTTGCTAACGAGACAACATTAGCGGTCTGTCTGCCAGTGCTTGCCTGTTGACTCTCAGCAGCGGATGCACTCACAGAGATTTGCGTCAAGTGTTTAGCATTCGAAAGTATGAGCGACATCACGGCATGGGAGCCGCTCTCCCTCCCCGCTTCCTTCCGCAAGCTCGTTACTGTTGTTAATGCATCACTACTCGCACTGCCAACGCAGCTGCACCGGGTCTAACCGGAGCGGAGGCGTAAACAGGCAGAAAGGAGAGACAAATCATGAACAGAGCAGAATTATGTTCACGAACGTGGGCCGGGAGTTGACTGACTGCATTTGCTGTTGGGGGAAATGGGTGTGTGTGTGTGTGTGTGTGTGTGTGTTATATTAGTGCTAAGATCATCTAAAAAAGATAAGACACCTCATCATTCTGATCATGTGCAGCACATTATCTTCTACACTCAGACAATGAACTCACCATATGTCATATATCCTGTCTGATGAATATAAACATTGATTTTAATGGAATGGAACCATTCACTCACTCACTCACTCATTTCCCAAGCCACTTAATCCTATTAGGGTCGCAGGGAGGCTGGACCTATCATAGTCGACACTGGGCAAAGACGGGGTACACCCTGAACAGCTCAGCAGACCATCGCAGGTCCAACACACACACAACCATTCACACTCACATCCACAGCTAGGGTCAATTCGAAACAGCCAATTAGCCTAAATGTCTATGTCTTTGGACTGTAGAAGGAAACCAGAGTACCCGGTGGAAACCCAAGCAAGAATGCAGAGAGCATGCAAACTCCACACAGAAATGCCCTCGCAGAGCCTGGAACTCTACACTATTGTGCCACCTCTAAGACATTCTTACCTAATGCTCACTCACTAATTTGCTAAACCCCTTAATCTTACTATTAGGGTTGCAGGGAGGCTGGAACCTATCAAAGCCATCTCTAGGCAAAGACGGAGTACATCCTGAGCAGCTTTTCTGCCCAATTCTTATAATGTAGACCTTGTACTTGTTTATGTCTACAAGACTTCATTTCTATAAACTCCTGTTAATTAAATAAGTGAGATATCGGTATTGCATTTCAGCCATAGTGCTTTTGCTAGCAGCAAGCAAGCGTTATCACTAAAACTAACTACATATTCATTTATAATATGCTTTGAGACAAGTTTCTACCAAACTTCCATCCAGTGGTGCCATCCAATGGCTGGTTTCTACCAAATTTCCTTCCAGTGATCTCAAATACTTAAATATGTTTTGCTAATTAGCAAAATGGTGTCAATATTTTAGTATTTCAAAGTAATAATAGTAATACCTAAATGAAAATATACTTTTTGTTGCAGTTATTGTACTTTCTTACTAGATGAAGGACAGAGACCAAAAGCTGTCTTTCCTATCACAGTCCAACACGCTTTCTCTCACTACACAATGCATTTATCACTTTAATTATAAAGCTGTCTTGGCATCTCCACATCATGATGACACCGAGAAAATAAGAACACACTCGCAATAAAAACAAGTACACAGTAAGGTGATGATGACAGCAGCATTTATTAGACTGTGAAACCCAGATGGGTGCACAGCTAAGTGGGCTAATCCCTCATATATACAGAAGCTGGGTGCTTCCGAGATTTCACCATTATAGCACTGCCTCTAAAGCAGAGCCGTGCAGTTGGACTACTGCATGAATACCGTTATGCTTACCGGTATTGGTGACGCTACTGTGTAATACAACATGTTAAGCTAAGCTACAGCCACACTACCCTACTGATAAAGTTGCTGCACAACAAGCTGGAGTCTGGAGCCTATTGTAGCCATCACTGGACGAATGAGGGGTACATCCTGATTAGCATGGCCATCACAGGCCATTCACACTCACACCTAGGGGATCTGGAACAGCTAATAAGTCTAATGTGCATGTCTTTGTACTGTGGTGGGGAAACCTGAGTACCCGGTGGGAGACTGACGCGAGCACAGGGAGAACATGCAAACTCCACACAGAAACACCGTCGTCAAGTCCAGCACTTGAACTCAAGACCTTCTTGCTAAACATTGCTTTTTCACATGCACAGCTAGTAAGCCTAATGTGCATGTCTTTGGACTGTAGGAGGAAGCCGGAGTACCTGAAGGAAACCCATGCAAGCACTGTGAGAATATGCATACAGAAACTGGGACTCAAACCGAAGAGCTTCTTGCTGTGAGGCTCACGTGCTAACCACGACACCACCGTGCCGCCCTACCAATATACAAAGATCCTAAATTTAAAAGTTTAAATTTTTTTTTTTTTTACTGGAACGTGTTTAGATTCCTTGCATGTGGCCTCCGTTGCACTCAGCACAATTAATAATGAGTTGCTTTTCTTTTTACATGGAAAGCAGCCCAGCAGGCAGCCTTGACGATCAGTGACATCTCAAGGCCCATAAGCTCAGTGTTCTATAAACACAAGATTAAATCTGCATTATTAAACTGATTAGACAGTCCTTAGAACTAAACAGTGCATAAGACACTCAAGGCCACTCAATTTATTACAAGTGTATGAGTAGCCCTTGCACTAGCAGTGCCTGGTGCAAGATTTATGAGTTATACAGCGTTGGCTAAATAGCATCACTGTTTCCAAAGAGCTTTTCAGAAAGCCTAGCCAGACTAGCTTTCACATATGATTTGGCCCAATGTAACCAGTACGGAAGTATGTTTTCCTAAATGTCTTCTTAATGCCTTCTTAAGTGCAGAGAATAAACACGCTCAGATGGGGTTAGGTAGAAAGGAACCATATGCACACACACACATGCACACACACACACACACACACACACACACATACACACACACACATACACACACACACACCTACATGATCAGTAAAATACTTGTAATTAGAATAGCATGCTCACCCCATTATGGATTACGCTTAGCTAATTAACTTTTGACGTCAATGGAGCTCAAATGCTCTCTCAACATCAGGAGCAGCGTGATATGAGAAACATGCTATCTGAGTAATGCGCTCCTGAATCTGCCCACCATTGCATGGGGATCAGCCAGTCCCTATGTTCCCCAATACCTATGGTCCCCAGACCCGACATTCCCCAGACCCGACGTTCCCTAGACCTGATGTTCTCCAGTCCCTATGTTCTCCAGACCTAACATTCCCTAGACCCGACGTTCCCCAGACCCGATGTTCCCTAGTGCCTATGTTGCCCAGTCCCTATGTGCCCCAGGCCCGATGTTCCCCAGACCCAATGTTCCCCAGACCCAATGTTCCCCAGACCCAATGTTCCCCAGACCCAATGTTCCCC
>JAQMYF010000008.1:26517699-26529537 GCA_030014195.1 Neosilurus mollespiculum
TATATATATAAAAACAAATGCACAAACTGACAGAAAGAAATGAAAACAATACCAGCTACGCTATCGCAGCTGGTAAAAATGATGTATGTTATTTTTATCTGCACAATACCACAACTCATACAGCCAAAACCTACATGCTACATCTTACTGTTTATTAATATGCTTATCTAGCAAACTAGCCCACTATGCTTCATTGTATAGTCTTAGCAATCCAGCTAGGTGGCACAGTGACGTAGTGGTTAGCATGTCCTCCTCACAGCAAGAAGGTCCTGGATTTGATTTCCAGGTTTGCGTGTTTCTGTGTGGAATTTGCATGTTCTCCCCATGCTTGCATAGGTTTCATCCAGGTACTCTGGTTTCTAGAGCGTGAATGGTTGTGTGTGTATTGGGTCTACGATGGACTTGTGAGCTGTTCATGGTGCCTTCACCCAGAGTCACCTAAGACAGGAATCAGCCTCCCCATGACCGTAGTAGGACTGAGTGGTTCAGCAAATGACTGAGTGATCCAGCTAATGAATGTATCACTTGTCCATGGCTGTTTCCCATTTTTATGCTTGTACTAAATAATAAATTGTTCTTCGTGTGACCTGTAATCCGCGAACAATTTCCAGAAGATTGCTGAGATACTTATGATGAGTTATTATTCACAGATGGACACTTCTGGAAACCCTTCCTACACGTGATAATCCAACTGATCTAAAAGTCATTATTGAAAAGAAATATCCCACTATTAAGACCCCCCCGTTCTTCTCCTTGGTGAGGTCATGTTCCCCGGTAAGCACCGAAGCCGGTGTGCTATTGCATTAGTCATGGAAATGTACTGCCTCTTCCAGTCCGTCTGTTAGAGTGCCAAAACATACAGTCACCTGTTTCTCAGCTTCCCCAGCGCTTTGTTCTTACTCACATCTTGATCCCCTGAGTCAGACCTTGCTGGCCGTGCTCTCCTGATCCTTCAAAGCATAGAAAATCCCTCCAGCATCCTGTGACAACACCCAAGCTGCAAATGTGGCTACAAAAGCAGCTTTTCTTTTTCTTTTCTTCTACAGACTCACAGGACTGAGAGGGGATACACACAAAGCTACTTCTATGTAAAATATAAATCTCTAGGTGAAACCAATGATGAACTGTTTCCAAGAGCATAGAGGTAGATCAGATTTAATTGGGAATGTTGTTACGGAAGTTCTTAAGGACAACAAAAAAAAAAGTGTGTGTGTGTGTGTGTGTGTGTGTGTGTGTGTGGAGGGGAGGGGGCCCTCCTGAGTGGTGCAGGTATGTGACTATCCACCTGGAGATCACAGGTTTGCAGCCATACGCGACCAGGAGTCCATGAGATTTAATTGGCTGAGCTCTCATGGGAGGGAGGGATGGTATACACTACGCTGTCGATCACCAGCCAATCCATGGGCGTCTGTGAGCTCATTTGCACAAAAGGGGCAGATAGCGCTGTCCCGCCGAGTGCGTTAGGCCACCTCCAAAATGTGTATGTTCGTAAAGAGCCGGGTGGCAGCATCGCACGTCATGAAGGGGGCATGTGCATGCTTACGCCTCTCTCTGGTTGGCGGTGGTAGTATGGGATAGGGAGGCAACACTTGAGAGGTGAGAATCAGATACGACTAAAATTAGGGGAGGAAAAACGGGGTGGGGGATTTGGAAGGAAGGAAGTTCCAAAGGAAGAAAAGAATTTCAGAATGAAGTTCAAAGATGAGGAATTTCCAAGGGAAAAAAAGAATCTAAGAAGGAAAGAAGTGCAAAAGGAAGGAATTTGGAAAGGACAAAGAGAATTTCGAAAAGAAGGACATTCAAAAAGGAGGAAGTTTTAAAGGGCAATTAGAATTTCAGAAGGAAGGAAGTCTGAAAAAAAAGAACAAGAAAAAGTGTGTGTTTGGAAGAGTGAGAGAGCGAGAGCAAGAGAGAGCGAGAGAGAGAGAGAGAGAGAGATAGAGCAAGCGAGTGTTTATATCTGAATACAGGTGGGTATTTGGGTCACTACACAGATTGCACCTTATATATTATACCTACACTAGAATATAAATCCCAAAGTATGAAAGAAAGACATGAAAAAGCAATGAGAGACCCTTCCAGGCCAGGCCTCACCCCACAGTATTTATTAATAGTAGTGTTATAACTTCCATTAGCCTCACCCGGATTTTACTCAACCCCAAGATCCTGCTTTCTGTCATATTCCCATTAACTCCATTATCGATCCCACACTGCATTAGCTTCTTCAGTGTGCAGCATAAGGGCAAGTGCGATCAATGTGTTCTCCAGTATGAGAGCCATTAAGTGAAAAACACGTAGACATAGTGTTTGATGGGAATCGATAGAGTCATGGCTCGTGTGCGAATTGTACATTGCTGCTGACGAGCTGTAGATCGGTGCTTTGGTAACAGAGACCACTGTGCGCTTCACTGTAGGAATAACAAACAGAAAATATCACTGATGTAATATTGTTCTGAAGCATATTTTACTGGGGCGGGGGGGAGCCTGGGCAAGGGTGTCCCGGTGGTAGGGTGCTGGATTACTGATCTGAAGGTTGGGGGTTCAAGCCCCACTGTCACTGGGCTGTCACCGGGCTGTCACTGCTGTCCACCTCAGTGCAGCTAACTGGGTTATCAAACGCCAGCCATGTCTCTCACTGTCTGTAGTAAGAGGCATGTAAAAGAACCATTGCTGACTTTCGAAAAGAGTAGGCTGCATTGCCGTGAGACTGTTTCTGCCCTGCGATGGCCGGGCGTGCTCTCTGGCCCTCGCTGTGCCCTCGCCCAGAGTCGGCTGAGATGGGCACGACCCTAATTAGGATTTAGTGCTTCGGGAAAATGAATGAATGAATGAAAAAGAAAGCTTAAGTGAACTCGTTTGTACAAGCAAATCGAAGCACTTCAGTGTAACTAGTGTTTAAATCCACAGGATTAAACTGGCCGCTATAAAGATCTAGAACAGTTGGTCCTCAAAGTTGATGTCTTGGAAGTGGGGGAAATAAGCAACAGACCAGTCAGATGGTGTTGACAATTATATAATACTATTTAACACTAACAGAACAAAGAATAAACAGCAACTCTTATTACTCATGCTTAAATTTTCTCTTATTGTATGTACCTTGCATTACAGTACAGTAAGTTGAACTTGTTTCTTGAAGGGTGCTAACAGTTCTGAAGGGCACAGTATATCATGAAGATTCTGGTAAACTTCAATTGCCAGACTGCTTAATCCTACTAGAGACGCAGGGAGGCTGAAGCCTATTTCAGCCAACTCTGCGCAAAGGCCGGGTACACCCTGAACAGCTTGCCAGTCCATCATAGCCCCAACACACACATACACATAACCATTCCCACTCACACCAAGGGGATTTGGAACAGTCTAAAGTGCGTGTTTTTGGACTGGAGAAGGAAACCGAAGTCCCTGGAGGAAACCCATGCAAGCACACGGAGAACATGCAAACTCCTCACAAAAACGCCCGAGCCGAGCTGAGCCATGCCCGGGACACAAATCCAGGACCTTCTTCGGGCATGCTAACCACAGTGCTGCCCTCTTGCTATACATGCTACGTCTAAATGTAGTAAGAATGTGTTTATATTTGAGGTTGACTAGATTGATGGGCTAGGGATGTTTATACAGCAAGTGAAGCAACACTGTAGTGTATACGAAGCTCAAGAAGCGAAGCAAATTTAATTTCAGGCTAGATGAGTGTGTGTGTGTGTTTGTGTGTGTAGTCACTCACAAATGGAAAATTGGTTGCGGAGAGTGCAAGAGTGTTACCGCGGATTGATTGTACTCTGTGAGACGGTGCCCTGGCTGGCCTTCAGAACATGAGAGTGTTTGAGAGTGTGTTGAAAAGAAATGAAATTTCAGTGCTGGGCATGTGTATGTCTGAAAAAGAAACTTTATTACGTTTTCACATATGTGTTGTATATCTGAGTGGATGTCCATGTATTTTAGAAAGTCTGGCTAAATCTCAAGGGTGGCACTGTGGCGTAGTGTTGAGCACGTCTGCCTCACGGCGGTGGCGTAGTGGTTAGCATGTCTGCCTCACAGAAGGTCTTGGGTTCGAGTCGCAAGCTCGGTGAGGGGGTTGTAGTGTGGAGTTTGCGTGTCCTCCCTGTGCATGCTGGGTATCTTCTGGGTCCTGCATTTTCCTTCTACAGCCCAAAGACATGCACATTGGTTTAATTTGCTGTTCCAAATTGCCCCTAGGTGGGAGTGTGTGCGTTTGAAACCCAGTGTCGAATGAGATAGGCTCCAGTTTCCCCAATGAATGAATGAATGAATTCATTAGGGATAGGTGATACATGTGTGTTTACAGACCAGGTAGTGCCCTAGGTAGAACTGAGTGTGTGTGTGTGTGTGTGTGTGTGTGTCTCTTTGTGTGTGTGTGTGTGTGTGTGTGTGTGTGTTTACATGTCCATCTCATTGCAGATTACATTTGGATGCTGTTGGAAAGTGGACTTCTCCCCTAGACATATGAATATTTTAGAGGTTGAATAAATAAATCAGTCTGGATCCAGGTTGTGAGAGAACGAGTATCCAAGCAGAGGAAAAAAACATGTTAGGATTTCACTGAGAAAGAAATACGTGTCCTGTTCTGTAAACATGTGGCATAGCCACATAAATGTTTACCTGATGTTGTTAAGCTAAATGTTGCTAATCCATGTAATGTAGGAAAACCTTAAAGCTTAAATCTCCTTGCATTTCCAGAGCAGGGCCTAAATAGCCCTTATGAGATAGTCTTTCAGGTTAAGAGTATGTTTTAAAAAAATAAACTTAAAAATTTAAAAATAGATCAAACGCAACTATATGGAGGTAAACGTTTGAGAAAAATAATTTTAGATTAGATAGATATTTCACATCAATTTAATTTACATTTCCAATGCGTACCAAATACCCCTATAACAGAAATTCTGAAATTTTTGAGGACGGGATTGGAGCATTTGTGAATTATGAAAAAAGTTCAATAATACGCACTGTTATAAGTAAGGTAGGGAAGGTAACGCCTGGTGGGCTTTTTACAGCTGAGCCTGCTGGCTAATCAGGCCATAGCTTATCGCGATCTCTGTAGCGTGAAGCAACTAGGAGTTCAAATCATCCATGATTTTTGGGGGGTTGGCGGAGGCACGCTAGTCCATTGCAGGTTACCTTTCCAGTATTTATATTAGCATCCATTTATACTGCTGGGTCTTAGCACGGTGGGAGTCTAACAGGAATTACCGATCATGAGCACAGCACCCTAACCCCTACACTACCAGCCCCACTGGTATTAGTACTACCTTAAAAAAAGTTTTCATTCAAATTAATAAATACTAATAACACATTATGTTTAACACAAGCATCCTTTTCATAATTATAATATTATTTTCTTAAGCAACATATTTACTTGTTTTTCGGCCGAGGTTATGGCAGCCTCTAAGCCACAGCTTATCCAGGCCAGCACTAACGTGGCCTCAGCAGCTCCTATTCATCTATTCTCTTTACTATACTATTTTTTTTTTTTAATCTGTCAAGCAGTCAGGTTAGCGATGCCTAGTAGCCTGGCAGCCTGGCATTCATACCAATAGCAGAAGCAGCATAAACCAAATAAACTGTCCAAATGATGAAAAATACTGATATACAATACAAAAGAATAGAGAGGCACTTACTGAGTGCGGGTACCTCCACCACACAGCATGAATAATGTAGCAATAGGATATTGGCTATATGGGTGCTGGTTATAATTACCCATGTGCTTCTCAGAATATGCTCTATAGTATGTGGATGTGACAAAGTTAGCACGAAAAAAAAAAAACCAAACAAACAAATAAAAAAAACTTTCGTCTGAAGGACTTACAGGATGGTTGGGTTTTGACTGTCACTTTGAAGGTCACTCAAGGTCAAAGGGGATTATCTCAATTGACAGTCCATATATGGCTTCCTATTGGTTAAAATGGGAGTACAAACAAGCATACTGGATATTAAGCATTTTGGAAAAGGGGACAACATTTCCCAAATTGGGCCCCTCATGGACACACATCCTAGCAACCATGGGCCTTTGCATGTCCCCCACAGTGCCTTGGAAGGGGGTCATCTCTACCCCTGAAGGCAAGTCTGTGACAAAGTGTACAGCCACATAGGCCTTGTTTGTTTAGTATTCTTTTTATACTCTGTACTACCTCTTTTCTTCCAGCTTTCAAAAGACAGGATCATCCTGCAATTTTTTGGCAGTAACTTGATTAATGTCTAAAGCAGCCTATAAGATATGCCTGATCCCAAACGATTTTCTTTATCCATCACAAATGATGCTGCCAACTATATGTAAAGGAAATTGAATTATCTGGGTACTATTTTTGTATCCATTGTCTTTTAGATGTTCACTCATTCATTCATTGTCTAAGCCGCTTAATCCTAATTAGGGTTGCGGGGAGGCTGGTGCCCATCTCAGCCGACTCTGGGCGAGGGCGGGGTACACCCTGAAAAGCTTGCCAGGCCATCGAAGGGCCAACACACACACTCACACCCAAGGATGATTTGGAACCGCCAATTAGCCTACTATGCATGTTTTTAGACTGTGGGAGGAAACCGGTGTACTCGGAGGAAACCCACGCAAGCACGGGGAGAACATGCAAACTCCGCACAGAAACGGCCTTTTAGATATAATGATTTTTTTGTTGAAAATGTGACGCAAACCTGTGCAGAGGTGAATTCTGTATGTTTGTCACATCTAAAAACACATTAAGGGTCATTAGAGAGTTCCTAAGGGCTTAAGCATGTTTCCACAAGATTTAGTGGCTCTACACTAAATCTTGCTGTTGATACTGAGCAGGGAGTGAATTTTAATAAGAAAGCTGAACTACAGATGGATAACATGACCAAAATAGAACTATATTTGGAGACATTTCTACTTTGTATGCATATCATAATATACAGGCTTTCTAACAGTAAACCTTTGAGTCTCATTAAAACTTTTATTTTATTGGTGCATAAATATGTAATATATTAAATCAATAAAACATTTCACATTTTAACATTTTATAATTTTGTATAGTCACGTTTCACAGCCCTGGACAAAATCATTTATAATAACAAATTATATGTTTTTTTTATTATCAGTTTATCACAGATGCTAGCTTTTTGTTTTAGTATGTACGTGCACTCTACAAAGGGGTATAAATATTTTCGATTAGATCTACGTTTTATTCTTTTACGTTTGTGTGGAAATTCTGTGAAAAATATATCAGTATCCTTTACATTCATATCACCTTGCTAAGCAGCTTTATGCTAGTGCTAGCTTTGCAATCTGCTCTAGCTACTAGTGGGTTACTGCCCAACCCTATATTTCGACAGCCCATTGGTCCGACAGCCCTAACCCAACTAAAATGATCAGGGTGCCCAACTGATTTAAGCAAGGCGCCCATCTTATATGAGTAGAGCCGTCGGACCAATCCCATCTATGGGCTGTCGGAACATAACCCCGCCCCCTACTTACTAGTATTTGTTTTGAGAGCGAGAGAAAAAAAATTGTTGTAGATTACCTAAAACTTAATTATTATAATTTCCCTAGCATCATTCATCAATATTAGCTAGCTGGCTGGAATCGAATGTTTGTTTTCAAGTAAAGCTTGCTAGCTAACATAAGAGAAAGGTCTTGCTAGCTAACACAGAAAGTTTTCCACAGCAAAGCTAAGCTTCTTCCATGTACCTAACTAGCTGTACTTAGCTCAGTACCATGACATTCCGCTAACTGTAATTTTACACATAGAAAGTTGTAATGAAATACATTTCACTACTCTCTTAGGTGTAATACAAACAATTGGCAGGAAATCTGTTTTTCAGTCTTTCAGTTAGCATTCTGTCGTTTGCTGAAATACGAGGCCCAAGGCTTCAGTTTGTAGAAACTGCTTCAGAGAGACGAAGGTCATCATAAGAGTTCGGTTTCAGTGTGTATGCGTGAACGAGGAAAAAACAGAACGAGTGATAAAGAAGCAGAGAAAAACAAGATGGAAAGATAAGCAGAAGCCATGGAAAGGTCACATCTGCAGGGCTGTATTGAGGATGCAGCCAAGTTCCCGGGCGCATGCTGTTTCTCCTCGCTGACTCACTAATAAATTTGAACGAGCTGCTGAAACATTCTATATAAATAAAATGCATAAGTAGCGCTATTATAAATAGAAATGGCTGCCCCTTCCTCAGCCTTCTTCCACACAGTGAATCATCAGAAACAGGTCGACGAGTGGAGAAAGAACCGAGTGAGTCAGCCAGCACAGAGAACAATTTGGTTTCCTCTTTAGAAGAACGAGAATGGATTTTAAAGCTGTGTGTGAGCGCTGGAGGCTATCTCAGCCAACATTGGTCAAAGGCAGGGTACACCCCGAATAGCCCATCACATATCACAGAACGACATACATGCAACCATTTGCACTCACAACTACAGGCAATTCGGAACAGCCAACTATCCCCTAGTTGTGAGAATGACTTTGAATGGTGATGTGTGTGTATATGTTGTCCCTGCGATGGTCTGGCGAACTGTTTAGGGTGTACCCTGCCTGTCAGCCCCCAGTATCGGCTGAGATAGGTTCCAGCCTCCCTGCAACCCTAATAGGATTAAGCAGTTCGTCAAATAGCATAATGTGCATGTCTTTGGACTGTGGAAGGAAACCGGAGTACCCCAAGAAAACCCATGCAAGCACAGGGAGAACATGCAAACTCCACACAGATTCGCCCGAGTCTTCGAATCGAAGCCAGGACCTTCTTGTTGTGAGGAAGGCGTGCTAACCACTACACCATCGCGCCGCCAAATAAATAAACTGTTCGTAAAAATGTTTAAAAAATAAATGAACTGTAAAAATGTTATAGTTTGCTTTTATTTTTCCCTTGTATTATATACTAAAACAATTATGAGCCTCAGGCTCGGTGGATGTCACTGAATTGAGTAGTCCAGCACCTGGACATGCACCCCGCCTTTAGTGCATAGAAGTTCATTATCCACTCGCAGACTTGGGATAATGCTATAATCTATTGAAAATGAAATATGAATATTTAGGCACTGCCTGAAAGCGGAGCTCTGAAAATGTTTGCTTGTGCAAGTTCACAGAAACATGCATACATAAAGTAAGAGAACGAGCTGCAAAGTGCAAGTGCATTCAGTGCCGATGGATACGCGAGTACAGATGCGACAACAAAATCGAGCTCATGACGTTACGACATTTGCATAAGAAGCTCCGCTAAAAATAATCCAGAAAATTCTCATTTTACTTAGCGTTTATGTTTCCATGTAGTATATACTTACAATTATTCACCTCAGGCTTGGTGGATACATCTGATGGGACTATTTTGCGATATCCACTGAGCCTGAGGTGAATAATTGTTATTAATAAAACAGATCTTACACACTGAGTTTTACCATTTTTTTTTTTATGTCATTTTCCACTTCATCCCTTTGATGCTGCGGCTTTAGTGTAATGGAATGGAATGGAAGGGGAAAAAAATGGCAAAAGAACAGATTCCTCTCTTAGCACTTAACAGCCTGTCCTTCTGAGAATGAACTCTCTAAGTCTTCTAGGGAAGTAATGAGTCGAGTCGTCAGGGTAAGTGCTAGGTGTGAGGGATAGTTAGGGGGCAGGAAAGGAGACAAAGAACAAAGAGGTACCGAGACACAAAGAGGCACAGAGACAGTCGAGACAGCTGCTTAAATACCCCCCGTCTCACTAAAATCAGTCATCGGAGATTAGCGGGTGGCAAAATGCACTTCAGGCGATGGATTAATGTGGAGTGGCTGAAAGATTTCCCCCAACGCCTCCGTTTAGCCCTATCGGTGCATAATCTAGAGGATGGCTGAGTGTGATTCAGACATGAGCACAGCATGAACAAACTGCAGTCAGAATATGTGCGGAATATTCAAAAGCTAGACATCTGAGATTCTGTGAACAAACAGGGAAATACAGTAAGACAAGCTGTTCCAAATATGAAGCATATGAGGCGGATTTGTGGCGAGGCGAGGCAGCTGCGAGACACCTGACCTCTCTTGACTACTGAACAACCCGTTCCACATCTTTCTGTTCCTCTGCCATGAAAAAGACTGTGCCTTTTTTATGCAGGAACAACTTCCTAAATTGTGTTTGAAGGCATCTTTTCATAGCCCAGGCTGGCTGCTCAACAAAGTTCTTTTTATGTGCTTCCCCACTCCCTCCTGTTTCACAGGGCTGAAAAAAAAATGCTACAGTCCCACTGTCCAGACCCTCTGGTCTTAGATAAAAACTGTGTAAGAATCGATGGACCAACTCATCGAAATATACACCAAGACAGTCTCAAAGTGTACCTTGCTCAGACTGGGAGCACAGTAGAATATGAACTGCATTTTTTTGCTGTATATTATAAGGTCACGTATAATTAATTCTAAAAGTTTTTGCGCCCTCCCACCCACATACCAATGGGTTTTAAGGGAAACAAGGGAAAATTGACTTCTACTTAAAGAAAATATATTTCCATAAAACGGATTATGAAGAATATTGAAGGATGTTAATCTGCAGCAAGGAAATAAATAAAAAATACATTAATAAATATAACAACTTATAGGATCCCAAAGCTGCTCAGGCAGTATAAAAAAGTTTGAAAAGGGAAGTGCGCATCCAGAGTTGGATCCCACGAGACTCAACACAAGAGTAAGAGTCAGCGGGTGAACGTATATTTAAATCTTGCATGACATTTATAGGTACATTTATGGCTTTTGGCAGACACCCTTACCCAGAGCAACTTAAATTTAATCTCATTTATACAGTGTAGGCACATTGAGCCCATAGGCCCCTATGTCCATAGGGGCTTCCTCTGTGTTATCTGGTTTCCTTCCAAAAACAAGGAACAAGTCTGGTTAATAAATTGCACATGACGATGAGGGTTTAGGCCATTCTCAAGGGGCAAAGAGTGGCAGATTGGTAAGATTGGAGTTTGAACCCCTGACCTTCTGATGTGTAGCCCAGAGTCTTAAACACTGAGCCACCACCTTCACTGCGCTGCATTGGGTTCCCTGGTTTCCTCCCCTAAACAAGGAACAAGACTGGTTATTAAATTGTGTGTGATGATAAGGGTTTAGGGCCATGCTCAAGGGGCCAAAAGTGGCAGATTGGTGAGATTGGGGTTTGAACCCCCAACCTTCTGCTCAGCAACCTAAAGCCTTAACCGTTGAGGCACCACTGTCACTGTGCTGTATAGGGTTCCCCCAAAAACAAAGAACAAGAACTTAATAATTGTGTATGATGATGAGGCCATTCTCAAGGAGCCAACAGTGGCAGAGTGGTGGGACAGGGGCATGAACCAGTACTGATCTGATCCACAGCGAGACACTCCACTCCCCCACTGAGCAGCAATTGTCACCATTTACATTTGCAGCATCCAGCAGACACTCTTATCCAGAGTGACAATCATTTTTATACAACTGATCAACTGAGGGTTAAGGGCCTTGCTCAAGGGCCCAACAGTGGTGATCGTGGGATTGAACCGCTGACCTTCGGATCAGTAACCCATCGCCTTAACCACTAAGCCACCTCTGTGTGCATGTACGTTCTGTGAGACCATAGGGGTCTCCTCTGGGTTCTTTGGTTTCCTCCCATAAATAGGGAACAAAACCTGTTAATAAATTGAAGGTGAGTGCATGAGTATCGCATCCTGGTTGTATTCCTGGCTCACATCCATTGTTCCCAGGACATCAGATCAGATCCTCCATGATTCTGAGCAGGATCAAGCATTCATTCATTCATCTTCTTCCGCTTCTTTCGAGGTTGGGTCGCGGGGGCAGCAGCCCAAGCAGTGAGGTCCAGACGTCCCTCTCCCCAGCCACTTCCTCCAGCTCTTCTGGGGGGACACCAAGGCGTTCCCAGA
>JAQMYF010000008.1:26530645-26570572 GCA_030014195.1 Neosilurus mollespiculum
TCACCACCAGGTGGTGATCGGTTGACAGCTCAGCTCCTCTCTTCACCCAAGTGTCCAGAACATGCGGCCACAAGTCCAATGACACGAGTACAAAGTTAATCAAGCAGGATCAAGCAGTTACTGGAAAAATCCATTAATGGAAATTACTTCAATCAGTTGCTGCTAGCAACCACACTATGATCAACAACTTTCTTGCAATTCTGCCATATTCTAAATCTATTTAAGCTAATATTGCATAGTAAATCTACCATAACTTACTGAATGCTATAAACATGTACACAACTGCTGCTGAGTGGTGCAACAGAAACACATTCAATCAATCATCTAGAGATGATGAGTTTAAATCCTCTTGATACCACAGCCATTTGCAGCTGGGGGTCCAAGGAACCAAAATTGGCCACAATTTCTCCATCCTACTAGTGACACTAGCCAAACATGGGTATCTGTGAGCTCATGTATGTGGAAGAGGGCAGATAGCTATTTCCTCTAGAAGACTTATCCTGCCCTGGAAAATATAGGCCTGGTTGGCTTCATGTGTCATGGAGAAAGCACATATTAGCTTTTTGCCATTCCTGATTGTCTCAAAAAATATGCAAGAACTGGTTAGTTTCTAAGAATTACGAGTGGAAATTCTAGTTAGACAGAAAAAAAAGAAGAAGGGCATCTCTGACTGTGGGCGAAATACAAAACAAAACTGTTGAATACATTTAAAATCAATAAACACTATAAACCGTGAATGTAAAACTAGAGCTCAAGCCATGTCATGCATTATTTGTTAAACATTATTGCATTATTGGAGTTTGTACTACAGCAATATTTAAATATTACTGAATCTCGAGCAGTCCGAATGCTCCATTTGAGTATTTCTGAATATATTTATTAGACTTGGCACTCGCATGATGCAACAAACTGAAACCACTTTTGTCAAACGAACACAGATCACAAATGCAACCTGTAGCAATGTAGTTGAAATATTAGAGTTTGGCTTACTTTCAGCTTTAAAGGCCTGGTTGGAGCAGCCTTCAGATGCACAGCTGTTTTACAGACACTTTCCACAGGCAGGAATGTTGGATCTTATTCCAAACTAGAACTCGTTTTAATCTAATCCATGCAGATCATAGGCACTGAGGATAAACACACACATCTCTGTGTCGGTCTTTCTCACTCATTTGCCAAGCCGCTTAATCCTACTAGGGTCGCAGAAATGCTGGAACCGATCTCAGCCATAACTGGGCGAAGGCGGGGTACACCATGAACAGCTCACCAGAGCGTCGCAGGACCAACACACACACAACCATTCACACTTAAATTCACACCTAGGGGCAATTTGGAACAGCAAATTATCCAAATGGGAATATCTTTTGACTGCTGGAGGAAACCGGAGTACCTGAAAGCATGGGGAGAACATGCAAACTCCACAGAAACACCCAAGAATAGAACTCGAACCCAGGACCTTCATGCAGTGAGGCAAATCTACTAACCACTAACCACCAAAGACCTGGGTCTTTCATTGGAAAGGTCAACCAGCCCACCCCTTGCATGTGATCATGGCCTGGATATCGATTATCACTATTGTACAGACATTATCTACATGTCAAGCTGTTCTTTTCTATGTACTCTGTGAAACACCTGTTAAAATTTCCATGAGCCACCTGTCAAACACTGGCGTGGGCTACTTTTAGCCAAGTCGCATCGGCGTCCATGCATGCTATGCTGACCCTGATGGCCAACCCCTTTTCCTGAAGGCTAATTCAGGCCAATATAAATAAAATCGAGTAAATCCACCCTAACTGGGCAGCATATTGGCATAGAGGTTAGCCTCATGGCAAGAAGGTTCTGGGTTTGACTCACGGGCACTGAGTGGAGTCTGCATGTTCTCCTCATGCTTGCATTGGTTTTCTCCGTGTACTCCGGTTTCCTCCTGCAGTCAAAAGACATGCACATTTGGCTAACTGTCCCAAATTGCCTAAGTGTGAGTGTGAATGGTTGTGTGTTTGTGTTGCCCTGCGATCGTCTGGCGAGCTGTTCAGGGTGTACTCCGCTGTCGTCACATGCCGGCTGAGACAGGCTCCAGCCTCCCCACAAGTCTGGTAGGATAAAGCGGTTCGGCAAATGAGATGAGTGAGAATGAATTCAACTCTAACTTACTAAATATTTTATTCAGAGTATCATCCAGAGAATCCCAACGTTTACGATTCAATTCTTTGTCATTTCAGACATCACTCCGGAACTCTTGATGGAAACTGAGCCTGTGTTCGTGTCAACAATACGACCATTAAAGAAGCTGTAGATAAAACGTTCGGCTGCAGAGAAATCCATAAAATATCTGTGCCCAAACATGTGCCCTGCAGACTTTGTCTCTTACAAAAACACCCCCCACCCCACCTCCACACACATGGGGCACATAAGGACCCAGTGTCTCTAGAAGATCCCAAAACAATGCAGATGCTCTGTTAACAATAAAATCCTTATTATATTGTAAGTGTCGCTGACACACGAATGTTTTCACACTTAGCCCAGATGCATGAGAACCCAACATGGTCTGTGGGCTTTTCTGAGGGTTGTGTGCAATTTCTACAATTAACAAAAGTGTTATTTTAATTCATGTTGCATTTATTTAATCAGCAGTGAAGCCTTTCAGTCCAATTTACTTGATTATACACAGGTTTGTACTGGCTCCTTATGTCGATTCTGCACCTGAACAGCACGTGTGTATGCACAGCTTTTTCGAAAGGTGAGATAGGAGGGTCGGGCTTTCACCACACCAAAGCTTATCCCAGTTTCTGTAGCATGAAGAAACTAGGAGTTCAACTCCCACTGGATGGGATGCTAGTCCATCTCAGGTTACCTTCCTGGTATTTTTACTGGTACCCATTTATACTGCTGGGTGGACAGAGGCACACTTGTGGTTAAGACCTTGCCCTGGGGTCTTAGCATGGTGGAGGTTCTAAACCCATGAACTCTCAATCATGAGCCCAGCACCCTAACCACTATACCACTGGCCCTAGTGCTTTTTTGGAAAGATGCACACGTTTTCCCATTTTCTGTCTTTTTCCTTTCCATCCATATATTTCTGGGATCAAAGTCTACCAGCCTGTGATGGTCTGATGAGCTGTTCAGGGTGTACCCTGCCTTCGCTCAGTGTCCGCTGAGATAGGCTCCAGCCTCCCCACAATCCGAATAGTCTGGCAAATGAGTGAGAGTCTACCTGCTTGTTGACACTATATCAGAGAGCCACCAAATGTAATACAATTCCTCAGAGGTCAGAACTCACCCACTACCTACATGAACTCACCTATCTTTTTTTGCTTTTCATCCTTCCCTTTTTTTCCCATTGGCAGCAATTCATTTGGCCCCAGAAATACGTCCAGTATACATGGTGTTTCGGAATCAAAGTCATTCAGTTTGGTCATGCTTTATCGGAGAGACTTTGTTTCATAGCTCAGACCGACTCATCCAACACACACATCCATCCATCCATCCAGACATTTTTATTGAAAGATAACAATATAGACTTAGCACAGTATCCCCCCATCGCTCACCCACACACAAAGTAAAGTAAGCCAGCCTTGGTGATTCCTCTTCTTAGCAAAGGCATTTCTGTTAGAAGCCTCCTGGGAGGCATGGCAACATCTAGCCTTAAACACACACTCACACACACACAACAAGCTGATATAGGCTGACACAATGAGCTCTAAAAATACAGGGAGTGTTTACGTGGCAGTTAAACCCCTTGGCAGGCCCTCACTTCACTTCACCCACCTAAGCCTCACACATCATTGCTCCTGCTTCACTTCCTATAATCTCATACAACACTACTGTATTCTCAAATTTAATTGGTCAGATGTGGATCCCCTTTTTATAACAGCAGTTCTGACAAGAGTGTGTCTCTAACATCATCGTTTCCAATGGCACATTTGCAATGGCACATTCGCAAGGACTTGTATGGGAGACGATCTACATAATTGAACTCTAATATTAAATTGACCATTTTATTTGCCACAGCAGGAAAGTGTTGTAACGTCAAGAGATCGCAACAACACCACCTCCATTTACAATGACACTAACAAATCAATGCCATCTGTGCGTTCAGGTATGCAGAGGAGGTATGTTACACTGGAGTAGTGTCTATAGTCAGTGATTTGTACCAGGAAGTTTTCTAGTGTATTTTCAAGGCATATGTAGTATATGGGCAGCATGATGGCGTAGCAGTTAGCATGTCTGCCTCATAGCAAGAAGGTCTTGGGTTTGAGTCCTGTGCTCGACTCGATGTTTCTGTGTGGAGTTTGCATGTTCTCCCTGTGCTTGCGTGGGTTTCCTCTGGGTCCTACAGTTTTCTACTCTAGTCCAAAGACATGCCTCCAGTCCAGAGTCATGCCCATTAGGCTAATTGGCTTTTCCAAATTGCCCCTTGGTGTAAATATAAATGGTTGTGTGTAACAGCCCTGTGATGGTCTGGCAAGCTGTTCAGGGTGTACCCTGCCTTCAACCAGAGTGGTAAGCGCCAACCTCCCACTAACTTGAGTAGGATAAAGCGTTTTGGGAAAATGAATGAATGAATGTGCTATACGCCATCTGTGACGATCCGAGTCAGGGGACAGGTAAGATGGCAATGTATTATGTCTAAACAATGTCCTTAGTACTCATAAAATGTACTACAGGGGCTGTCTAGGGGTAGTTGGTACTTAACAGACATGAGTATATTTTGAGTATTTGTATGCCGCCCACACGTTCCCTTACACGAAATTCGTATCCCTTATATGTAATCCACTCACTTCTTGTTACTGTTTCAGTTTATATAACTGTAAATAGGGAAGTGGTGACTCAGTGGTTATGGCTGTGTGTGAGCGATCACTATATTGTCATTTAAAATCCCAGCTCTACCACACAGCGACAGTGCTTGATCAAAACACTTAACCCTCTACTACTCGGTTAACTCCAAAAAAAACCTAAAATCAAACTTAATAAAAAATTTAGATGTATAGTTTTTGTCTGTTTCTATTAAATTGCAGTGTTCCATGAATTTTTTTTCCATGTAGAGATCAAAAAACAGCAATAACAGGGGGGTGCCACTGTAAAGTCACATGATCATCTCCAACTAATTTGCATATGAATACGTGCCATGGTATTGTTTCTTTTATATGTAAGACCACAGATGTTTCAATGTATGTAAACAGAATCGCAAATGAATTTTAGAAGTGCCTAGATTTATTTTGTTCACTAGTTTATATATGTTTTGTTAGTTTAGTATCTGTATAATCTTATTTTTACCATTGACTTGCCTTTTATAAACTGTGGGATTGATGTCCTATTCTTCACAAAAGTGAAACAGCAGCCTTTTTTAAACTGTGTAATGCAAACTATCAAATGGATTTTATCAGATTGCAACTTCGAAACTGTAAGTAAAAACCACCAGATAATGAAAATATACACATGTTCATATATAACAGGAGAGTTTGGAAGGCTTGCTTTCATTTCATTTTATATAAGATTTTATTTGCTTTGGCAAATTATAAACAGTAGCAAGATTTGCAACCCAAGTGCTTCTTGGAGTGTTTCCAAGCATGTGATGATGCTTTCAAAAGCCGCCAGGAAGTCAGACTGTATCTTCTTGTGAAGGTCACTGGAGGCTAACAAGCATACAAGAGTGTGCTAGTGAGTCCTGAACTGGAAAGACAAACACTATGAATTTACTGCCACAGAAATGAGGATGTAAACTAGATTTATGGAATGTTTGGGTTTCTCCAAGCTCAGTTTGTACTGATCTGGATTCCTGACAGCATGGCAGGGACACTTCTCCATTCCTGCGAGTGGTTGAAAGTGGTACGACAGGCAGGAAAAATGGTGCATTACATAACAGCCAAGTCTTGCCATATTTGCAAATAAATTTAGTCAGGCTTCCTGTCTAACACAAACACAGCTCAGTACTTCAAAAATAATTTGTCTCCAGAGTCAGCTCAGCCATCCAAATGAACTCTTCGAAGGTATGCGTTTATATATGGGACATCGTAAACAGGAACAATCTCGCATAGCTACAATACTAAATCTGTAACAAGCTAAATCAGTCTTTCAAAACGTAGCACAAAGCCTAAAAGTGTCTCGGGTGCACTGTTGGAGAACCGCATACAACGTTGCAGGCAAATTCAGCTTTAAAAGATAAAAATAGAGCCTATGGGTGGTTGCGGGCAAAATAAATTATAATATACACTACAGTAATTGCTATGTACTGACTACACTCAAATCCCATTTGGACAAAACCCTGTTAAGAAGGGACTGCAGGATAGAGTTTAAACTTTATGTAGAGGTAGGATGAAATTGTTACAGTCTGCCTGTTTGGTCTCAAACAGGGAGAAAGATTACAGTTTTTGTCTTCCTTTGTATATTAACAGCATAATTTATAATCCATTTATTATTTAAACATTATATACATGGTGCACCTGCCATACTGTACTTATTATAATGACTGCATTAATTATAGACCTATACTTCAGACCAATCACATTGAAGAATTCAATAGCACTATGTTGTAACTGGAATTTAAGGTATTTCTTTGTAAGGCAATCAATAAATAAGTTATTTATTGATTGCCTTACAATTTATTATAAGAGTTATTTGAGGAAAAAAATCAACATAATGTATACTTTGTAAAGGCAGCTATGCTCAGTTGAGACCGAATAGAATACTTGGCGAGACCACTGGCCAAGACCCAAAAGATTCTGAGTGAAAATATTATCAAGTCTAAAGCAAGAGTAAAATATGTCTAGAAACCAGAATGGAGTACTACAGCCTTGGATAGTACTAGCATGGTGAATTAGTCTTTCATCTAAAGGCTTGACAGTTTTAATCCTAAGCACATCTTCCACACAGCAAGAAGGTCCTGGGTTCTGATAGGGTGTTTTCGGTGTGGAGTTTGCATGTTCTCCCCATGATTGCATGGGTTTCCTCTGGGTACTCCGGTTTCCTTCCACAGTCCAAAGACATGCACATTAGGCTATTTGACGAACTGCTTAATCCTATTAGGGCCGCGGGGGAGCTAGAACCTATCTCAGCTGACACCCGACACTGGGGGCTGGCAGGCGGGGTACACCCTGAACAGCTTGCCAGACCATCGCAGGGACAACACATACACACACACCACCATTCATACTCACAGTCACAACTAGGGGCAATTTGGAACAGCCAGTTAGCCTAACGTGCATGGATGGTAGGAGAAAACCGGCGTACCTGGAGGAAACCCACGCAAGCACGGAAAGAACATGCAAACTCCACATAGAAACGCCCTCACTGAGCCCAGGACTCAAACCCAGGACCTTGTTGCTGTGAAGCATACATGCTAACTACTACGCCACCGTGCCGCCCTATATACGAATATAACATATCTTAATGTCATTAATACAAAGAAAGCAGCTTGTTGCAGAAAAGTCCTCAGTAATGAAGACAAAACACCTAATCTGGAGACTCATTTCCTGAAAGAAAACGTCCTCATATACCAGCTGATCTCTAAGACCAGCTTTTAACCATGTTTACTGTTTCTAATAAATCATCATAAACGCATACTAAGACTGCTTCCTGCAATCAGTGTGGGTGACGACACGCAACAGTGACACCGATGGTGGGACATCTGGAGCTGCTAGACCAGTCAAGTTACGCCATATCAGTATAGATGACATCATCTCAAGGCGCGAAATGATCATGGTGTACACAGATATTCAGACACAAAAATTAAACCTCACGCTTCCCAAACAGTGATTAATAACAGCAGGGTCCTTTTATCTGCTGTGAGACTGGCGTCTTAATAAACCACATGTGTTGAATATTTAAATTGGGGCTCTGTGTGTTTAGGTCTGCCAACTGGCAGCTACATCTGGAGACAAATACACGCACGCACGCACGCACGCGCACGCACACACACACACACAGGAGTCATGGAGAGCAGCCAAGCAATCCATCAGGTCCCAAAAACAGGTGAAAGGGATTTGGTCACACACACACACACACACACACACACACACACACACACACTAGTGTATCTGGAACCTAGGGTATGATATGTATAAATGTTAGGGCAAATGGCAATGTGAAGTTTGCATGTTTCCTCTGGGTACTCTAGTTTCCTCCGACAGTCCAAAGACATGCACATTAGGCTAACTTGCTGTTCCAAATTGCCCCTAGGTGTGAGTGTGAATAGTTGTGTGTGTGTTGCCCTGCAATGGTCTGGCGAGCTTTTCATGGTGTACGTCACCTTTGCTCAATGTCGGCTGAGATAGGCTCCGGCCTCCCCTAGTATTAGGATTAAGAGGTTTAACAAATCAGTGAGTGAGTTTCTGAACGAGCAAACTTGGCGCCCGAGCCTGGGACCTTCTTGCTGTGAGGGGGACGTACTAAACACTACGCCACCGTGCCGCCCTCTGATGAATCCCAATTTACCCTATTCCAGAATGATGGGCATATCAAGGTAAGCACATGGAGTGATGTACCCATCATGCATAGTGGCCAGAGTACAAGTCAGCAATATGATTTGGGATCAGGTCTAGGCTCAGCAACACCATGCGGTAGTCAAATAAAGTCAGCTGACCAGGTCGTCCCATGAATGGATTTTTTTTTCTTCGATGATGGCACGAGTAGACTCCAGGAAGACAATGCCAGGATTCATCAGGCCCATATAGTGAAAGATTGATTCAGGGAGCAGGAGGACTCATTATTTTCACTGCACCACCGAGTCCTGACCATCGAAGGTCTTTGGGGTGTGCTAGAGGACATTTTATGGAGGAGCTGGATGCTCCCGTCATCGGTACAAGATCTCGGGGAAAAATTAATTCACCTCATACGCACGCACACACACAGGCATACACATATACAAACATGTCTACCTGCCTTGGACGTCACAGGATGTCTACCTGCCTTATTTATACAAATAATTATCCATTATTCATATAATTGTATATTTACTTTTCTGCTGTGTATATATTATGAGATATTGAAAGAATTCTGAAGGTGTGTACAAGACTAGACATAATATGACGGGCTGTTCAAAGGAAATCGGTAGCCTGAAAGTAAAGCAAAAACAACTTGGCCTAATACTGTAATTACTGCTTTGGAGTTTCTGGTACGACACACACACACACACAAACACACACACACACGCACACAGATGCCTATAAAAGCCCTCTTTGTATAGTCTGTGTGAAGGAAAGTCCCAGGTGTAAACACAAGCCTCCCACAGAACTCGCAAAGAAATCATGAAAGACAACCATAAGCCCTCAGTCACTCATTCATTTGCTGGACCGCTTACTCCTGCCAAGTTGGGGGGCTGAAGCCTATCTCAGCCAACACTGGGCAAAGGAGGCAGGGTACACCCTGAACGGTTCACTAGACCACTGTAGGGCAACACACAAACATACACCACTATTCATACTATCACTCACACCTAGGGTCAATCTGGAACAAGCCTTACGTGCATGACTTTGGACTGTGGGAGGAAACCTATGCAAGTATGGGCAGAACATGCAAACTTCACACAGAAACACCTTTGCCGGGCACGGGACTCGAACCCAGGACCTTCGTGCTATGAGGAGGACCGAAAGCAGTCAAAAAGCATATAAACAACTAAGCATTTGCTTCTGGATGAAATTGTTTTTCCCTGCGTGACAGATGCATGGGCTGATCATTAACAATGACAACAAAAAAAGAATTAAAAGAAGAAAATATGACCATTGATTTCTTTTTATTCACAGTTCTACATAACAAAAACAGGAGGAAAGCCGAATTACCAGATTGGCACACTGCATTTTTATTCATGATACAGCAGACATAATTGTGTGACATTATCCTTCATCTTTCGAACACTCTTCTCTTCGCTCTTTTGAGGTGATCTGATATGCCTGAAAGGAAAACGTATTTCATCTTTTCGCATGGTGAACCATGTGAAGACGCAGGATTAAAAAAGACCGGGTTGGGTGATATGACCAAAAAAATATATTGCAAAAATTTTTGGACATTTTAGCAATTACGATACTTATCACGATGTATATTATGCAAGGAAAATAATGTTCACAGCAAAAACAACATGGCAGGCAGGTGTATATTCACTCATTCATTCATTTTCTAAGCCGCTTAATCCTAATTAGGGTCACGGGGAGGCTGGCGCCCATCTCAGCCCACTCTGGGCAAGGGAGGAGTACACCCTGGAAAGCTCGCCAGGCCATCGCAGGGTTAATACACATACAGCCATTCACGCTCACACTCACACCTAGGGATGCTATGGTACAGCCAATTAGCCTACTGTCTTTCGATTGTGGAAGGAAATTGGAGTACCCGGAGAAAACCCTCCAAAGCATGGGGAGAACATGCAAACTTCACACAGAAACACCCGAGCCCGGGAATCAAACCCAGGCTTTCTTGCTGCGAGGTGGACGTGCTAACCGCTGCGCCACCGTGCCGCCTGATATATATTAAAACATAATACAAATAAAGAAAAACAGAGAATGCAGTAATGCGGTCTGGTTCAGTACTTAGCACAGGGGTGACAAACTCATTTTCACTGAGGGGCCACATCACTAAATTTATTCTAAAAGGGCAACCATGAAATCTGCATGGCAAAATGATTGGTTGAGGCATTTGTCCTCTTTTCCTTTATTCACTTGCATTTTCTGACAAAACTTAGCAGCAACAAGTTAGCATGCACTCTTTCTTGAGTCATGAATGACTTTCTGTTTACTTGAAATAGGCTCCTGCCACCTAGTGGAAGGATGATGAATTAGGTTTCATGGTAATGGTTGATGCAAAAAATGTACGATAATCATATTCTTTAAAGCTCTCGCAGGCCACATAAAATGACTTGGCGAGCTGGATTTGGCCCGTGGGCCTTGAGTTTGACACCTGTAACGTCAGTATATTATCAACTGAGTCAAATTCAACTCTGACTCTAACTGTCCATACTATACAGAGCTTAGCATTTACTGGATTAGTTCACTTGAAGTAGTGGCTACATGGCAGAATGAAGAGAAGGGACAGGAAAGAGAGAGAAAAACATTAGCGACGGAATGAAGAAGGAGGGAGGACTGGCAGCTCAGTGGCAGCGGAACGCTCCATTAGCCCGCAGGTCAGAGCAACCTCGTCCTCCCCATTCCGGAGCCAAGTTGGCGGAACTAATCAAATTGGTCATGATCTGTCACATTCATCATCCGCTCTGGGATGCTACATGCATGACCTGTGCTTAACGTTCCCATTCGAAAGCACGCTAGCACTTGCATACTTGAAGAAACAGAACCATGAGCCCCCCAAATCCCCACCCGCCCTTTTTTTTACTTGAGCTTTCAAGCATTAAGCCACAGTTTCGCAGGGGATGTTTCGGACAAGTTCGGCCAGCAACAACAACAAAAAAGATTAGGGGGTTAGAGATTAGCGGGAAGCGATAAAACAAGAAGCACACTGAGGTTCACGTCCCAGGTTTTTCCCCTGATGCTGTCAAAAGATCTCAGAACCTGTGTGTGTGTGTGTGTGTGTGTGTGTGTGTGTGTGTGTGTGTGCGCGACTGCATGCTCAACCCCAGGTAAGTGCCAAGTCAGCTTGACCCTTTGCGAAGTCTTGCACCAACAAATCGCTGACTAAAACAGCCCGTACAAACAAACAGCGCCGAGTGGTTTTTGTCGTTGCCAGATACAGTCCAAAGTCACGGCACTTTTAAGTACATTTAAAAACTCTATGACTCCGTTGGCACTGTACATATAAAAAAAAAACCTTTGCAAAAGCAATAAAAGGGACAAAACTCGAGCCACTAAATTACCACTTAGTCCTATTAGGGTCGCACGCAGGCTGGAGCCTATCTTAACCGACACTGGGTGAAGGTGGGGTACAACCTGAACTGCTTGCCAGACCATTGCAGGGCCAACCCACACAACCATTCACACTCACACCTAGGGGCAATTTGGAAAAGCCAATTAGGCAATAATGTGCAGGTCTTTGGGCGGTAGGAGGAAACCAGAGTTCCCAGAGGAAACCCATGAGAGAATTGAAAGAACATGCAAACCCCATACAGAAACGACCTCGAACCCAGGACCTTCTGCCCACTAGGACATGCTATCCAATTGTCACTTGCTCATTTGCTAAACTGCTTAATCCTACTACAAGGGTCACAGGGAGTCTCACACAACCATTCACACTCACAACTAGGGGCAATTTGAAACAGCCATCGCGCTGCTCCACATCATTATATTCAACTGGCTTCCACAGTGATGTCATTTGGCCTCTCTAAATCAAGGTGCACGCATGATGCATCGCAAACCACACGCCACTAATTACAATCTGATCCCATGCCATTTCAATTCGGATATAATCAGCGCTGTGCAAATGACATTATTTATATGCAAATGGTGAACTTCCTCATGCCAATCACCGGCAATCTGGCGTAAACACAAGACTGGCTTCACTGAATCATTTGTCCAATTTTTTTGTATTTATTTTTTTACTAATCCGGTATGAATTGAAGGCAGCACAGTGGCGTAGGGGTTAGGACATCCGCCTCACAGCAAGAAAGTCCTGGGTTCAAGTACCGGGCTCAGCTAGGGCGTTTTCATGTGCATGGGTTTCCTCCAGGTACTCCGGCTTTCTCTGACAGTCCAAAGACATGCACAAATTTCCCCTGGGTGTGAGTATGAATGGTTTGCGTTTGAGTGTCGGCCATGCAACCAACTGGCGAGCTGTTCAGGTGTCGCCTTTACCCAGATTTGGGTGAAATAGACTCCAGCCTTGTGGCGACCCTAGTAGGATTAAGTGGTTCGGAAAATGAACGACAAACAGTCAGACAACTGGAGACACTTTCCTTAAGGTTCTTTGGTAAAGATTGGTTCTACTAAACATAACTCAGGAGACACTTCATTATGGCATGAAAAAATTTGAGTTGTAAAAACAGCGAGAGACACACACACACACACACACACACACACACACACGGTCACACTCTCTGCTTCACACGTACACCCACACACAAACTCATATACATACTAACTAACCAGAGAGCCTAATTTTGTTATGGCCTCAGGCCATTTATGCATCATGTCGCTGATTCTCCATGCAGCAGAAAAACACGCACACACACACTAGCAAGGAAGGCCTTTTTTTTTTTTAAAAAGCTGCTTTTATGGCAAATACTTTGCATAGTTCAAAACTGCAAAACAGACCCCAAACTGTCGCCCGTGGCTACATCGTTAGAAAAAAACTCTTAAGACGACACTATCGTGAAGTGTACTTTTGTACCAAGCTTTTTAATCCAACCCCAAGGACATCTATCTAATATTCCACAGGACCAGCTGCCAAACTCAGCCTTCACCTCTATCATATCATATAATATAAAATGATATGAAATGAAATCTTGTCTAAAAATACTCATGGTTTCATGGTTTCAAGTCGAGGGTAAAAATTAAAGGACAACGTCACAGCAAAATAAATTAATAAATAAATAGAAATGACTAATCTGAAGGTCGGGGGTTCAATCTCCAGTACCACTACTGTTGGGCCCTTGAGCAAGGCCCTTAACCCTGGATAAGAGCATCTGCTAAATGTCATAAATGTATCTTGTTTCATAGTACTGAGTTTATTAATGAGCAATTAATACAATTGGAAATATTCATTCATTTCCTCAGCCAATTAATCCTACTTTTAGGGTCACAGGGAGGTTGAAGCCTATCTCAGCCAACACTGAACGAAGGCAGGGTACACCCTGAAGATCATCACAGGGCAACTCGCACATAGCCATTCACACTCATATCCACACCTAGGGGCAATTTGAAGCAGCCAATAGGCCTAATGTGCATATCTTTGGACTGTGGGAGGAAACTGGTGTACTTGGAGGAAACCCACGCAAGCACAGGGAGAAAATGCAAACTTTACACAGAAACGCCTATGCTGAATCCTAGACTGGAACCCAGGACCATCTTGCGGGGTGAGGGTGGGGGTGAGCAGCACCTTCCCTTAGGCCACCTTCATGGCTGAAGTGCCTTGGCTTGAGCAAGGCACTTTAATCCCCAACTGCTCTCCAGGCGCTGCAGCGTGTGACAGCGCACGGCTCCGAGGTTGTGTGCGCTCACTTTGGAAGGGTTAAATGCAGAGCCAAAATTTCCCTTGCAGGATCAATACAATATATCATAAAAAAAAATAATAATAAAAAAATCATTTCTCTCTGCCCAGCAATGGCACCATTTTCTTTATTTCTGTTAGCGGTCATGTATGATAAAGTAATAAATGTGGTAGGAGTAGCAGTAGGGGCAATTAGCAATGGGTTACACAGCCAAAATTATTTTTTCAAAAAGAGAACCATAGGGATGGATTGTATTTATTATTTTTTTAATTAAAGGTCAGATAGGTGTCTAATGATACACCGTGTAAGACAGTGACATCAATGACTATCAAGCCAGATAAACGCCATGCCATCCCTGCTAACAGTAATCTAAAGTTAACAGTAGATTTAGATTTGCATTTATTTACCTGGCAGACTCTTACGCAAAGCAACTGGTCAGAAGAGGAGAGAATAAAACAGAGACGGATTAAAAGAGCCGAGGCTTCAGACGCAGGTTTCTGCCAATTATTTAGTAAGGAATGCAACACGCTTTGGGTTGTTTTAGGAAAGTGGAGATTCCACTTAACAGAAGGGTCGGAGTAAGTGCGAGAACTCAGAAGTGCACTCACATAGAGGCATTCACAAGCAAGGGGGGAGTTCAGAGTGGTTTTTATTTACACCAAGTCATTGAGTTTTTACCCTGAGAAAGGATGAGATGGAAAACATCAGGTTACACAGGCAGATATAGGCAAGAGTCACCAGGAGATGACAAATCCACCACCCCCCGATCTCGACGTGTCTCAAACATGAATTGCAAAAGTTCCTTAATATTAAAAAGCACAAATACACTGCCTAGAAGAAGTAACTGCTAAGTCTGATGTGGAAAATTTCTGGCCTGGATTTGAAATGATTACAGACGGCCAGACAGACGGACGAACATGCTGATGACTATATCCCTCCTTATTATATGCCAGGGGGATAATATAGAAGTCACAAATGGTTTTCAAGTTCCGGCCTGGAAATGAACACCACCCATATTTTTTACATGTTGAACCAGTTGCCATGGAAACACACAAATTTAAACTGCAAAAATCCCAAAATATCAAAAAGGCACAACTACACAGCCTGATTAATATAACAGTCAAGTTTGATAAAGAAATGATCATTAACAAACACCACCCATATTCTTACATAGTAAATTCGTTGCCACGGAAACAAGAAGAAAATATGGATTGCAGAAAGCCCAAAAACTACAAGGCCCAACTACTCTGCCTGGTAGTGTGGAGGAGGGAACATGCCAAACACTATGCCATCACTATGCATGATGTCATAGTGTTTAGCATGCCCACCTCACAGCAAGAATGTCCTAGGTTCGAGTCCCTGGACAAGGTGTTTCTGTGTTGTGTTTGCATGTTCTTCCCGTGCTAGGGGTGGGTTCCCTCTGGGTACTCTGGTTTCCTCCCACAGTCCAAAAGACATGCATATTAGGCTAACGTGCTGTTCCATATTGTCCCTAGGAATGAGCTTTAGCGACCAGGTCAGGGGGTGCCCCACCTTCACCCAGAGTCGGCTGAGATAGGCTTCAGCCTCCCCGTGATCCTAATAGCATACCTTTAAATGCTAAAACGTTACTTGTGTTTGAGATTAAAAAAATAAATAAATTAGCTGAAAAGAACAAAGGCTATAAAAAGACAATATCACCATGTGAAAAGTTGTTCCAAGTCGTCACATGTACATCTCAAGGCAATTGTAATGCAAAGTAACACGCAGGAGTATGTAACAGCACCAGTTTGAGAAATAGCTTTGTCAATGCATCATGGACAACAGCTGCAGAACTCAAAGTAGCATAAAGTCTCAAGCAAGACCAAAGTGCCAACATCCCATAACTGATAGTAGCTATTGTCCGGTGCTCACAGTCGCCTGGACAAAAGATTACATGAATCAAGTGCCGCACTTAGTGTTTAAACACTATTTATCTTTTCTTTAGTCTGTGTGTTTGATGAGGGGAAAGAATAAGATCTGAAACTTAGATCATGAGTATTCGTTTAAACAATCGCTAAGGTCGAGTTTATTTTAAAGTCGGTTCACACTCCACTTCATTTATACACAATGGAAAGCAATTCTGTGTTATTGCAGTGTGTCTAATACATTAGCTACACAAAGCTAGAATATGTAAATGAACCCTCTAGAGTAAATGTTTCACCACTTTTTAATATATCCAGTGGTGATCACACGCACTCAGACACCGGATGAGCACCTGTAGTAGATTTGATGAATCAAAGAATAATCACAAGATCCAAAAACGTAAATCATTTGCGAAAATATCATTGCCCTTTAACCATGAATACAAAAAATTGTCAGGGTGGTTTTATTATCACTACTGCATGGCATTGCACAGTGGCATAACAGCATAATGGTTAGTGGCACAGTGGCATTATGGCTAGCACGTCCGACTCCCATTAAGAAGTTCCCGGACTCGGTGAGGGTGTTTCTGTGTGGAGTTTGCATTTCCCCCCTGTGCCTGCATGGGTTTCATCCAGGTACTCCGGTATCCTCCAACAGTCCAAAGACATTTACGTTAGGCTATCTGGCTACTCCAAATTGCCCCTAGGTATAAGTGTGAGTGGCTGTGTATGTGTTGGCCCTGTGTTGGTCTGGCAAGCTGTTCATGGTGTACCACCTTCGCCCAAGGTAGGCTGAGACAGCCTCCAGCCTTCGCGCTACCCTACTAGGATAAAGCAGTTCAGAAAATGAACTAGAAATGCATTCAGAGAGTGCAGACCTCTACCAATCTGTTCTTTACATAGCTTATAGTTGCAGATGATGTAGAATTATGGTGCCCGCTTGTGGTCTAATTCACAATTATATTTGAGCTCTGTATTTTTTTCTCCCGGTGCATTCTGGATATATTTCCGCCTACTTGCCTTATTGTGCAATGTTAAATAAAATTCTTCAAAATCATCCTAGATCCAGATCTGGATTAGGCCCAAAATTTATTTAGTTCTTCATTGGCCCAATTGACCCATATTTGGTTAAAATTTTATGGAAATCCCTCCATTAGTTCCATCAATCCGACTTTGGATTTATCCATCTAAAGTCACACACCAATCTCATGTCAGTTCATTGCACGATTCTATGCACCATTCACAAATTAATTCAGATGTACTGGCTTATTCATTTGAAGTCACCAAACTACAACCATGATTTTTCAGGGCTGGCAAGAAACTGGAGAACCCCAGATAAAACCCATGTGGGCACAGGCAGCAACCTGGGGACCAAATGCAGAATCAAACTGCGGACACTGTAGAGTAGGCTTTTGAAAGTTTTGATGGGAAATCTTGCAAACAGAGTGATTACCAATCAGTTTCAGAGTGTAAAAATGGAACACAGTTGAGAACCTACCTGAAAACTCAGAAAATGCATATCCTGTGTATGAAAATCCAGTATGGTGGTTTTTTTTTTACCTACTCCAAGGAGGTTGTATTTTACCCTCGGTTTGTGTGTGTTTGTTAGCAAAAAGATTTTTGTGAAATTTACACCAGAGATGGGGCTTTAGACAAAGGAGACTTGATTATATTTTAGAGATGATCCAGATCAAAATTTCAAATTTGTAAAGGATTCTTTAACATTGTGAGATATATAGGACAATGTTTTGGAAGTGTCATATTACAGCTGGCCCAGCAGGGGGTGCTGTGTACTTTGTTATTTGCAAAAAAAAACGGGGCTTTTTAAAAGGAGGACTCCATTAGATTTCAGAGATGAAATGCTAATGACAGTGGCATCGGGTTTATGGTCAACTCTGGTTTATGGACTTTATGGTGCACGAGACAGGGCTTTTAATACCTGTACTCACCGGACTCATTATTAGAGCCAATAACTTCCATACATTTAATCAACCACCTGACACCTAGTAACCCACTAACCGCCAGCTTTATTCTATATAGCATCCATGCCATATCATTGACCTCCCCCTGCAATATATTTATATTAAGCTACAGGGTGGGCTGAAAAGTTCATAGGATAAGAAGGAGCCAAGCCAGAGTAATGAAACTTGACAGCTTTTATACCAAGAGGATCCAAGCGCTGCAACACTGATGGAAGAAGTGTGTAGACCACAGGGGAGGCTATGTTAAAAAATCAACTAAATTTAGTTAAATTTCACTATTGCGTCATGGTCAGCCTATGACCTCTTCAGCTCACTGTCATAGTTTCTGGCAAGTAAACTGCCACACCATACCGTGCGTTCAGTAGTATATAGTAAGGTCATAGGTACCCTTATTTCTTTTAGTTAGAATTTGTTCGGTTAGATCATTACAGATTTTTATTTAATGATTTTATTCTATGACATCAAGTACCGTAAGAACAAAAACAGCATTTGAGCACAAGAATAATGTTAGACAAATATAGTTGTATGTCAGTAAAGATATTATGTTATGTAATAGACCACTTTAGAACCATAAATATTGTTATTAAAATAAAATAATGAAGGCTGCTGGATTTTGCTGTAAAAATAAGAAGTGAGTATATCAAGTCCAAGTCTTCAGGAGATGCCCAGTAAAACAACTTCAGCACAATTTCCTACAAACAAATTACACCATTTGTCGCTGATATGTTATTTTTTATATTAATATTGGGTTTGCTTCATTTATTACTGTTTAGTCCTATTTGGAGTATTTTTATGTTAAAAAAAAAAGTTATATATATTTTTTGGAGGCATTTTTGCTTAAAGCATTTCTTTGCACGTGCCTGCACTGTACAGTTGCTATATATTTAAGAATATATCAATAATGACATGGCATGCGTGCGTGTGTGTGTGTGTGTATGTTAGGTAATGCACATATAAACACAAACAAAGCCCACCTCTCCACCGTGCCCATCAAAAATCCCAAAAATTGACGGATGGCTCCGGTTGACCGGGTCGGCGAGCACGGCGAAGCGGTCCTCCATGTGATCCCGGCGTCCCTGGATGGCGTACACGGCGGCACCGGGGCTCCTCAGCTCCCAGCTCTTGGAGAACTCCGCCTCGGACAAGTCCAGGCCGAACCGCTCGTGTTGCATGATCTCGGCCACTTTGCCCTTGACCATTTTCACTGCGTCGCGACTCGACTTCACGATGGTCTTCACTTCATCCGTGTGGAAGAAATAACTCCATAAGGCCAGGCTCAGACACAGCAGGAACAACGTCTCCGGTCTTAACAAGAAATAGCGCATGATCCGGCCCAAAAGAGACAGCAGGGTCATGGTATCTCCGAACATTTATCCAAACGCGCACAAGGCGAAAAATCTGAGATCACTGACCTCCTGCTCAAGCTGCTCAGCGCGTCTCAGTCCATCCTTCCCACCGTGCAAACAAGAAGAAATGCCTTGCTGCTGTTGGCTGCTTTTATTATTACTGCCTTAGAAATAAGAGCGCGTCTCGCGCGCATTGGCGCCGGTTCCGCCGGGGTGCAGCCGCAGTCAGGCGCTTTCATTTAAATCGAAGCCCGCAATCAAGCGGTGCTCTGTGTTTCCCCCATCAGATGGCTGATGGAATCAGGTGGCAGGCAAGTCCAGAGCTTTTCCTTTACACACACACACACACACACACACCTTCCTTCACTTCCTCATACACGCACGAGTGTGACGCGCTGTTATAAAAAAACACGCTCCAGGAGCTTCACCGCTGTAGTAGAGTCGCACTCAGACCTCCTTCACAGGGGGCGTGGATCTGTTTAGATTCCAGCCAATTACAGTGCTGAGGGGGCGGGGTCAGCGGAAAATGAGGCGGGGATTCCAATAAACCTGGATTTTCTCTCAGTATGTGTGGTCCATTCTGAAAATGCACAAAATTAATTCTGCACCATAATTCATTAGTCAATATATGCATGAATAAATAGATTAAAGTTTTTGTTGTAAACAATTCAATAAAAGAATAATAATAGCAAAACTGAATAATACCAGTAATTTTCATATTAATGCACTAGGGATAATCTCATCTTATTTTCTAAACCGCTGTATCCTTAATTACAGTAATATGGAGGCCGGAGCCTATCTCAGCCAATACTGGGCGAAGGTGGGGTACACCCTGAACAGCTCGCCAGTCCATTGCAGGGCCAAAACACACACAACCGTTCACACTCACTCTCACACCTATTGGCAATCTGGAACAGACATTTAGTCTAATGTGCATGTCTTTGAATTTTAAAAGAAAAACCAAGTACCCGGAGGAAACCCACACATGCATAGGGAGAACATGCAAACTCCACGCAGAAGCAACCTCGCCAAGCCCGGGACTCGAACCCAGGACCTTCTTGCGTTGAGGTGGATATGCTAACCGCTATGCCACCGTCTTCACAAAGTCTTCATGCTAATATTTGGGTATGCAAATGAGTTTGTCACATCATCTGGCGACTTCTGGTGGCTTTCTGAGCAAGCATGAGCTAGTTTCCTCTGAAAAGAGTTGGCTTGACTGCTCCAGCATTTACGCGCTGCACAAGGAAACAAGTGCATGTGTTTTGGGAGAACATGCAAATTGAGCCCGGGACTCGAACCCAGGACCTTCTTGCTTTGATGAAGTAGTGATAACCTTTCTACCATCATGCCGCCTTCTGGTAATCATTATCATCATTTATTATATCTGTGTAATAAGTATGTAATAAGTATATAATAAGTATGTAATGAGTATGTAATAATGAGAGTGTGGTATACGTGGTGTAGGTAAGCATGTAGGTACGCGTGTGATATCAGATTATATCATAACGCTTACATGTCTGATTACACAATCCTGTCATAAATTTTAGCTTGGGAGACTGGCAACATTAGTCGATCCTTTTAGCTTAATCCCAACCAATCATAGTTCATGTCTTTGAGCGCGATCAGGGAGGTGGGTCAAGAAACTGTCAATCATGGCTACAGAAGGGAATGTCAAGGAACATGTTGAAGAAAGCACAATTGTTTTGACATGCTAGATTTTCCTTTGGGCCTTCCATGCAGAGAGCATATCTCTGTTCTTTGATTCTGTCATGCGACATACTAAATTAGCTCCATTACTAAATTTAGTTCTATAGTAAGATTTTCCAGTAAGCAAGCTCTTGGTGATGAAACAGTGAAACAAGGAACTATGAACTAAGAACCAGAAAGAGGTCCTTAGTAGAGTGGAGGTGGCATAGTGATAAGCATGTCCCGGGTTCGAGTCCTGGGCTTAGCAAGGGCGTTTTGGTGTGGAGTTTGCATGTTCTCCTCGTGCTTGCATGAGTTTCCTCTGGGTACGCTGGTTTCCTCCTACAGTCCAAAGACATGCATGTTAGGCCATTTCACTGTTGCATATCACCCCTAGGTATGAGTGCAAGTATGAATGTGTGTGTTGGCCCTGCGATTGTCTGGCAAGCTGCTTAGTGTCGGCTGTGATAGGCTCCAGCCTGCCTGTGCTCCTAGTGAGTGAGATGAGTGAATTCTTAATAGCAAAAATCTTTATCTGGGTACTTGTGAGGTCAGGAAAAATGTTAATTTGATGACAACAGAAATGTGGATTACAGCAAAGAAAATGTGTGTGTGTGTGTGTGTGTGTGTGTGTGTGTACCAGCATATAGAACTATTAAATGTAAAACAATACAGTATGTAGCCTATGTATCTTTCCTTAAGGAGTGTGGCTGAGGCAAAAATAGAATAATGTGTGTGTGTGTGTGTGTGTGTGTGTGTGTGTGTGTGTGCGCGCGTGTTTGTGAAACCTGATGGATGTCTGCTTTGTTGCTAAATAGACAAGACCTCCATAATATGAAGCATAACTGCAGGAGCACTAATTATATCCTACAGAAGCAACAGACAACTAAAAGAAACGGTTACAAGATATTGCACCCTGGAGAATTCGGCTCTAAGCCAGAAAAAGGATGGCCATTTATGGTTCGCATTCCAGAGTAATGGGGTGAAGTGTATCAGAGCTGCCTGCCCCGCAGGACACAGCACACAGATGAATGCTACCTACTGTATTTCAAACTTCCCCAAAGTTATGCGCTATTAAAAATGTGCATTCTGGGGGGAAAAAACAAACATGGTCAATGCACAACATTTAGCATCTAGCCTATTTAAGTGCAGATACAAGGTTTTGGAAATACGAGGTTTTGCTGCTGTCCATTAACTTGTATTTTAAATGAGACGTGTGTCAGAGAGGTGTCCCATGAAAGGGCATAAAATATATATTTCTGTTAGTTGAACACACAACCATATTCTGTGCTCCCACAGCAGGTGTGTTTGGGCTTCTAAGCTTCCCCACAGAGTGGTATTTGTGGTCTCTAGAATGTAAAAACTGCCTGAAATGGAACAGGTCCTTCCCCTTATTGATTCATGTGGTGTCTAACAAGCCTACGTTTTACTCCAGAGCAGTCTACAGATGTAATCAGTGATTTTTCTGGAAATGAGATAAAGCTGGTTCTTTTGAAAATCTAAGCATACACACCCTCCAACATTTCCTCCAAAGCCATGCCACCAAAACAGATGGACTAATTTCCTAGTGCATTATGTGAATGCTGGAACAGTGAGGCCAACTCTTACTACACGAGATGATGTGACAGACTCATTTGCATCTTCATTCATGATAATTTGCATATCCAAACATTATCAGGAAGATTTTGTGAGGACGGGCTGCATGGTGGAGTAGTGGTACGCACGTCCGCCTCACAGCAATAAAGTCCTGGGTTTGAGTTCTAGGATCAGGTGTTTCTGTGTGGATTTTTCATGTTTTCCCCTTGCTTGCGTGGATTTCCTCCAGGCACTCCGGTTTCTTCCTACAGTCCAAAGACATGCATATTACTATGCTAACTAGCTGTTTCAAATTGCCCCTAGGTGTGAGTGTGTGAATAGTTGTGTGTGGATTGTGGTGGTCTGGTGAGGTGTTCAGGGTGTACCCACCCAGTGTTGGCTGAGATAGGCTATAACCTCCCCGCAACCCTAATAGAATTGAGCAGTTCTGGAAATGAGTGGGTGAGAGTGATTGGATAGATGCTGATGGTCTACAGGATTAGTTTTTCCAGTTTTCAAATAACTTGGCCTACAGCAAAGCCCAGATGCCCCAGATGCAGCCAATACTAATCCGTACTGACAGAGTGTAAAACAAACACAATAAAATTGCATGATCATAACCTGCAAGTTAACCTTAGACATAAAAGAAAAATCTGAAGCATATCATTAATTTAGATGAGCATTTAAGGATTAAATGTTTTTAACAATTAAAAAAGCTATTATTATTATTATTATTATTATTATTATTATTATTATTATTATTATCATCATCATCATCATCATTATCATTATATTATTACTACTAGCATTATTATTATCATTCATTCATTCATTCATTTATTTATTTATTTATTTATTTATTATTTAGTAAATACAATCAGGCACGGTTTGGTCTACTATCTTGCTTTTGTCATGACGGGTTATTTAATGTCCCACCCATATTTAGACATATCCCGCCTTCTGCACTGTGATTGGGTAGTTGTGAATTTAGTCACGCTTCTCACAGTGATGATTGGATAACTAATCCCAAATCTGAATTTGCTGCCAATCCTAAAGTAGTATTAAAAACGGGTGGGGAAAAAATCTTTATCGGGGCACGCTTTCTGGGGATGCATGTGTAGCTTCGACGTGTATGTGAGCTGAAGTGTGTGGCTGGATAAAACCGCTATCGTTCGGTAGGAATAAAGAAAATAAGCTTTTTTTAATTGTGTCCTAATGTGTGCTGGGGTTTAAAAATGTGTCAGGAATCTAGTAGTATTAGTGACATAGTTTGTAACTTTAGCTAATGCGGCTAGCTAGCTCATTACAGAGTTAGCATTTAGCCTAGAGTTGTGACAGCTATAAGAAATACCACATTTTAATGGTAGATGGTGTTTAACTTTGAATAATAAACACAAGACATGCTAATCTTAAGTTATATTGACGTCTATTGTCACGTGAGCTGAAAAAAAAAAAAACAGAAATGTGTTTATTCCATAGCTTTGTAAAATTCCTGAATCTGATTGGTCAGAAATAAGGTCTTGGGTTCAAGTCCCAGGCTCGGCGAGGGCGTTTCTGTGTGGAGTTTGCATGTTCTCCACGTGCTTGCATGGTTTTCCTCGGGGTACTCTGGTTTCCTCCTACAGTCTGAGGATATGCAAATTAGGTGAATTAGGCTGTTCCAAGTTGCCCCTAGGTGAGAGTGTGAATGGTTGTGTGTGTTGCCCTGCGCTGGTCTGGCGAGCTGTTCAGGTTGTACCCCACCGTCGCCCAGTGTCGCTCGCGACCCTAAGACTCGGATTAAACGGTTCGGCAGATGAGTGAGTGAGTGATTGGTCAGGCAGTATCACTGAAAGTAGTTCCGGCTTGAAGGCGAATCACATGTCCGTATTAATGTGCTCCTCTTTACACTTGTAGTAACTACTTAGGTAAGTCTGTTGGGCTTTCTACACCCGAGCCTAGTGGCTCATCAGAGCCGGTGCTTAACCCTGGTTTCTGTAGCAAGAAGCGACTAGGAGTTCAACTCCTCCTGGATGGGATGCTAGTCCATCGCAGTATTTTTACTGGTACCCATTAGGTCTAGGGGTCTTAGCACGGTGGGGGTCCAATGGGGATTCGAACCCATGATTACTCGATCGTGAGCCCGGCACCCTAACCGCTATGCCACCGGCCCCACAGTAACTACTTAAGGGTTTCTATATTATTTATGGTTTCTCGGTAACATGACAAACTACGTGTTTTTTATTTTTTGTCTAAATTGATGAGGGAATGGTGTTTTAAAGTATTTAATAACGCAAGGAAGTACTAAGTTTTTACACAGAAATATTGAGTGGAACCAGTATTTTCACGTCACATCATGCCATTGTTGATTATTTTCCCATAATGCAACAACAATCAAGACGAGAGTTATTAATATACTCTAAGTGATGAATTATGGTCTTTCCGCAGCTATGGAGTACATGCAAGCGCCAGCATCAAGCAGCCAAGGCAATATGTAAGTGTATTGCATCAGTCCTAACACTTATTTCATAAGAACATTCTTTCTAAATAATAAATAAATCATTTTTTGTTGTCAGACTTTGCTGCACATGTGGCATCCCCATCCCCCCGAACCCAGCCAACATGTGCGTGTCCTGCCTGAGGACTCAGGTGGACATCTCTGATGGGATTCCAAAGCAGGTCTCCATCTACTTCTGCAAACAGTGTGAACGGTACTGAACCCTCCTTTTGTTTTCCGTGTTGTCAGTCGATTTAATCAGAGTGCGCAGTTAGCTGTGTGTTTGACAGTACATGTGCATCCTGGCAGTGAAGCAAGGCAAGGAGTTTTAAAGATTTAAACCTGTGTATGATGGAGGTATGCTGTAATTCTGAAGCCTGTGATTGAAACCCTGGTGTCTAACAGTTAAAGATAACAGCTGCTTCCATTGCAGCCTGTAATAAATATTGTATTTTCAGTATTTATGGTCAAATCAGCTCCTTCAGGTGACTTACAGTTTCTATTGTTTTACGTACGTGTTCCCACAGGTACCTGCAGCCACCTGGTACGTGGGTTCAGTGTGCTTTAGAGTCCCGCGAGCTGCTAGCTCTCTGCCTAAAGAAAATGAAGGGCACAATGTCAAAGGTAAGTGGTTAACAGGAAGTGGGTCTAGGAAGGCCATTTTTGATTTTTAGTAGCAGGTGAGTGAACTGATAAGTCTCGGTACAAATTTGTGATGGTCTGAATTGTGGAAATTAAAAATGAATCATAATAATAATGAATATTATTTGACTGTATGTTTTTTTCTAGTTGCCTTTACCAGTTAGGTTATATTTTTGTCGGCGTTTGATTGTTTGTGAACAACTTTGCGAAAAAAGTTATGAATGGATTTTCCTGAAATTTTCAGAGAAGGTGGAGAATGGGTCAAGGAACAAATGATTAGTTATTGATTTACCTTCACCAATAAACAGGTCCTATAAAATAATTCTTAACTGTTAATAATAATTTCATAATTGATACCATGCAGAAGGTTATGTTACTGCTAGATAAATGATAGACAGTAGATGATACTGTTAGATGAAGCACCAAAGTAGTTGCTTTGATGCACGGAAAACTGGAGAGAGACTGTCCTTCCTTGGCAGAGATTTGTGCTCTGAGTGCTTCTAGTATTAATTGTGTTGTTTACACAGCAGGCGGTGCAATATTGTACAATTGGGTGACTGCAAATGACATCACTTTAGGTAAAAGTAACAAACCAAATTAATAAACGGTCGAGTCCGAGACATCTTTTCACAGATCGCCGAAAGCTAAACAAAGAAGAAACAAATGGAGGGAGTTGTTTTATATTTAAACCCGAGCACAGCCTTCACAAATGTTCGTAAAATGGTTATATGAATCAAAGGCTGATTTGTTATTTTAAAAAAATATTATGAAATCAATATTTTAGTTAATAGGCTACAAAAATAATCCAAACTTTGTTGATTGAAAAAGAATAGGAAAAAAATGTGTAATCCTTTTGGTAATACAGATATATAATTAAAAAAAAAATTTAAGTCATGGGATGATTGAATCATGTTACTTTGACTCGAACCGAATCATGAATTGAGTGAATCGTTACATGTCTATTTTGTAGTAATTAGTTAAGAATTAAGAGTAAACTTGATAATATAATAAAATTGTCATTAGCATTATAAAGCCATTTCAACACACAGTTGTTTGTGCATTTAAAGCCAGATCTCTTCAAGGTCCTATTATATTCTTCTCTGATTCACTTTCTGCTGTTGTGCCCAGGTGCGGCTCATCGACGCGGGTTTCGTGTGGACAGAGCCCCATTCTAAACGAATCAAGTTGAAGCTCACCATTCAGAAAGAGGTGATTTGGCTGCTAACTGTGTGGAAACACTCTCGCTGTGAAAACCCGGCAAGTCGTGTTTTACCATCATGTGATCCTGTCCGCAGGTAATGAATGGCGCCATCCTGCAGCAGGTGTTCGTGGTGGATTTCATCATTCAGTCACAGATGTGTGACGACTGCCATCGGGTGGAAGCCAAGGACTACTGGAAGGCCGTCGTGCAAGTCCGACAGAAGGTGAAGTCTTGCATGATTTGTGTGTGTGCTTGCGCAGTATGCGAATCTGACGTGACTGACAGCTGCGTAGATGTACTGAGTAAAATAAGTTCTGAAAAGGTTAAGCAGACCTATCATGAATTGGCAGTTATAAAAAGGATTAAAGCCAGCCAGCCTGGATTGTGTGCATGTACAGGGAATGTTTATTAGGGACTTTAGGGGGGAAAACCTACCCAGTTGTCTGTTTTAGTCACTTTAGTTTATCGGTGTGACGATGACGTGACACTGCACTGTCAAAATCAGGACCTGTTACACTTTCATGTCTTCGCTCGGAGTTACGCAACGCTGCACTGGTCAACGAAATACACAGATCTATGGAATGCTGCAAGGGTCATTTAGGGGCCGACACCTACATTTTGTCATGGGATTTTTGTGAAAAATACGTCAAATCGCGTCCTTCACTAGATATGCTTCAGGGTGGATTTAGGAGTCTTAGAACGCTGTTCAACCAATCAGATTAGTCGACCTGAACTTACTGTTGTACAAATAGTAGTTTGCCAAAGGTGATGTGGATATCGCTTTACTGTTCAGCAATATCCACTGAGTCTGAGGTGAGTAATTGTTTTAGTATGTAGGCTGTCTGTTGTATTCAACAAAGACATTTGCCGGCGCTTAATTTAAAGTGCCAGCCTGTCTTCGCGCACCAACTCGGTACTCTCCGGGTTGGCTAGCACCTGGCTCCGTGGAAGCTGCCCTACAGTAGCATCCTAACTGTGCTTGTTCTCGCCGGCTGTTGGTTTGTAACGAACTCTTCTGCCCACTGAAAAGAGCAGTGCTGACCAACCAACCTGTTTTAGGCAATGCTCAGTAACTGCCAGGTCCACCAGCTTGCTGCTGTTTTGACATGGAATGACCCGATGGTCAGTTTAAACATGGTAGACATGCGGTTATCCGTGGTGGTGGATGGCTACTGAATCAATAGCCACTTTTGAACGCTATTCAAAAAGGTTGACAACACTTGCAACTGTGTTTTTATTCATGGCATTTTTGGCAGACACCCTTGTTCGGATACAGTTCCATCTCATTTATGCAACTGAGCAGGGCTAAGGGTTATGTTCCTTGCTTAAGCTGAAAGTACTGGGGCTTGAACCCCTGACCTTCAAATCCACCACTGAGCCACCACTGGCAGGAAGCACAAGGCAGCTTGAAATTTTCCGGCATAAAATTTTGAAAATCTCACGTTTTATGATGATCAATGGCGAACACCATTACGCTGTCATGGCAATGTCAAGGCCTACTTAAGCCTTATCTTTCTCGTAGGGCTTGCATTAGCATAGCAAGCACTAAGTGCCATTACGGAATCATCTCTGACTGCACAAAGAGCACATTTAGCATCAGTGAAAGCTGTGTGCGGTCAAGTGGCTTTCATTTCTGGAGTGGAGTCGCTTTCTCTGGAGATTTTCCATTATTTGTCATTTTGAGATTGAATGACTGTAAAAGGGTGGAAAATGGAGTAAAGGCATTTTTTTACTCCGCAATCTGTCAGTGAACTTTAGTATCTGGAGACCAGCGTTAATACACGACGCATTCAGTCCTGACACGTGTTATTTGTCAAGGGATTGACTGGTGTTCTGTTCATGTTCTGCTGAGGGTAAATATTATGACATCAGGTTTTGCTCTGCATGATTCAGCAGTTAGACCCACTGGAGCAAAAAACAAAAACAAACAAATAAACAAAAAAATTCCTAATAACCCAGCATCAACAAAACTTTCAGACATCTGAACTTGTATGTACTCTCTTTTTCTTCCCCTGTATTTTCTTTTTTTAGTTGGTTCAAATGATTTAGCTATGAACTTATTTAGCATATCTGTATGCGCTGTAGGTCGACAAGGTGTTGTAGTGGTTAGCACGTCCGCCTCACATCAAGAAGGTCCAAGCTTGGCGAGGGCATTTCTGTGTGGAGTTTGCATGTTCTCCCAGTGCTTGTTTTGGGTTTCCTCCAGATACTCCGTTTTCTTCCCACAGCCCAAAGACATGCACATTAGGCTAACTGGCTGTTCTAAATTGCCCCTAGGTTCTGATGTGAGTGTGAATGATTGTATGTGTGTTGGCCCTGCAATGGTCTGGTGAGCTGTTCAGGGTGTACTCCACCTTCGCCAGCCTCCCCGCGACCCTAATAAAGGATAAAGCAGTTGAGAAAGTGAATGAATGAGTATTTCATAATTAAAATTTAATATGTGGTAATATAATTAATTATGTATAAAATCTGAATATTGAATTTTATTCTTATGATGATGAAATTCTTAGTAGTTTGAATTCTTAGTGTATAAATGTATATTAATTGTTTTTAATGAAATAAATGTAATATATTTTATATACATTAGTAATACTGTGTATTGCATTTAGAATAATAAGGAACACAGTCACACTTATCATACTTCAAGATATAGCTGTACATCATAGGTTCACAGCCCTACTTCTCGCAACCTCTTTCAATGGCAGTGTTCCCCCTAAGAATGAGGGCATGTATCCCAGATGTAGCCGCTTCCCTACAACAGTTTTCACTACTTTTATCACCAGGATAATGTTTGCCCCTCAGTGCCTCTTTCATTGGACCAAAAACTTTGAAGAATAAAAAAAATAATCAAAAAGACAATCAGTGGAATGGCGTCACCTTATATCTTCAAGGACAAAAAAGTTCAAGGCAGAAAAGTCAACTGGGAAAATCATAGCGAGTGTCTTTTGGGATGCTCAGGGTGTTATTCCTGTCGATTTCCTGCCAAGAGGAGAAGCACTTTACTTTGTACCTGGTATACCTGGATGAAAATGAGATCACCAAAAATGCATCCTTCAAAGCATAATTATCCACATGACCAAGTTCAAATATCCATAAACACAACCTATCCATGCTAAAATATTTGTTTAAGGAAGGGTTCCGTGTCCGGGTTGTTGTGAAACAATAGGAATATCCACTTATTTTGCCGATTTTCAAACCGCTTTTGCTCAGGGTATTTCCTTATTATCTGTATTCATTACCAGAATACTCTCCCTACTTACAGAACCCCAGAAGGATTCCCCCAATCATATAACAATAAACCAATGAGAAGCCTCAAAACAGACATGACTCGGTGTAAAGCTACCACCGCGAATAGCTGTGTGCTCGTTGCGTTAGCTTGAAGATAGGAAATAATGTGTAAAACGTGAATGTGTGTTTAAAAAAGAAAGGAAAGAAAAGAAAAGTCAACTCATCTGTTGCTAGGAAGACGCTAGTACGTTGGCGCTGAGTGGTCGAGAGCCGGATTCATTTAGTTTCTGGATGTTGGTGAGTTTCAGGAACTGGTTCTGTAAGTGTAATTGCTATTTTGTCAAAAGTAGCATTTCCTGATTAGAGACATACAGAGTGATAACTCAGTCAATTTTCATGCTATAGTCATGTATTATACCTAATTTTGAAGCAGATTCAATTCTCTTTATCTCAGCCTGTCACATTGCCTACAGAATGCATTCCGTATTATGCTGAAGTGGGTCACTGATTTGGAAGAGAATACAGTTATTTTAAACGATAACACCAGGCTTCTCTTGAGCCAAAGAACAAGGGAGGCAACCATCTCACAACTCGGTCGCATACTCAATACTTACATGACAGCACCCTCAGACTTCCAGCTCTGTGGTCCAATGAAAGAGGCACTGAGATGAAGAAGTGAAAACTGCTGGTAGGTATTGGCTACATCAGCAGCCAGCTGGGAGCATAGGTTGAACAATGCCAGTGGAAAAGGTGGTGTCTATGTTGAAGTAGGGATGTGAACCTGTGATGTATAGCTGAATCTTAATGTATGAGATGTTCAGTTGTGTTCCTTATTTCTTGTATAATAAAATGAATTGGATTACTTTTTGACTCTCCCGTGTGTGTGTGTGTGTGTGTGTGTGTGTGTAGAACCAATAAACATTCACCTTCCAGAAAATTTGAAACTTTTACTCTCACATTTATGATCATAGACCGTCCACAAGAAGACCTTTTACTACTTGGAACAGTTGATTCTGAAGCACAGGGTCCACCAGAACACCCTTCGTATCAAGGAAATTCATGGTATGTCGATCTTCATTCTCCTTCTTCTTCCAGCGCTTTAGTCAGGGCGGATAGAGGGACTAGAGGGCGGATAGTCCTGCCCGAATCACCCTCCTGGCAGGCAGAGATTAGAAGTGAAGCTCTTAGTCACTGTGGCATTTTTAGCACATTGGAAAGATCTGTGAGATGCCTGTGAAATTGGATTCAGAGCGTTGAATGCATGACATGTGGCGGCCATATTGGATAGCCCTCCATCTGGCCTGATTTACTGAAGAATGCCGTGTATGCTTTTTTTTTGTTGGAGATTGTGTTCTTAAATATAGCTTCACCCCCCCCCCCCCCCCCTTCCTTCTCCTCTCTTTCACTTTGTTTGCAGAGGGCATTGATTTTTATTATGGCTCCAAGCAGCATGCCCAAAAGATGGTGGATTTCTTACAGTGTACAGTTCCATGCAGGTATGAATTTTGGACGTATGGTTCATCTGCTTACGTCTTCCCCTCACGTGTTCTTAAGGCTTCCCTTCACGTGTGCATTGAGTTTGCATGCCAAGCTTTGTCATAAAACCTCCTTCTGAACTGTCCCCATTTGGAAATCAAGTTTCGCTGCTGTGTTTTGTTGACTGTGAATCATCTTCTCCGTCCCAAAAGGTCAAAGTCCTCGCAGCGTCTCATCTCTCATGATGTCCACTCGAACTCCTACAACTACAAAAGCACCTTCTCTGTAGAGATCGTGCCCATCTGTAAGGTAATATTCATACCATGTTCTTCCAGCGGGGAAAAAAAACCCTTAAACTCGACCTTCTTCTGCGAGAGGGAAAAAACAAAACCTACCTCTGCACAGCAGGTTATGTTTTTGCCAGCATTTGTTAGTTTGTCTGTTTGTGAACAACCTTGCGAAAAAAGTTATGAACGGATTTTCACGAAATCTTCAGGGAAGGTTTGGAATGGGTCAAGGAATAAATGATTAGTTTTTGGTGAAGCACTGAGAGACTGTGTTTCCTCGGCAGAGGTTTGCGCTCTCTGAGTGCTTCTAGTTATATTTGCTGTGACCAGACAATTATCCTGGGGGGGGCTGAAGACATGTGAAAAGGAAGGCCTTTCACTGAGTTTATTTTCACCTTTCCAAATTTTGCATGGTCTCACTCTGAGACGATCAGACGCCTGTTCTGTGAGTGCCATGAAAAACGAGGTACCAAAATATGAGGTGTATCGCCTGCATAGAAATAGTCATCTTGTATAATAAAAAATTGGAATAAAATAATAAAAATGCTATATTTCTCACTGCCCACTGGATGACAATATATAAAAAAACAGTTATTCTACATTATCTCATCTTCTTTATCTGGGACTGTTAGTGACATCCGCCTTACCTTCGGCAAATAATTCCTGTATGTGTTTATGAATTGCTGCTTCATGCGTTATTTTTGGTATAGATCGTAAAATTGAATAAGTTAAATGGATTGAATGAGTAGACCCTGAGTGTGTGCTGGCCTGTGTGCTTTCTGTTCAGAAAAGAATGTCAACTGTGTGTGTGTGTGTGTGTGTGTGTGTTTGTTTGTACAGGCTGATTGTTATTGGATGCACATGGTGGTTTCTTCCTGAGGTTATTTTAATCATTCAGGGAATTGATTAGAATGAATGTGTGTGAAATAAAATCTGTGTGCCCCCCCTCCTTCTGTCTCTCTCAGGACAATGTGGTGTGTCTGTCTCCACGTCTTGCCCAGAGTATGGGTAACCTGGGCCAGGTGTGTGTGTGCATCCAGGTGACCAGCACCGTGCACCTCATTGACCCGAACACACTGCAGAGTGAGTATGAGTCTTAAACTCTTAGGCACCTCCCTCTCGCCATTTTTACATTTTTATTTGCATGTTTATATTAAAGGGGCGAGTGTGTCCTTTCTCGAAGCCTTTGATGCGTGCAAAATGAGTTGCAGTTGCAATAAAAACATGAACAGTCCTTCGTTTGTCGGTTGAGCCGACTGGAAGGCTCCGGTAACTCAAATAACCACTTTGTGGTAATAAGAAAAGTATGTCAAAACAGAGTAGTTAGGACGTACTTGACATGACTTTGCTAGTTATGTTTGTTGGTGCAATTCAGAAACTAGTTCAAGCAGGCTAGTCGAGTTGTTCAAGGGCCAAACGGTACAGAATCGTAACTGGTTTGTCTTACTGGAGTACTGCATGCATATTCTGGTATAATCACAAGTTATGTGGTCACATGGTTATTGTTTGGTAACACTTTTTTTTCGTTTGTGCTATTGCGGTACAGTTGCAGAGATCGACGCGAACACGTACTGGCGCTACCCGTTTAACAGCCTCCTTAATCCACGTCAGCTGGAGGAGTTTATCATCATGGACATTGATATCATCAGAGATCAGCGATTAGGAGCAGGAGCTGGCTTGAGATCCAACCGGGTAAGATGTAAAGTTCTAGAACGGCTTTAAGATCATGTCCTGGAGTAGGGTGGAAAAAGAAGAAAAGCGTTGTTTGAGATGAATGTAAATTATTATAGAATAATAGAGTAAACTGTTATTGCTGTTTGTTGTAATTGTCGAAAAAGCTATTGGACAAATCACGCATGGCCGTGTTAGGCTATTTATTTATTGGTGAAGAAAAAAATCAATATGACCATCATTCAGCCTGTTTTTTTTTTTTTTTTTTTTTTTTTTTTTTAGCAATTGTAAATGGTGCAAAAACAGTTCCAGCACTGCATTTATGCAGAGTGGGTGCTAACAAGTGCACGTTTGTGTTTTCAACAGCACACCTTGGCTGAAATGTGGGTTCAGAAGACCAGTGAGATGAACACCAGTCAGCAGTATCACTGTCGCACCCACCTGGGCCACCTGCTCAACATCGGAGACCTGGTGCTCGGGTAGGAACTGATAGCAAGCAGAACTCCGCAGGTGGGATGTCCCAGGGTGTTATGTCCCCACTCTGCGACATCATCAGAGAGTGTGTAGGCCATGTGACACACTGACGAGACATTGTGTAAAAAAAAAAAAAAAAAAAAAAAACAGACCTAGGAACGTGGTGGAGCCGGGGTGTGAGACAGCCCACAATAACTACATTTCTTACGCTGTGATTAAGGAATAATGTACAGTGGTGTGTGCAGGTTTAGGAAAATAATCAATTACAGCTGCATGTCCTGCAATACTGTTACCATGTGTGTACATTAGAAATAGTTTTACAATACTTTAAATTTAAGGTTAATTTCACAGCCCAAAAAAATAAAGTTGCACACTGTAATATTTTCATGGAGTGCGTGCAGGCTTGATCACAGCATGTAATCTTCACGGCATTGTTGCTCCAGTTGGTCCGGTCGAGGCTCAGCAACATTAATGTGGCAATAAAATGAAGTCAGCTGATGAGCTGAATGTTCTGAATGAGCAGGTTATCACATCAATGGACTTTTCTTCCCTGATGGCACGGATATAAAATAGGAACTCAGATAATGAGCGAGTGGTTCAATTCACTTAATTTTCAAGTGCATTTTACCTACAGTAGAGTGGCTACGTGGGTTTTTATTTATTATTATTATTATTTTTTTCTTCTTGCTTTCCAGCTACGATTTCGCCAACTCGAATCTCAACGACGAGTTTCTAAACAAGATGAATCCTCACCACGTGCCTGACGTGGTAAGCATGGGCTCAATTTTTATTTTTAAGGAGAAATGAAACTGGTGATGGACCAGTTGTTAGTTAGTGCTCTACTGCCCCCTAGTGGTAAGCTTGTGATCCTGAGAAACTCTGTAGAATAAAATTGTCTTGTCTTTTAATTAAATAATAAAATTCTGCTCAGAATGATGATGATGATGAAGAGGGCCAGCCTTTCTTACATAAATTTATTATGTCTAAAGTCTTCTAGAGAAGATTCCATAAAGTAAAATGTTCTTATTCTGAAAGGAACAATGTCAGCGCTTGTTTTTTAGGTTCTGATCAAGAAGAGCTATGACAGGACTAAGAGAATCAAGCGCAGGAACTGGAAGCTGAAGGAGCTGCACAGGGACAGAGAAGGCATGGATTCGAATGATGAAAGGTACTCCTCACCCCAAGTCTTGTCTATAAACACATGCCCAAATCTACTTTACACCCATTTTCAGCCATATACAGTACACCTCACCTTTGACGAGTAGTTATGTAGCATAAATAAGAATAATTATGTAGTAATTTGGACCTGAAGAACATTTCAATCTGTTATTTATATCATTACCTCTGCCAAGGAGCCTATCACAGCCTTGGTACATCCTAAACAGTTCAGCTGACCATCGCAGGGGAACGCAAACTCACATTCACAACTAGGGGCAATTTGGAGCAGCCAGTTGGCCTAAGGTGCATGTTTTTGGACAGTGGGAGAAAACCAGAGTACCCGGAGGAAACCCACACAAGCACAGGGAAAACATGCAAACTCCACACCCGAAATGTCAGAACCCAGAACCTAGTTGCTGTGAGGTGGACGTGCTAACCACTACGCCACCGTGCCGCCCCCGGATCAAGTTCTGGATTTTTTTTTTTTTTTTTTTTTTTTTTTTTTTTAAATATAAAATAGTTATTTAACATTGTGAAACAGGATGATTTATTTATTTATTTTGAGGGGGTAAGTGTCATAGTACTGCTTCACACCCAGCAGGGGGAGCTGTGTAGATTCTCTTATTTGCAAGACGTTATGTGCGAATTTTTGTAAAATTACTACCAGAGATTAGGTTAGATTTGAAATACAGACGAATCCATTAAATTTCGGGGACGGTCCAGATCAAATCCTGAATGTAGGATTTTTTTAGGGGATTCTTTAACATTGGGAGACATATTGGTGCATATGGGGGAAGTGCTGACTACGGGGAGGTTTGCACTCTCTGTGTGCTCTTGTTATAGTGTTAGTCGTTTATGTAGCAGAGACAGTGTAGTTCTTGCATGGGTGATTCCTGAGTTGTTCCAGTTTTGGAGGTGCATGTTCAGCCCTCCTGAACGAGAGTGCAATAGATGTACCAAAAGTATCGGTTTCGCTTGAATTCTCACTCATCAAACAGACTAATAGATGTGAAAGCAACCTTACCTATTAAATAATTGATTTAAAGAACTAGTCATGAATTGACTATCACTGAATGAGATTTGAGGGAATTTCTGGATAGATCGTGAAATGTTTCGGAGGAGGGATACTTATTAGGTAATATAATATAATTACTAATTTAATTTAATATAACCTCCAGCGCAAAAACAAAAAAGCTTTTATGGGGGTGTTGATGTTAATTGACAGGTAAATGAGTCTTGCGTAACGTCTTTATTTTGCAGGCAATACCAGGACTTCTTAGAGGATCTCGAGGAGGATGAATTACTGCGCAAGAACGTCAATATCTTTAAAGGTGAGGATGCGGTGCTACGTTCGGTACTTGAAACAAACCCTCTACATCCTGTGTGTGTAAGTAATGCCTAATACACCCCTGTACATTTCCAGACACCTCGAAGATTCCTGTCGAGAGCGACACGGATGATGAAGGCATTCCCAGGATCTCTCTGGCCGAGATGATGGAGGACCTGAGTCTCAGCGATGCCACCGGAGCAGAAGGGGCAGACATGATGACTGATTAGGTTAGAATAATAAGCGCTTAGACAAGAAACCCCAGCAGTGAGGCGGGAAGGGCTTCGGCAGTCCGGGGGGAATCCTGTACAGGTTTGTTTTCCTTTGTGCTTCGGTGCATCTCCTGAAAGACTCGGTAATTAGCATAAGTTGTATCAGGGAACACACAAATGATGTGGTGCAGGATTCCCTCCAGATTGCCCTATTTGAATTCACAGTTTGTTTATCAGATAAAAGATTAACTTTTCCAGTCTAATACTATAACAATATGAACTTGTGTATCTGTGTGTACTGTCGAAAGTTGTGTGTGGTGTGCTGATGTTACACGCATCACCATTACAATAAAAAAAAAAGGTTTGAATCCTGGCTCATGAATCCTTATGTGTCTGTCATTATTATATTTTTAAATTGTATATAACATGATCTTGACAAGGGGCGGCATGGTGGCGTAGTGGTTAGCACATCCGCCTCACAGCAAGAAGGTCCTTGGTTCGATTCCCAGCTGGGGCGTTTCTGTGTGGAGTTTGCATGTTCTCCCTGTGCTTGCGTGGGTTTCCTCCCACAGTCCAAAAACATGCACAGTAGGCTAATTGGCTGTTCCAAATCACCCCTAGGTGTGAGTGTGAGTACGAATGGTTGTATGACTGTTGGCCCTGCGATGGCCTGGCGAGCTATCCAGGGTGTACCCCGCCCTTGCCCAGAGTCGGCTGAGATGGGCGCTAGCCTCCCCATGAAGTAGATAAGTTCCAAATCGATGACTCTATATGTTAGCATCTGCCTTGCAAGGTTCAGGAGCATTTATAACCCCTAGATGGCGTTTTGAGACAATTTCTAAACATTTTGGTAATAAATTCAACAGCATTAATGTGTTTCAAGCACGAAGGTCCTGGGTTTGAGTCCCAGGTGTGGTGAGGGCGTTTCTGTGTGGGGCGTGCATCTTGACCCCGTGCTTGCATGGGTTTCCTCTGTGTACTCTGGTTTCCTCCTGCAGTCCAAAAGACATGCACATTAGGCATACACATGCAGACTGCCCCTAGGTGTCTGTGCGGGTGTGTGTTGGACTTGTGATGGTCTGGATCGCTGTTCAGGGTGTACCCTGCCTTTGCCCAGTGTTGGCTAAGATGTGACCCTAATAGGATTAAATGGTCCGGCAAATGAGTGAGTGAGTAATTTTTCATCACAGTACACCCATATCATGACCCTGTCTAAGAAAATGTTTTAGGTCTTCTGCTTTTCCAAGGAACTTCAAATTTTAGCTGATTATCTCCAATATCTTTGCCCTGCGGTGGTCTGGTGAGCTGTCTAGCGTGTCCCCTGCCTTTCACCAAGAGTCGGCTGAATCAGGTTCCAGCCTTCAAGCAACCCTAATAGGAATAAACATTTTGGCAAATGAGTGAGCGACTTGTATTGAGATGCCTCCCCTTGTGACCTATAGGTGGCAGCAGAGAGCCGTTTATATTGCAGATTCTGGTCTTTTCCTGTAGTGAGCAAATATACAGTAGTTTTATCCCTTCATACATCAGCCTGCATGACTGATATAATCCATAACCACAGGGAGCTAGCTGATCATGACAAATAATGTCCACATATGTTTTCTTAACTCACTATTAATCATCACTGCCACTTCTTTCCCAAACCGCTTAACCCTACCATGGGAAGCTGGCGCCAGGGAAATGGTCACCAGACCATTGCAGGGCCGGCATGCACACACTCACACCTAGGAACAATTTGGAACAGCCAGTTAGCCTAATATGCATGTTTTTGGACTATAGGAAACCTGGAAACCCGAGTACCCGGAGGAAACCCATACATGATGCTTCCATCCAGATTTAAAGAGGGAGGATATATTTTTTGGTGGCCTCTGATTCTGAATTGTTTTTCCAGGAACTACAGTGAATATTATTTAAATGCCATTAAAGAAGAGTTAGTACGCTTTTCCCACATTTTTGTTACAGTGATGATTAGCTCATGTTTAAGTTGTGAACTGAGCTATTTGAGATGGTTATAAACACAAGGGTTTCACCAAATTTTCAGCACACTAGAGCCCCCCACAGCCCCCCATGCACAGCAGTATCTCCGCCCATCCTGGTCTGCCACAGAGTGCACTGACCATGGTGCTCTCAGCTATTGAAAAGGCAACCAATCAGAGCAGAGTAGGCACAGAGAGTAGAAAGCCCATAAATGGGAGGAGGAAGCCAAACAGCGCACACACTCAGAATTAGCAACTCAGGGGGAGGTAGATGGGGAATCAGCTTTCTGAAGAACTGTGGAGGTGTTTTTGGGTGAGGAATTGTACTCCATTGCTCCTCTGGTGTCCGAAATAAAAATAAAGGTCTGTAAATGGGGGTAATATCTGATATCTTTTATAGAGCACTTATAGATAAAGGTGATATAAGCAAATATGACCTTGGCCTCAGTAGCTCAAAAGCACTGACTCATTTAGAAGAATTCAGAAATAACTTCTTGTAGATGTTTTGCATAATTTTGCACCAGTCTCTGATATGGTGTGATAGCATGATGAAATTTACATCTACTCTTTCTTGTTAGATTTTCTTTTTTCTTGCATGTACTGTCAAACCCCACCACAACAGTTTCAATAGGGTCAAGTTACTGTTAGTGCGCCTAGGCTCAATATCCTGGTGAAAGGTTTCACCTCTGGTTCATCTTGAATTTTCTGGGGATTTAATCATTGACACCTAACCTGGAACACCTTATTCAAAGTTTATGGACTTAAATGTAAAGGTGGCAGCATAGTGGCATAAAGGTTAGCATGTTCACCCCACAGCAAGAGGGCCCTTGGTTTGATTCCCGGGTTAGGGTGTATCTTTATGGAGTTTGCATGTTCTCCTTTTTGTTGTGTGGGTTTCCTCCAGGTACCCCAGTTTCCTCCTACAGTCCAAAAACATGCACATTAGGCTAATCGGCTGTTACAAACTGACCCTTAGTGCGAGTGTGGATGGTTGTGTGTGTTGGCCTGGAATGGTCTGGCGAGCTGTTCAGAGAATGCCCCACCTTCGCTCATTGCTGGCTGAGATAGGCACCAGCCTCCCATGGCCCTAGTAAGATTATTCAGTAAGTGAGTGAGTGAGAGAGAGTAAATGTAAGGATGAACTTACTTTTTTTTATTGTTATTTAAATTATGAAAATGTCATGTCATGTCATTTTCTGAACCGCTTAATCCTAATTAGGGTCGCAGGGAGGCTGGCGCCCATCTCAGCCGAC
>JAQMYF010000008.1:26570672-26584819 GCA_030014195.1 Neosilurus mollespiculum
CCGTTGATAGTGGGGCTTGAACCCCCGACCTTGGGATCCGTAATCCAGCACCTTACCACCAGGCCACCACTGCCCGTAAATTATGAAAATGAGTACAATAATATGTCATTTGTTTGAGCATATGATCTTGATCTGGAGGCACTGAGGTTGAAATATTCACTATAATAACTTGTTTCCTTGTGCACTTATTTTTTCACATGGCCGTATTACACTTATGTCTTCTCCGTCTTATCCTATGTGAATCAAAACAAAGTCTTATTTTGGGTGTCTACTGTATTTTTAAAAGCTCAGGTGGTGTTGCTTTGGTAGGGCAATTTCCTGGGGTACTAATGTTTACACAAGTTCAATCCAAAAGAAATCTTTTTTTGGTTCTTGTTGCCTACAATATCATTGTTCAATACATTTTCACCAAAAAATTATAGAGAAGTAATTTTTTTTACTTCTTTTTATTAGGAGTCCTTTTAGACAAAAGTGGTGGTGTATAATCTTCACTGCACTCTACTTTACTGCATAGGAATTGTGCACGTCTGATTAGTTCACTATCTAGGGGATAACAGACAATATCCTGTGTGGATAATGCTTGAATCAAAACAGCGGACAGTTCTTAACATAAATTCCTCACTCTTTCTTCTGTTCAATTACCGGAAACATGATCTTGCTGTACTGGTATCATTGTCGCCTCCTCCGGCAGAGCTTTAACTCTAACGTTACACCTCGCTGAATAAATGCAAACATGTGAAGCAGCCACATGGCTGGCTACTCATCAACTAAAGTCAAGGGCAAGATGCTGACTTGGAGGTTGCAGCACACTGAAACCAAGCTAGATTGAGGTGTTGCTGTACAAGAAGTAATTTGTCAGCTAGGAATTAAAAAAGGGGGGTCGATAGGGAGGTGCGGAGGTGTTATTGTGACACTCTCGGGTTTCTTCAAGAAGAAGGATTGTGTTTTGCGAACTCGATCCCCTCCCCCTTTATGGGAAACCAAACCCACTTGGGAAAGTGACCACAGGGTCTGCCTGAAACACAACGAAACAATGACCCCGAATTCTCCCTCTCTGTTCTCCCTCTCTTTACTTTAGAGTACTTAATTTTGGACAGGAACCTTCTGATTTGCTCTTGTGGCAATGACAGATAAGCTCAAAAGAGCTGCTGTGTTCCACTTACATAGTCATAGCATATAAGTGTGAAAGGATCAGCGTCTTATTTATATTAAACTTCTATCATACTTCCATTTTCATATTATTGCAATTCATTTAACCATCAGGAACTAACTTTATATACAAATTTAGGCAGATTGGTAATGCTACTCTCTCTCTCTCTCTCTCTCTCTCTCTCTCTCTCTCAGATACCAGTTTATCATTCAGCACCATGCACACCCACACCCATTCACACCTAGTGACAATTTATCCTAGCTACCTACCAGCATGATTTTTTGGAAGGTTGCTGGAAATCTGAGAACCCAGAGAAACCCACAGACACACACACACACACACACACAAACACAGAGACACACAGAGAACATGTGTAACTCCACACAGACAGTAACCAGAGCTCAGCACACAGCATTCTGCAGATGATTATCCAAGAGCTTTATAGTCGCAGCTGAAAACATATCCTTACACTACGAATACCATTAAGCTAAAACCTTGTAATATGGTACATAGTATAAGAGTATGAGTTTTTATTATTATTGTTGCAGTTATTATTATTATTTCATTATTAAGGTCAGTGCAGTTTTAGTATTCAACTAAATGATAAGTGAAGGGGTGTGTCATCAGGTTTTTTTTTTTTCAAGATTTTTCCACCACCATCAATAGGAACAGGTTTGTTTTTAGCTTTGTAAGCAAAGTATTTTGAATTGATGTGGGTACCTATGTGGGTGGCCCTTGGGTACAGTGGTTAGCACTTCTGCCTCACAGCAAGGAAGTCCTGGGTTTGAGCTCTGTGCCTGTCGAAAACCTTTCTGTGCGAAGCTTTCATGTTCTTTCCATGCTTGCATGGGTTTCCTCCGGGTACTCCAGTTTTCTCCTACAGTCCAAACACATGCACGTTAAGCTAACTGGCTATCTCAAATTGACCCTAGGTGTGAGTGTGAGTGTGAGTGTGAATGTTTGCGTGTATTGCCCTGCGATGGTCTGGCGACTTGTTCAGGGGGTACCAGCACCAGCCTCCCCGTGAACCTGACACTATATTAGATCAATTTGATCTGGTTTAACCTGCTGTAACCTTTCTCTGAGTTTATGAGCCACACGAAGAGACTTTACCAACCGAGCCGTAGTTAATATCTTGGGCAGGTCCCTGTTTACACGACCATGTCTTTGATTCTTGTGTTTAATTCTATTGTAGTCATGCTGCAGTTTACCCAGGGTGTGACGGATGCCAGGAAAATTACAGTACTGCTGGAGACACATATCAGATGGCGATTCATGGGGCCAGGCTCGAATTGTGTTTAAATATTATCTCAACACATTGTAATTTAAACTTGATTTGTCAATCGGATATCCTCTATCTCTCTACCCACCTCTCTTTCTCGCTCTCTCTCTCTCTCTCTCTTTCTCTCTCTCTCTCTCTCTCTTTTTACAATGATTTACACTCTAGTAAATATCAAGCCATATTAAATCTGATCTATACTCTGATCTCGCTTAATAAAATAACCCTTGGTAATGATTGATCTCACCCCTATTTAATATTATACATATTAAAGGAGAAGTATTTTGCAATGACTATGCAGGATGAGAAGGGCATTGAATATAATGCATAGATAACCGTTTCTTCAAATAACCTTATATGTAATATGCTACCATAGCCATCTGTAATCTATTCAAAGACACTGTTTCCCTTGTAGATGAAATTCAGGCTTGGCAACCGTAGCAGAACTAGCCATCTGTTATACTGAGTACTTTCCCAGTGGACCAGGGTGTCTTTGTGGTCGACAGATTATTTATTTATTTGTTTGTTTGTTGATTTGTTTATTCGATTGACTCATAAAGCAGATCGAGCAGTCTGTCGGTTGGTTTCTAGACTAACACTGGGCTGACCCAATGGCCCGTTCCTGTCATATCGATGCTAAGAAGTCAGATTGAAAACACAGTCTGGACTCACATACCAGAAACAGGCAGAGGTCAAGAGATCAGGCAAACCAAACACCATATGATAAGGCAGGCAAAGTTCATACAGGAGGGAGCAATGTCAGAGATAAATCCGGAGATCAAGAGTAACAGGGCAATATAGGGTCATACACGGAACAGCAAGCAAGAAAATAAAGGCTTGGTATATCAGGGATAAGCATGCTAAACAATACTTAGCGCCAATAACGAGTTGAGCTAAAAACAAGCTAGCAAAGTATGCTTAGGTGGGTGCAGAACTAGTTTAAGGGACAGCTATTTAGCATCAATGCTAGGTTATAGCAGCTATTTGTGCATACTGGTACCTTGGCTACTAAGCAGTTAGCTGGCTAGCTCTCAATCTTTTGCCTGGTGTGCTAAAGTATTTTGTAAATCTTGCTGTAATAACTTTAGTTAGAATAGTTGTTAGCCCATGTTAAGATTATCATTATTATTCAGTTATAACCTCAAGAGGGTGGCATGGTGGCGTAGTGGTTAGCATGTCTGCCTCGCAGCAACAAGATCCTGGGTTTGAGTCCCGGGGTAGGTCATTTTTGTGTGGAGTTTGCATGATCCACCTATGCTTGCTCATGGGGTTACACTCACTCGCTCATTTGCCAAACTACTTAATCCTACTAGGGTCGCAGCGAGGCCAGACGAAGGTGGGGTACACTCTGAAAAACTCACCAGACCATCACAAAATGCACATGCAGATCGGGGCAATTAGGAACAGGCAGTTAGCCCAATGTGCATGTCTTTGGACTGTGGGAGGAAACCAGAGTACGGGGAGGAAACCTACACAAGCACAGGGAGAACGTCCAAATTCCACACAGAAACGCCTGATCCTTGGACCCGAACCCAGGACCTTCTTGCTGTGAGGGCGGAGGGCTGCCCACCCCTATATTATGACCCTGAGTCAGTGAATTGTCCGGAATTCAAGGGGTTAAGTTAGACAGCGTTTAGCTTTTCTGTTGTGGCGCCACAGAGGCGTAGTGGTTAGAAATAATTACGTCCTGGGTTTGAGAGTAGACTTTGCATATTCTTCCTCTGCTTGCGTGGCTATCCTGCGGGAGCCTTGGTTTCCTCCTACAGTCCAAAAACATACACATTACACTAACTGGCTGGTCCGAATTGCCCCTAGGTGTGAGTGAGAGTATGCATGTTAATTGTTTGTGAGTGCGTTGGCCATGCAGTAGTCAGTGAGCTGGTCAGGGTGAACCCAGTGTCGTCTGAGATGGGCTCTAGCCTCCCTGTGACCCTAATTAAGCGGTTCGGCAAATGAGTGAGTGAGAGAGTGAGCGTTTCTATTGCAGCCACTTTCATGAATATACTGTATCTTTGTTATTGTCCCAGTAGCTGCAATTATGTGCGTGAACATCAATCTTTTTTTGACAGCATTCAATATCACATAACACTTAACGGACACGAATTCCAGAGTGCGTCCTAACAGTTACCATTCATCACTCTTATATTATATTACTACTGTCAGGTATCTGCTCTGGAAGATGGTGGTGTAGTGGTTAGCACGTCGGCCTCGCAGCAAAAAGGTTCTGGGTTCGATGCCCAGCTCGGGCTTTTCTGAGTGGAGTTTGCATGTTCTCTCCGTGCTTGCATGGGTATCCTCCGGGTACTCCGGTTTCCTCCTACAGTCCAAAAGCATGCACAGTAGGCTAACTGACTGTTCCAAATTGCCACTAGGTGTGAATGGTTGCGTGACTGTTGGCCCTGCGATGGCCTGGCGAGCTGTCCAGGGTGTACCCCAGAGTCAGCTGAGATGGATGCCAGCCTCCCCATGACCCTAATTAGGATTAAGTGGCTTAGAAAATGAATGAACGAATGAAAGGTATCTGCACTGAAGCATATTATTTGGCTAAACAGGATGTATTTTGACTAAAGCCACAGTCTGTGGTTGCATGATGTTTTGGGTGTGTATGTTTGGTCAGCATTCGGAGTGCAGTATTTTTCCATTAACTTACAGTCTCCTACAAGGAAGACAAAGATCACGACTGGCTCTCGAGTGACGCATCGACAAGGCGCGCCACTATCAACCCAGAGACCACAAGTTCGAATCCGGGTTGATGCCACAGCCATCCATGTCCTAATTGGCCGAGCTCTCACGGGAGGGAGGGATGGCATGCGCTCACTTCGCTGTCACTCACAGCAATCACCAGCCAATCATGGGCGTCTCTGAGCTCATTCGTACGAGGAGGCAGATAGCGCTTTCCCTCTGAGTGTGTTAGGCTGCCCCCAAATACACATGCGTGGCAGTTTGAAAAAATGCGGGTGGCAGCATTGCATGTTTACGCCCCTCCCTGGTTGGTGGTGGTCATGTGGCAATACTCCACATTAGGGAGAAAAATGGGGGGAAATCACTACTGCATGGTGCCTCTGGTAAAAATAAGGACTTACATGATGAGTCGTCACTGTGCCGTTTTTACATTTTTTTATAAGCACTTTTAATGTGCCCTTTTTTGTTCCAGCTGAGGCAAAGGAGGCTTGTTAGGAAACGTGATCCTGCGCACAACTGTTAGAGAATGGTTGTATTGTGTTCCTTAAAAAAAGACCTGGGTGCGTAATTACAGACAATAGCATGGACAGCCCATTTCATTGTTCATGCAACAGTTGACAGTAAAGATCTCTTTATCTTTATCTCTTTAATATCTTATAGTTTGAAAATCTATTGTAACCTGACCATGGGTTGATCTAAGTGCAAAAATGTAAAGCATGTGCATGCACTTTTCCTCAAGCGGTTTTTCCTGTGCAAATAAAAAAGACAAAAAAGCAACTGACATACAAAAGGCTTTAGACAATGACCTGACTAAGACTATATATTCTATAATATTCTTTTGTGGGGGGCAGTAGTGGCCTGTTGGTACGGTGCTGGATTACTGATCCCAAGGTTGGGGGTTCAAGCCCCACTATAAAGGGTATGTCACTGCTGTCCCCCCAGTGCAGCTAACTGGGTTATCATAGGCCGGCCATGTCTCTGCCTGTCTGTGGTGAGAGGCATGTTAAAGAACCATTGCTGATTTTCGTCAAGAGTAGGCTGCATAGCTTAGCATAGTGTTTCTGCCCTGCGATGGCCTGGCGAGCTGTCCAGGGTGTACTCTGCCCTTGCCCAGAGTCAGCTGAGATGGGCGCCAGCCTCCCCACGACCCTAATTAGGATTAAGCGGTTCAGAAAATGAATGAATATGTTCTTTTGTGCCTCACTGCCAGGCTGATACTAATGCTGACATCTATTTTTTTTTCCTTTATAAAACACCGATATTGTTTAATTCATTATATTTTACATATGATTTCCACCCACTCATTTGCCGAACCGCTTAATCCTACTTAGTGTTGCGGGGAACCTGGAGAATATTTCAGCCAACATTGTATGAAGGCAGGGTACACCCTGAACAGCTCACCAGATCACTGCATGGCCAACATACACACAACCATTCACACTCACACTCACATCCACACATAGAGGCAATCTGGAACAGCAAATTAGCCTACAGTGCATGTCTTTGGACTGTAGGAGGAAACCGGTGTACCCAGAGGTGATGAAAATGGTTGTAGGTTGTAGAATGTCCACCTCACCTCAAGAATGTCCTGGGTTAGGGTCCAGGGCTTGGGTGTTTCTGTGTGGGGTTTGCATGATATCCCTGTGCTTGCATGGGTTTCCTCCGGGTACTCCGGTTTCCTTCTCCTACAGTCCCTAAACATGCACATTAGGCTAACTGGCTGTTTCAAATTGTCCGTAGGTGTGAATGTAACTGTGAGTGGTTGTGTGTGTTGCCATATGATGGTTTGTGAGCTGTTCAGGGTGTACCATGCCTTCGCCCGTTGTGGGCGGAGATAGGCTCCAGCCTCCCATGACCCTAATTGTAGTAAACGGTTTGGCAAATGAGTGGGAGACACAGATGTAGATATAAATATGAGGTGTGCTAATATTCTGCTCCTTTTTTTTTTTTTTGCCATGAAGGTTGAGGGATACTAACTGCGACTATTAGAAGGATGGACTGGTGCTGATAAAGGTGTCAGATGACAATGTTATTTCCTGCTGTGCAATATTAAATATGATAGAAGATTTTTTTTAACAGGAAAGGAAACACGTTTATAAATGTTTTATGTTACAAGAAATTAAAATCCACCGGTTATTAAATTTCTTGTCGATTTTTTTCAAATAGATATTTGACTGTGTCGGTCGAATCTGTGTGAACTTAGTCCTAACGTTTACAGTTGTGGGAAAGTTAGCAAATTATTAACAGATTATCTTTGCCTATCTCATCTGACTCTGGGCGAAGGCAGGGTGCACCCTGAACAGCTCGCAAGTCCATTACAGGGCCAACACACACATTCGCACTTGCACCTAGGGGCAATTTGGAATAGCCAATTAGCCTAATGTGTGTGTCTTTGGACTGTGGGAGGAAACTGAACTACCCGGAGGAAACCCACGTGAACACGGGGAGAGCATGTACACTCCACACAGGAGTCACTGAGTCCGGGACTTTCTTGCTGTGAGGCTGAGTTGCTAACACACTATGTGTGTGTGAGTGTGTGGATGTATGTGTGTGTGTGTGTGTGTGTGTGTGTGCGCCATACATGCATATACACACACACATACATATATATATATATATACTCACTCACCCATTTGCTGAAATGATCAATCTCACTTGGGTCACAGGGAGGCTGGAGCCTATCTCAGCCAATACGGGGTGAAGACAGAGAACACCCTGAACAACTTGCCAGACCATTGCAGGGCAACACACACACACAACCATTCACACTCACTCCTAGGGGCAATTTAGAACAGCCAATTAGCCTAATGTGCATTGTCTTCATGGTTTGGGAGGAAACCGGAGTACTCGGAGGAAACCCACTAGGCCACCATGGAACGTTATCTATATATCTATGTGGTATTTGTGCTACTTGCTGTGAATTTAGCATGATGTACACCACAACAGACACCGTTTTGCTACTGAGTGGACCGTTGTTGTCTGTTGATACAGACTGTGGAGTAGATAATGTTGTCTTTGGGAAACGGTAAAGAAAGTCATAAGCTAATGGATTCATAAGGCAGGCCCTCAGGGCATCTTTATCACCGAGCTGGTGAAACTGGTTTGGATGCTTCAGTTTATTTGTTGCTTCTTTTAAAGTACAGTCTTTCCATACTGTTTTGCATGCAGTCTGAGTACTGGAAGTTTACTGACAGATATGAAAAACCCCATGCTCAACTTTAAACACCTTTAAATGTAATGTTTTTATGTAATGCTTTTTTCATGTATTGGAGTGTTTCTGCTCCTGAAGTCTTCGGTTCCTTTCATTAATTTGACAAACCCATTAATCCTACTAGGAACCTATCTCAGCCAATTCTGGGCAAAGGCGGGGTACACCCTGAAAGGTTCGCCAATCCATCACAGGGCCAACACAGACAATCGTCCTCACTCACATCCACACCTACTGGTAATTTGAAACAGCCAATTAGTCTAATGTGCATATCTTTAGACTGTAGGAGAAAACTGGATTACCCAGAGGAAACCAACACAAGCACAGGGGGAACCTGCAAAGGCCACACTGAAACACCATAGCCTGGGACTCTAACCTTGGACCTTCTTGCTGTGAGGCGGACGTGCTAACCACTACACCACCCTATTGAAGTAAGTCAAAAGTTTCTTCCATTCATTCATTTTCTAAGCCGCTTAATGCTAATTAGGGTCGCGGGGAGGCTGGCGCTCATCCCATCTCAAGGTGGGGTACACCCTGAACAGCCACTTAGCCAACTGTGCATGTCTTTATGCTGTGGGAGGAAACTGGAGTGCCTGGAGGAAACCCACACAAGCACAAGGAGAACATGCAAACGCCACACAGAAACGCCAGAGCCTGGGACTCAAGTCAAAACTAGTCAAAAGTTTACTGGTTTATATATTGTTAAAAATAATAAAAAATAATATCAGTTTGTAAGACTTTTTTCTTTTTATGATGGTGATGGACATCGCTGTCTACAATGTTCCGCCAAGGTCTAATGACTGTGAAGGTCCTATGGCTTGAATGACATGATTTTTATACTCATTAAGCCAGTCACTGAAATGTGAACGTGTATGGCGGTTGAGTCAACCATGAACACAGCGCTCCCATTAGAATAGAAATGTTTCCTTAGGAGACATGGGTGATCGGTCAAAAGAACCTTGGAGTGATTTGGAGTGACCCTTCATTCCAAGAGGTCAAGTGGAACCAAACCATGGTAGCATGATGCCTGTTTTTTCCCTTTACCTCATCACCTGGGTATATTTCTCAAGGAAAAATGGGTGAGGCCACCTTCAGGTACATTACTGTTATAGCTCCAGGATATAACTATAGAAGCACTCTCGCTTATTTGCTGAACTGCTTAATCCTATTAGGGTTGCAAGGAGGCTGGAGTCTATCTCAGACACTGGGTGAAGGCAGGGTACTCCCTGAACTGTTCGCCAGACCATCGCAGGGTCAACACACACACACACACACACAAAACCATTCACACAAAACAGAACAGCTAATTAGCCTAATGTGCATGCCTTTGCATTGTGGGAGGAAACGGGAGTACCCGGATGAAACCTACGCAAGCACGGGGGGAGCATAAAAACTCCACACAGAAATGCCCGAGCTGAGCCCAGGACTCGAACCCAGGACCTTCTTGCTGTGAGGTGGACATGCTAACCACTATGCCACCATGCCACGCCCTGCAGAATTTTGTGTTTAAAAAAAAAAAATACAAATTAACCCCACCTTTAAAAAACAATCTTATAAACGTTACCTAGAGATTCCCTTTGGTAGGACAACTGCACCGCCAATGAATATATTATGAGAAATGTTTCTACAACAAGGGGGTTCTAGGAGGAAGACTTTCCAGGTATTGAACCCCTTCACAGAGCATCACACTACAGACAAAGTGCAAAGTGGCACGTTTAAAGATGATTTGATTTGTGATGTGCTGTTTGTCCATGGGAGGACGGTGGCATAGTGGTCAGCATGTCCGCCTCAGAGCAAGCAGGTCCTGGATTGGATTCGACTCCCGGGCTTGGCAAGGACATATCTGTGTGATACAAGTTTGCATGTTCTTCCTATGCTTATGTGGGTTTCCTCAGGGTGCTCTGGTTTTCTCCTAATGTCCAAAGAGCTGTACCTTAGGCTGTTCATAATTGGCTGTCCTAAATTGCTCCTACGTGTAAGTGTGAATAGTGTTTGTTGGTCCTGGGATGGTCTGGTGAGCTGATTAAGGTGTACCCTGCTTTCGCTCAGAGTAAGCTGAGATAGGCTTCTAGTATTATTAAGTAGATGAGCAAATTAATGAATGAATTAATGTTGAATGCGCTTTTTAGCATTGCAGGTTGCTATCATATGGGACAACCAAAAAGTATATTGTGTAAAATTATTTTATTTGTGAAAAGTCATGTAATAATAATAATAAGAAAAAAACATTTGCTGAATAAACATATCTTATGCATGGACATACATAGCATCTATGAAATGAAATATAAAATGTCATGACATCTGTGACTGTATATTTTATACATGTACATATATATAGTCTCCAGAAATAAAACACTATATAATTTCCCACTTGAGCATTCATAAAATACATATATGGCATAAAGACTAGACAAAAGTGTACAAAAAAGGTTGGTTACCAACACTGTAGCCAGCCAAGTGTTCAGTATTCCAGTATTGTAGATATATATATATATAAACACAGACAAAGTACCAGCGTATCTCATTTGGTTGGTGTTGACTGACCTTCAGTCTAAATGGGAATGCATGCACTATTCAGTCCAGGATGGAAGACAAGTTGCTGATCCAAGGTCATTTGAGCATGTGGTGTATATATAATAAACTTGTATCATGCTTAAACAGGAAGATAATAAAGCATGAGGAAGAAGTTTAGCTATTGCTCAGGTGGATTTAACATACCAGGAGTTATACAAGACGATCAATATTACATCAACTAATATTATTTTTGGATTCGGAGCAGCCTTGTTGCATAGGGAACAGGAATACAAACATGATTTCAAAAAATATTGAGGTTTGTAAAGGAAACTGGTGTGTACAAGAGCGATTTTTCCTCACTGCCATAATTGGTAAAACTATTAGTGAATGACATGTGACATGCACACGAACGTAAGTGATGGATTGGTCCTGTCAGGCAAAATGGAAGCACTCATTCAGGTTCCCATCCTGCACCATCATATGCCATCAATATGAAGCTAGATGTGAAAGGAAAAGACTTTTCATTTGGATGTTGCATTTTCTGCTTTTACTACTCCTGAATCTTCCTGAGAAAAGAGACAAACAACCCGAAAACAAGGGAAAAAAAGCCCCAAAGCTCCACACCATCTCCATTTTTTTTTGTTAGTTCATAAGTGCTACAGTACTCTCTGGCTGCTCCCCGCACAGTCCTGAGAAAAACTCCAGTGCCAGGCGCACGTGGATAGGCACGAAGACGTAGGAAGTGTAGACCACCATGGCCACCATGGTGAAGAGGACCGTATTGAAGATGGACTTCTCCCATGGTTCCAGGACGTAGATGCCCGTGATGAGAAGATACTGGTAGTACAGCCAGCCCAAGTATTCTCGCATGTTCTTCACATCCATGCTTCTGGATTTATCCTTCCCAGGTGCTGCTTGGCACTGGACAGCATGATGAGCAAAAGAGACAAAACACAGCAGGCTTCGTGTTACCGAAGTGTTGCGAAGGTGTTTGTCTAGACCATAATCCATACATATCCATAGAGAAAGAAAGAAAGTGAGAGAGCAAGAGAGAAAGAGAGAGACAGGAGAAAGATAGAAAGCGAGAGAAAGAGAGGGAACAAGAAAGAAAGAGAGAGCAGAAGAGGGAGAGAGAAAGTGAGAGTGAGAGACAGAGAGAGAGAGAGAGAGAGAGAGAGAGAGGAGAAAGAGAAAGATAGAGAGGGGAGAGAGAAAGAGCGAATAGTAGAGAGAGAGAGAGAGAGAGAGAGAGAGAGGAAGAGAAAGGGGGGAGAAAGAGAGCAAGAGAGACAGCAAGAGAGTGTGAGATAGAGGGAGAGAGAGAAAGAGATGGGGCAGAGAGAGCTAGAGAGAGAGACAGCAAGAGAGAGAGAGAGAGAGAGAGAGAGAGAGAGAAAGGGCGAGAGAGAAAGAGAGATAAAGAAAGTGAGAGAGCAAGAGAGGAAGAGAGAGACAGGAGAAAGATAGAAAGCGAGAGAAAGAGAGGGAGCAAGAAAGAAAGGGAGAGCAGAAGAGGGAGAGAGAGAAAGTGAGAGCGAGAGGCAGAGAGAGGAGAAAGAGAGGGGAGACAGAGACAGCAAGAGAGAGAGAGAGAGAGAGAGAGAGAGAGAGAGAGAGAGAGAGATGGGATACTCAAAGGCAATTAAGGGTGAAATTCATCATCTCCCAATCTCTTGTAATACCCTGTGGGACAATTAACAACTGGACGACCAGATCTTTGGTGAAACTGTAATAAGTATCCATCCTCTCCTCTCCGACTGCTATTATCCTAGCATGCAATCATTCTTAAGGCTCTTATCAGAACTCTCTCCACCTGCTGACTGCCATCCCTGAAGGAACCCGAGACTGGAAATCGAACCAGAAATATTTTCGCACCATGAGCACATCGGCACAAAACTCTCTTACTTTGACCAGTGACCTTTCCAGTCAGCTACGGAGAGGTGCAACAGCCAATTTCGTAACTCATAACCTAATTATAGTTCAGGTAGAGCTGCTCATTTAAACCTGTCCGAACAAGTCAATTAGTAATATGTGTTAATCATTTAGAGTCACAGGCAGGTGTTACACTTCACCTGTGTCAACAGAGGCAGCATAAACAAACCTGTACCTGCTAGAACATTCCTCAATTGCACAGCGACAAGCACTCAGTTGCCAGAATATGCATTTGATTCAATAATCAGTCAAAACCAGGCAAGCTTTGGTGATATGATATTTAATAAGATATTTAACACATGCATATACACATACACACACATAGGCTATAATAATAATAATAATAATAATAATAATCAACATCATCATCATAATAATCATAATAATAATAATAATAATAATAATAATAGTAATCATAATAATCATTATAATAATAACAATAATAATAGTAATCATAATAATAATAATAATAGTAATCATAATAATCATTATAATAATAATAGTAATCATAATAATAATAATAATAATGATGATGATGATAATCATAATAATCATAATAATAATAATAATAGTAATAATAATAATAATAATAATAATAATAATAATATAGAAATCATAGGAGACACATCTTCAGGAAAATAAGTGCGTATTTGGAATAAAGAGGAAAACCCAAGTGTGAGATGATCACTCACCTCTGAGAATCCTGCACACATAAACACACACACACACACACACACACACACAGACTGGTGGATAAAGTTGATCGCAGGACTCTGTTTCGTCCAAACGCAAATCTACTCCACCGCTCTGGGAATAATATCAGGTGCGCACACACACCGACATATACACCATAGGCGACATACACTGCGCTGTACTTTATATCGGACACCACACCCACTCCCCCTGTGTTTGAGTGGCCGCTGTGTGTGTGTGTGTGTGTGTGTGAGAGAGAGAGAGAGAGAGAGAGAGAGGGTGGGCGTGTGCGTGCGAGGGCGGCTTATTTACGGTCCGTGAAGCTGAAACGCGGAGACTGTAATTTGCGGAGGAAACGGATCCGCTACGGCAGCGCAGGGAGGTTGTTCTCTCACTTCGCTCTCTTTCTCCGGTTTGGCGCAGAGTCTCTGCCCTTCCCTTCCTCCGGTCATGATGCTGCCGCCGCAGTACGGCGCGTGACGTCATCGGGACGGTGCCAGGGAAGAGCACGCGATCCAAGCTGTTAAACCCGAAGCCTCGCGCGCTGCGCATATCAGCCTTCTCTCTCTCTCTCTCTCTCTCTCTCTCCATTCTGCTCTCTCTCTCTCTCTCTTTCTCTCTCTCTCCATTCTGCTCTCTCTCTCTCTCTCTCTCTCTCTCTCTCATTCTCTCCCACCTGCTCCCTCTCT
>JAQMYF010000008.1:26623880-26650593 GCA_030014195.1 Neosilurus mollespiculum
AGAGAGAGAGAGAGAGAGAGAGAGAAAGCAAGGAGGGGGTAAGCGGGGTCAGGGAGGGGCTGAGAGAGAGCAAGGAGGGGGTAAGCGGGGTCAGGGAAGGACTGAGAGAGCGAGCAGGGGTGGGTGGGGGGGTGATAAGTGGGGTCAGGGAGGAGCTGAGAGAGGGAGAAGGGAGGGAGTAAGTGGGGTCAGGGAGGGGCTGAGACAGGAACAGGGATGTTTATAATTTTAAATCCCTTAGCTGTCTGCTAGATGACCTGCAATCGCAATGAATAAAAGAAATGGAACTTTTCACCCTCTAAGAGGGCGGACCTTATTTCAAGGCCAGGAGAAAGTAAATAAGAGCCGTTTGTTTCCCCTCTAAACTACACCTGAAATGGTTCACATGCTTCAAGTAACACATTTAATAATAACAAACTGCACTGTTACTATTATTTTGCTTCACGTTGCTCATGCACGTCAAGCAGAAGACTTCTAACAATGGAAAACCTCTGCTGCTGTCATTTAGAGTGTTGGCTAGCTCCAGATCAGCGCTCAGCTGTAACAGGATAAAATGTGCGAATCCCCTTCCCCTCATAATGGAAAGAAAAGGAGATAGTTGCTAATTATGTGAAGACGCCACCTCCATCAACCTACAGTCTGTATGGCCCACACACAGGAGCATGTTAAATATCAACAGTCAGTTAAACAGGAACTCAGTGGGTGCGGGCGGTGATCTGGTACAGAACTATCCAGCAAAAACCTGAGGCTGTATAGGAGGCGGGAGCCCCTCACTTTCTACATTGTCTGAATCGATGGCGGAGGTGGACGGAGCGCAGGGGTCCAGTCGAAGCCCTTCCAGGACGTCCTGAACGGCGGTCTCATCTCCATCTCCCCAATCGATAAGGTCGTTCTCCGCCTTCTCCGCTCTGGGGCTGCTCCGTGATGAAGAGGTCGAGGGTAACGAGACCCTGGGCCTGTCAGGGGACGCCTGATCACACATGTAGAGTTCAAATTCTTCAGGAGTGAGATTTAGAGACTGAGCATCCAGCTTCTCTATGAAAGCTATTGCACAGCACTAAATGAGGAAAAAAAAAATCTGGGTTAGATCACATGCCAGGCAGTTTAAAAAATTAGCTACAAGTGAGCAGAGTTAAAGTTAAAAGTGCACCAGGTTGGTGAAGTAATATCCGTCCTCGCCGCTCATGAGACGTCTGGGGTTGCAGAAGCGGGTGATGTACTGGATGTTGGACTGCAGCCGGGTTGGGTTGGCCCTCAGAACCACGTAGATGAGCGCTGGGAGGAAGTCGTCGGCTGACGCGGCCTCTCTCTTGCTGCGCTTGATTGCGCTTAAGATGTGCTTGCTGCATCTGGTGATGTAACCCAGCTTATCCCTGGGCACACGCTTGGAGTCCATCTCAATGATATCTGCAGGGAAGATCATCAAGAATAGTATACCCACAAGAAACACTAGAGATAAACAAATAAACTGGACAATTTTTTAAATATTTCTGGAAGGAGACTCCAGTGTCAGTGCTTTGAACCAGTATATGTCAGTATCTGTTCCTTCATGGGAAAAAAAAAACATGGCAAACAATCATTTAAAGAATTCCTGGACCCAGAATCACACAGCACCCTGTGTGGAATTTGTGTGTCCTTCCCGTGCTTGGGTGGGCTTCCTCCGGGTGCTCTGGTTCACTCCCACAATCCAAAGACATGCATGTCAAGCTAACTGGCTGTTCCAAACTGCCCCAAGGTGTGAGTGTTGCACTGTGATGGCCTGACCCAGTGTGAGTTGAGAGCCTCCCGGCGACCCTAACAGTAGTGAGTGAGAGTTTGCATAATCTCCCCGTGCTTGCGTGGGTTTCCTCTGGGTACTCCAGTTTCCTCCCACAGTCCAGACATTTACATTAGGCTAACTGGCTGTTCCAAACTGCCCCTAGGTGTGAGTGTAAGTGTAAGTGTGAATGCTTGTGTGTGTGTTGGCCCTGTGATGGACTGGCGAGGTGTTCAGGGCGTCCCCTGCTTCCATCCAGAGATAGGCTCCAGCCTCCCGGAGACCCTAGTTGCATTAGCCGGTTCGGCAAATGAATGAATGAATAAATGAATAGTGGAAAAACACACTGTATCGACAACAAATACTAATCCAGCAATGGGTCAGAATTCAAACCCGGCAACCTTTCCACCCAGAGACAAGGCTCATCCATATACGCCACAGGATCTCTTACCAGTAATGGCCTTGTCCAGACTGTCTGCCACCGCAGGGATCTCCTCTTTTAATGGGGCACACAGCATATGAACCGTAACCCAGTGCAAAGCCCTAAACATACACACATGCTTTAAATGAGACTTTCAACTACACCTTCCTGAAATTAAGGAAAAGTGAGAATTAATTAATACAATTCCCGAAGACATAATTGCCAGAGAAGCCACTGCCGTCCTTTGATGTCCCACCTGATTCTCCTCTGGATGGTCAGATCTCTGGACTCATCATCTGTGGATGCAGGACAGAAGGCCTGTTCGTACAACTGCAGTGTTATATACTTCTCCACTTCATCCATTATTGCTTCTACATGCTCTGGACTACCTGCCACACACACACACACACACACACAAACACACACACAAAAATCACATTCATAATCATCTGTGCTGGGAGGTACGATGGCGCAATGGTTAGCATGTCCACCTCACAGCAAGAAGATCCCGAATTCGATTCTCAGGCTAGGGGTGTTTTTGTGTGGGGTTTGCATGTTCTCCCTGTGCTTGAGTGGGTTCCCTCTGGGTATTCCGGTTTCCTCCTACACTCCAAAAACACGCACAGTAGGCTAAATGGCTGCTCTAAATTGCCCCTAGGTGTGAGATTGAGTGTGAAGGGTTATATGAGTGTTAGCCCTGAGATGGCCTGGTGAGCTGAGATGGGCGCCAGCCTACCCGCAACCCTAATTAGGATTAAGCGGCTAAAAAAAATAAATGAAGGCTTTAAACACAGCGGTGGCTCATCAAAACAGGGAGCACAGCACACACCCTTATCCCTTTATTATCTCATTTATAACAACTGAGCACTCAAGGATCAAGGGCCTTGCTCAAGGGCCCAACCGGGGCAGCTCTGTACTAGTAATTGGAACCCCCAACCTTCTGATGAGTAACCCAGATCTACCACTGTTCTCACATAACAATTAGCCTAATGTCTTTGGACTGCCGGAGGAAACCCATGCAAGCACATGGACACACAGAAACGCCCTCGCCGAACCCGGAACTCGAAGCAAGGACCTTTTGTCCATATTACAAAAATCCAGTTTTGGGTACCAGATTAAAAATTATGTCGAAAATGATGGTCTCAGAGTTCTAAAGGACTGTCAGTGTATATACAAGTTAAAGAACTCGCCCTTTGTGTATAAATATTGGCATTTTTCCAGTGAGTAAATGTTTCTCTCTCCCCCACCCTCAGCTACTATTAACTTAATGTTGTGTTTAACTTTGTGTTCGCTCTACCTTTGTAGACATTGTGTAAACGGTCAGACAGGTTCTGGTAAAAGTCTTGTACAGATTCGGAGAGATCATCTGCACCAAGATCCTGAAAGAAATGTCAGAGAAATATGAGTATGTCAACCAGTAAGGAGATACAAAGCATTTAATTCCAGCTACATCACTACAGTGTTCATAAACATCGATACCTTAAAAACGATGCTCATTATAAATACACAGTAGCTTGCAATATAAGCTAAACCGAGTGTGTGGCATTGTGTTAGTAAACTCAGATCTGGCTTAAATTGGTGTGGCACCATGTGGGTATACTGATTAAGAAGGAGGAGGTAACTGATTATGAAAACATATTCAGAACAAGCAGATAACAGGTTCTAAACAAACCAGCACACACACACACACACACACACACACACACTTAGGGGCAATTTGGAACAGCCAATAAGCTTAATTGGCATGTCTTTGGACTGTGGAAGGAAACCTGAGTACCCTAGGGGGGCAATCACGCAAACACAGGGAGAACATACACTCCACACAGACACGCCCGAGCCCGGGACTCGAACCCAGGACCTTGTGAGGTGCTTACTGTGAGGTGGACGTGCTAACCACTACGCCACTGTGCTATTTTTTTTAATTCATATTCTGGGAAGCTAAAAGCATTCCAAAATATGCATTCCAAAACACCCCTCCAATTTAAGCCACACCCAAATCCAAATTATAAGAACAGATTTTTTTTTAAACACTATACACATATACACAACACATATACACAACGCCCCTAATAAGAGCATTTCCTTCCTGACAAATGGTTCAATATAATTTAATATTTTACCTTTTTATAAGCTAAACTGTGATGGAAAGAATGGCATTGTTTAAAAATATCTCGTCCAGGCTTTTGCTGAGTCTTCAGGAAATCAATGAACTGCCTTGTGGCTTGGTCTGATTCTCCAACAGGCTGCTGGCTGAGAGAGGTGGAAGGGGTCGAGCGGCTGGTACCACTGACATCTAAAGGGGGGGGGGGGGGGGGGGGGCGTAAATTATATGTGGTATTAATGTACTATATCTGATTGGTCCTATTGGCTATATCGGGATTAAAACACACACAGTTTTTTCTGGTCACTTGGAGCAGGCGTCTTTCACACTTGGGAAAAAAATACCATAAAAAACGTGTTTCTGTTTGTTTTTCTTGTGTTTTTAATAGTATTGACACACACACACAAAAAAAACCCTACGGACCAGTTAACTTTAATGCTGTTACTTTCGCTTTGAATGAGCAGACGGCGTAAGCTACACAGTTGCATACATGAACAAGTTGTCTATCTTACATTTACAGATATACATACATGTTGCACTAAGAACACACCGCACATCTTTCTATTTTTTTTTAAACACAACCCTATCTTCTTCCAGGAAACAAAGTACCCTTCAACTAAAATGCTGAAGAATGCTGACAGCGCAGGGGCATGAACCTGTGCATGCACACACCCTTTCCCTTACAGCCCTTGAATGGAAAAGCAAAACACGTGGCGGATGTTATACTTCCAGTAGTTACGTTGTTGTGTTACCAGTATCTTATTGACCTGTACTGTTATCGCTTCTCACATGAACGTGCTTGCCTCGTGACCACATTGTGATTTAATCTTACTGGCAACGCAACATCCTGTACATAGCACAGATAACATAAGCAATCCAGCAGTGAGATAACCAACAATTCCCCCACCACCGGTGACACAGATGAAAACGAAGACGTCGGATTTCATATCACAAATCTGATATTATAGAACGTTATAACGCACTTGTTCTGACATATCTATTATATTGTATAATAAAAATGAGCAGATTCTTCATTTCCCAGAACAGCATCTCTTCTAACCTGTCGCTGGGTTGTTATCCTACTGTGTTCACCTGGTTTATGTTAGTTTTTTTATTAGCACATCAGTATTTGCCGCTGTCTCAGAGTTCTACGTTTCAGTGCACATTCTGATTTCATACCCTGCCTCTTTCTATCATTTCTGAAAACAGATTATCCTTGTTTTTATGTTGCCTGGCTGTGTTTTAGCAAGTGTTCAGTGTTTAGGAAATCAGTTGTGTAAAGCTGGCTCGAGTTACCGGTGGCCGGGTCAAGCAAGTCATCAAGCCGACGAGGGTGATTGATTTGGAGTTTAACAAGGATTGTAGTGTCTAGGCAGATAGAAATAAGAACGCTCCCTTGAAATGTGGGCAAGCGCAATGCACAGTAAACACAAGATGCCGGCAAGTGAATGTTACACATGGCATGCCTGCAAGTGAACGTAAAACACAGCCTGCCGTCAAGTGAACGTTAAACACATCATGCCAGCAAGTGAGAGTTAAACGCACCATGCTGGCAAGTAAACGGTTAAACATGCCATGCCGGCAAGTGAATGGTTAAACACGACATACCGGCAAGTAAGCTGCGTGCAGAAGTAAGTTTTTGTTGTTTTCTGATGAAAATACACAAAAACAGATAAATGTTTTGAAAAATAGCGACGTGAGCCACAATATTTGTGCTCGATAGATTTCGAAATGGCTCTTATCTATAAACTGTTTGAGCTTCACCTCGATTGTCTCGACACTAGCTTTAGCCCTTGTTACCTTCACAATCATTACATTTACCCTTAATAAATTTATACCCAGCATCCTCACTGCCTCATTTTCTGCACACTACAAAACCTGTTGTTCCTTAACAAAGAAAAATGTCACTATTAATATGGTGACATATTTCATAAGCTGCTGATCTTCAGCACTGAGAACTTTGAACTTTCTCTCTAACAAGCACTCATTAACCTCAAGACAAAATTAGGGAATGACTCCTAACGGCTGCTATAAAACTGTATAAAAATAACAGGAAGTGACTTATTTTCACTTCTATCTAAAAAATATAACGATGAACAGGCTCACCTAAAAAATTAAACATCATTCCTTATGAAATGTAAACAATACTGCCACCATATTAAGGTAGATGAGAAACAGAACATGATGTGATGGTATTAGACAATAATTATATAATTATACTTACTTCACTCTAACACAAATACAAAAGAATAACAATATTACAAAATATTACCATCTTGTTATCCGTGCATTCCACAACATGGTACCGCAGATCTTTTCACAGTGCCTTGCTACCCATAGTTGATTGTTTGCTTATACTTATTAGAATTACTATAGTTGATCACAGATGGAAGCCATTTAGCTTGGTGTGCAATGGAGAAGGCGATTAGTTATATATAATATATTTTACTTGGCTGATGGGGGTTACCTTAAGTAAACACAGCTGGAATTTTTTTGTGTGCTTGCCTTCATTTCAGGCTGCAAAGCAACTAAATGTGAATATTTTAAAGGGACTGATTTTTCCCCCCATACCCACTGTACGTTTGTGTATGTATACAATGATATGATTTCAGCAGCATGGTAATAAGGGAGCTCGTTTTTATGTGCAAGGATTCAGACCTCAGCATTTTAAATGCATTATACATAAGTATTGGCGCCCTTGAGACAGGCAGATAAGGTAGAATTACCGTAATCCAAGCTAAGGCATGTGTAAGCCTCACTTTATCTTCAGTGGACAGAATGTTACACACTGAAAAGGCTTTACAGTGACATGTTTTATTGCCACAACATGACTCATGTGGTCAGAAGTGACTCAAAGATTCTTGACATTCATTAATATTTTCATTTTGTGCTTCTTTTCCATCAACCAGCCCAGAATGTCTGTCTTAGCTTTATTTAATTCCCAAAAAAATTTGAGGAAAAAAAAAAAAAATGCAGATGTACCTTTCCCTAGGGTTGTCTTTGCAAGCGTGGTGAAAAATTTCTTTCCTGCAGGGACAGCTAGTAATTTGTGACTATTTGTTTTCTCTTCTGGTTTGCTCAGCTGGGTGGATGAGTTCCCTGAGTGCGCCCCCTGGCTGCTACCTGCATAGGCTGCCTCTTCTTCTCTTTGCAGTCTGTTTGACCAGAAGTAATCATAACAAACAGAAACAACAGTTTACACAATCAGTCACAGCCTCCATAATACCACAATAAACAAAGCAGCAGGTGTGGAAAGTGGGAGGCGGTACCACAGACACATTACATGTAAACAAATGAAAAATTTTTCTAATAGGTGGTATGGTTGCATAGTGGTTAGCACGTCCGCCTCAGAGCAAGAGGGTCCTGGGTTCGCGTCCCGGCCTTCGGCCTTTTGGTGTGGAGTTTGCATGTTCTCCTCGTGCTTGCGTGGGTTTCCTCCAGGTACTCCGGTTTCCTCCCACAGTCCAAAGACATGCCCGTTAGGTTAACTGGCTGTTCTAAAATTGACCCTGAGTGTGGGTGTGAGTGCCCTGCAATGGACTGGTAAGCTGTTCAGGGTGTCCCCCGCCTTCACCCAGAGTTGGCCGAGATAGGCTCCAGCCTCCCCGTGGTTGGCAAATGATGATGATAAATTTCTCTATGTTGTTATGTATGACAAATTGACATAAGGTTATGATGTTTTTCCCATTTTGGTCAACTATCAAGTCCTCCTCATGAGCCATCCCTTCCCTGTCAGCTACCAATGTAATGTACATAAACTCATATTCGCCCTGTGACTGTAACAGGAGCGGGAACAAAACTGTCTCCCACCCAGACAGTACAGCCTTTACTTATCTCCTAATCATTAGCCACTCCTTTCCTCATCCACATTTCACTCTCACCTCTCTGCTAGTGCATGATCCTCCTCAATCTGCTGGGCTTGTGATTTGTGGTGATCCTCGCGCCAACATTTGGAACAGAGACCACCCCAGTTGGAATTGCCATAAAATCCACAGCCTTTCTTGCACAGGAAAGCCGCCTGATCCACATAGACTCCTCGACGTTTGGTTATTGAGCTCATTGTTGTCCATACACCTGCGTAGGGTAAAAACAGTCCACAGTAAGCCTGGGTGGGAACAGGTGTCTAATAATGCATTAATAGATACTGAAACTGAGATAAGATGCAAATTTAACTCATGAAATATTAATGAAGTGTACAGAACAGCCATTCTGAAGGGCCTTAGACCAATTCTAATAAACAGCTATTGCTCAGAATATTGAAAAAGTAATATACAGATTTAGGAACTGCCTAAAAGTGGAGCTGCTGATACATGTCTCTTGATAGGTGACCGAGCCTGGGTTTACTTTTTAACCACCTTTCTGATTTCTGCTTTCATTCATACCAACTGCCTTGTTCCGTTTAACGAGTTCATGTTCTGTCAAACTTCCGATTTCTGCGTTTGCTCCATGAACATTTATTTACCTGCAAGTCTGTCTGCCTACCTAAGTTAGAGTGTGCGTTTTTATTCTGTGCAAGTCTGAATGGTGGTGTATGAGCCTCTACTTTTGGGTTTCAGTTTCGTTATTAATAATAAATCTGTCCGCGTACTGGTTACATGATTAACCTCACAACATCAGGCACCATATTTGACTAGGGTAAAGAGTGTTAGTGTATTACTTTACAGTATTGGTACTTTACAGGTGTGTAGTGGTAATCTAGGTTAGCCAACAACAGCCTATTCATTCTACAAATCAGAACATGAGTCAACGTGTGCACAATATAAAAACTAGAAATTCCTGCTGGATAACTGGTAACTAATAACTTGATCTGTTAAGTGAAAGCCTCTCTCCCTTTCACCGAGTCAAATATGGCACCGGCAGTTACCAGGCTAGTAGTCATGTAGGTGACATCACGCCGACTACAAGAATAACAGCCAGTAAGCATCAACTCAGCAGCCTTATTGAGTTTCCCGTCATGGGCACGCGCGGACACCGGTACAGGACACGGGACAACCATACAAGCCATGTCCAATGATGTGGTGCTCCTCCCGTAACACCGCTGCCATGAATCAGAAGGATTACAAAACAGTCACAAATGAATGACTCACCATCATGTAATTAATCACAACGTACGGTTTTAAGTTTTTCCAAAGATAGGAGAAGTTCAACTCCTGGTCGCTTCTACAGAAACCAGGACAAGCCGCTAGGCTCGGGTGTAAAAAACAAACACACAAACCAACAGACAGACTTCCCACAGAGTCATTTAGGAGTCAAGTGTAAGATTCAGAGTCAGTTATACCCAGTAAAACTGTATGAGAGCGTGACAGTGTTGTGGCTATTTTCAAACAAAGAAACAAACAAATCTTTTATTTGTACCAGATGTACACTTGTGGTACTTAATCGAACAGGAATTATAATTTATAAAACTTAAATTCCATACAGTTAAGTGTTTATTTTTTTAATGTTTCTGACAGGAATACAAAGATTGCTACAAGCTAACAGCATAGCAACTTTCTGTGTGGAAAAAAAAAACATTATTAACATCAACTATTGTTTACCCGTATACCAAATAAGACTCTATTCGACATGAAGTGCACTAATTAGGGTGAGTGTAAGATTACTGACAGCAATTCAATACTACTATTACTACTACAACAACAACAACAACAAGAGTGTTTCTGTTGACAACACATACAGTCCATTATATCAAAGTGAATTTATGTAAAATTCTTAGTTAGCACCTATTACTTAAAGAACTTCTTCAGACAAGTAAAGAAACACTAATTTGGTCAGAAACACAACAATATTTTTCTCCCTCTCCTTTAAGCTAACACTGACTAGCCAAGAAAACAACCGATGCTAAGCAACTCACCAATGCTATTTATAATAAATTAGTCATAAAACAATGAGCTGACACTCCAAGCAAGCTTAACATTCATTAGTTAATATCTTGTTATTACCAGACACTCTGAATATTGTCACTCAGTTCTCTCCACACTCATAAAATTATAAAGATCGCCTGAAAGTCAGCCAAGTCAGTCAACCCCGCTGTTTCCATTTCCTGTGCGTCATCTTGACACAACATGTCAAAATAAAAGTCAACTGCGTACAAGCGAAGTAATAGTCTAGATACATACTTTTAATATCAAACCCCAATAGGAAGCAAAATATAGTCTCCAGTACGTTCTCACTAGCTTTGAACCCCTACTGTGATTGCTGTGATTTTTTTAATCATTATTATCAACCAGTTTTTACCTTTTCAAGCAAAAAGCCACACTCTTTGACTTCATTGTTACTTTTTTGTGACAACCTCCGTGACATCATCGGTTCTTCTTCCCAGACTCATACCCCTCTCTTGGACATCATGTGTTATTTTCTCCATCACACCTCTTAGTTACTCGTGGATTACTTGTATATCACTCCGGCCTATCCATCGCCACTCATTCTCTTCATTCATTATCTTCCTTTCCAACACTCCTCTTTATGGTTTCATCGTTATCCTCACTCCTCTTTCTTTCCATCACCGTCTGTGCTCTTCATTAGTCTCTTCACTTGCACCCGGGAATCGTTACTTGCAGCTATATTTTATCCAAGCTTTAGTAAGTGCATCTGCCACAAGATAGAGTTAAATCCAGAGCACGTCCCAGGTTTTAGCCCAGTCAAGTCCAGGGTCGTCTGATCAAGGTCACAAGGTATCACAAGACTGTCCCGAGTTTTACCCTGGTCAAAGTCACAGAATATCAGACTTCCAATCAAAATTGGAAACATGATCACAACAGAGTGAAAAGATACTTTTTATGCTGTAAAAAGCATGCTAAAGGAGTAAGGAGGTTTTTGCTAAGTAGCATGTAGTCATCACTGTCAAAGCACCAGCAGTGCAAGGAAGAAACTCTGGATTCACTGGGTTTCTCCAGAAGAGTGGTGTTCATTGTCAGACACTGCATGACAGTACACTGATCTAGCAGATGTGCGTGCATGTGTACGTGCAAGTAGCTTGGTGGGCATGAATATATTGTTAATAATTGTGTTAGTGACAGGCCCTGTTTGTGAACATACAGATTTGTAGTTTTTCCCTCAAATAATAAGGAGACAATTTTGTTGGGTTCTACCATCAGTGAAGTTACCTATTTCTGAGTTTGTTCATCACAACTGCATTTCACAAAATTTCCAGAACATGTTCCATAAGTATTCATTCCCCTTGCATGAGACATCTAAAGGCAACTCATAATTTACCTTCAAATATTATTATAAAAAACCATGAGAAGTAAAATATGCTCTCATTTTCTTATGTTGACTAAAACTAATGGTTTATAAAGGTGATGTCACAGATAGGCACTACCACCATCATAACTGTGTAGGTGAATGAGTAGGTGATGACATCATCAAAGAATGTGGAGGTGACCACATCTTGTGAGACCACGAAACGGACCCAGGGTCAGGCCCCCGGTACAACATCACTAAGTGGTCTATCCCTAACACTGGACATTCCAAAAATATTGTTAAAAAGTGGTTTATGTAAATAATTAAAACATCTCTACTGTCCTTAGCCATATTTTGTGTATTTCTAATCCATTTAACAGTGAAATGTAACCACTGTCATCAGACAGAGGGAGATGGGTTTTCTTTACATTCAACAATTGAAAAAAAAAATATTTTGAATGATGAACTGCAACTAAAGTCCAGTGGATATTTTAAAACGTTAAAGTAATAGTATGACTTTTAAACGTTCCGTATGTAATTTAGATATCACCTGGTATAAGTAAACAGACATTTGGAGACATTTAGAGTCAATGGTGCAGTGACTTTTATTTTATAAAATTGAGTTTCGGTTGTATTTAGCCTACTTTAAACGGCATCAACTTGTTATATTTGGTTAATTTGTATACGAATTTATACAAAAAATAGCAACAACCAACAAAATTACTGCCATTTATACAAACAACCAAACCAAAGTCTTTAAAAGTCGTTCAGAAACTCGCCGCCATTTTATTTCCGGTGCATAACACTACACGGACACAGAGCGTGACGTCACGAGCACACTACGGAACACCGCTGGTGACTAAGCTCAGAAAGCGCGGACTGAGTGAAACGGGATTTATTTGAGGTAAACAAACAACAGCTGTGATTTTGGTGGCAATTTTATCTGTGTAGAAATATTTCTATATCGGCAGCGGTCGTTAAGAAGTGCATTCGTGTTGTTTTACGGCGTCCAAAGTGATGTATTTTGGAGGTCGCAAATCGTGGCCTTTTTGGGCCTCTGTGCTGCCGTCGTTTTCTGAGCCTTGAGAAGCGAACCGCCCCCTCTGGCGCTTCCTATTGGATAGAGGTTTTCCAGGCCGCGCTCCTATTGGACATTGGTCACGCCGGTCACGCGGTTTGTATCAACAGGAAGTGTGTTTGCTGTAGTTACACTGAAATCCGTTGCGGTTTATATAAACACTACAGCAGTGTCACTGTTTGTTGTTGTGGTCCTTTTTGTTTGGCGATTGTGTTTCTTATTCTAATAATATAACAAATAGTAATAATGGGAAGCTGAAAGTTGATATTTGGGATGAAGGATAAGCTGGGATGTGTGATCCATGAGTAAAACACATTTTTGTGTAATCTTTGGCCTCCTGCTATCTCCATTTTTGGTCTAAATGAGATTATGCATGAATATAAATTAAGATTTAATTAAAACCCTTTGCATCTACTTGAAAAAGCAGCTGTTTTGGGGGAAATTCACATTAAAAAAATAATGCTCTAAAATGCATTGTGATGGAAGCTGCTAAATCCAAATAGGCCAAATGTGACACAAGGATTTGTGCCCTGATGAAACCTACAAAGAACTGAAGAATCTGCAAAGAACGTTTCTGATTGGATGTGGCGGTCGTCATGACGAAACCTGCTGTCCTGTGGACACCAGTTGCACAAACAGGGCTCAACTTTTCATCAGTTTCCAAGGTAATGATCTCAACAAATATGCTTCAGATATAAACCGCTGTGCTTCAGTATGCATAGAGTTTTCTGAGAAGGTGTATTTTATGTCAGTTATGGCGCAGTTAGAGCTAATTCAGTACAAAGTGCACCGGGACGCCACTTTCATGAAAGCGTCCTGATGAAACCCTGCTATGTTTTGGCCGTCGATGAGTTGTCATTCGTGTCGTTCGTTCGCAAAATCATCACACTGACTTACATGACCGTCGCACATTTTCGCTTGTTATGTAAAAATATCTTTTCAAAATATTTTACTTTGCTAGTCTTATTGTTAAATAAAACTTTAAAAATTAAAGTTGAATGGGGCCCTACTTTTGAGACAGTACAGATTTTAAAGCCACGACCTCCTCCTACCTTCAAAGCTCTGTGTGGCGATTTGTTTTGATACTTGGTTGACCTGCTTTTCACTTGTGATGTCATAAATCCCCTAAACACAGGGACAGACACCTTTATTTTAAAGGGGAGTAAAAAAAAACAAACAAAAAAAAACTTTGGCACAGGTTGCTTGCTATACAGAGTCACAATATGCTAATCAGGGATGCTTTGTAACACGGGAGTCAAAAAAATAAAGGTAGTCATTTTCAAATTCTACTGGTGAGGGTGCTGGGCTCATGATCAGGAGGCAGTGGGATTGAATCCACGTTAGACCACAACTGTGCCCCTGTCCACCAAGCAGTATAACTGGGTATCAGTAAAAAAATATTAGCAAGGTAACCTGCGATGGGCTAGCGTCCCATCCAGTAGGAGTTGAACTCCTAGACGCTTCATGCTACAGAAACCGGGATCAGCTCCGGCTCTGATGAGCCAGTAGGCTCGGGTGTAAAATGCCCAACAGACCTTACCTTATTTTACGTTAGATATAACCCACATCTTTTGTACTACATATAACAAAAGACAGCTCTCGTTGAGCAATTAACAAAATTTTACTTTACTTGCAATACACACCCTTTGCGTATGTTAGGTTTGACAGACATAATGGTGTGCATATTTAAGCTTCAGTTTTTTGAAAACAAATTGAGGCATGCCCTGTTAAACTTTAAATCTAAACTGCAAATGTTTAGTATACATAATCCAAGGTTTTCTGGCCTATAATCTTGCCATAAAAGAACAATGATAACACTTCCGCGTGTGTTTGACAGACGTCCTAACGTACGCATGGGGTAATTTGAAATCAGTTTCTTCAATTTCTAGTTAGGCCTTACTGTGAATATAGTTTCCAGCTTGTTCTAATATCTATTCATATATACTTTATACACCAGCACTGTTTTTGTGTTCCCAGAGGTTACTCTTGGCACAGTTAGGTGTCCAATATGGACATGTTTGGTATGTTACAAAATCAGACCTCAGACACCGGGTACTTTTTCAACTTCTATTTCGTCTATAATGAAAACGAATCGACAAATCTAATTGATAGCGCCCGTGCTGTCTCTTTATTCAATAACCAGCATTTACTCAAAAGAATATATACAATTTCATGACAGTTGATGGAATATACACAATTCTGGCGGTGCTCACACATAATCTGTTTATCGTATTGTGACTAATATATTGTCTCCTCCATTTGTTTTACAGTTCTACTTATAATGCAAAATATAAATTTCTATTCAACCGAACAAAATTCCATCCCCTAATGTATATACATTTTAGACAAATGCAGATTGTATAGCCATGGCCTACCGTCAAAATGTGACTGGCTAGCTCTGGGTGGCTGTGTGACTAAACGCAGGGGCAGATAACACTTTTTAAAAAGGGGGGTACCATATTTTTATGGCCATATTGTAAAAAAGGGGTCAAAACAACTTGAACATTTATGTTAAATATCACCATAAAGGTAGAAGTCTTTGAAAATAATACTTAAATTATTTTCCCTTAACATATTGTTTAAATCTGTGTTTTTTTTCCTCCCTTCCAGTGTTGCAGATTCTTGACAACAATGTTGAATTACCCGGCTGCTCACATGCCCTAGACCCTGAGCAACAGACTGCAGGATCTGCTTCCAGATCCTTGACTGCAGCTGAAAGCTGAGGTCATGGAGACACGCTGGACATGTCATTTAAAACAATGGAAGAATGTGGTGATCGCATTCTTCAAGGCCCGGTAGAGTCTGCGCTGATGTGCCGGATTTGTCTGCCAATGATGAGCTGATCTCAGAGGTCGATTCCATGGATGAAGAGATGGAACACGCGTCTACAGACTCCGATCAAGATTACGCCCCTAGCAGTTCATCTTCTGAAGATGAATCAGTGGCATCGGAAGATCCCAACCTAGCACATCGCAACCATGTCGACCGGCCGACTGATAATCTGCGACCGCCTACAAGGAAACCACAGCCCGACACGTGGAAGCAAAATAAGAACAAACGTCAACGGGAAAAGGGAGACTCTTATGAAGGGTGCAAGAAGATCAACGGAGCAAGACGTAAAGTGGTCAGATCAAGAAGAACCATCAAGGATAGGTGTAACTGCAAGCAGACCAAGTCAAGACGGTGTGCCGAGTTTACTGAGGATGAGAGACGGTCGATATTCAACACCGTCTGGAAAGAGATGAATTGGAATGAACGGAAGGTGTTCGTTCAGGGTCTTGTAGACACTGTTCCTGTACAGCGCAAGAGGACTGCTGTAGATGCGTCCAGGAAGAATGTGACGTTCAAGTATCACTTGAAGATGAACCGTGAGCGCAAACAAGTGTGCAAAACAATGTTTCTTTCTACTACAGGGTTGGGAAGATGGTCTGCCCAGAACTGGGCCACAGCACCAAATAGGCCGGTTCATGAAACGCCTTCTCGCTCCAAGTATTATGATAGGGCTCGGGAAGATCGTGAATTTATGAGAGAGGAGTTTCTGAGCAAACTACCAAAATTGTCTACACGGTCATGCCGAGCGTCTACTTCAAAAGTGTATCTGGAACCGAGCATATCGTCTCTGGCGGACCTGTATAATCTCTACAAAGAGAAATGCTCTGAGTGGAACAGGCCGTCCCTTTCGAGGCAGGTGTTCAACGATGAGGTTGAAAAAATGAACCTGGCTCTATTCAAACCCCGTAAAGATCAGTGTGATGTTTGTTTTTGGCATGAGGTAGGACAAATATCAGATAATGACTACGAAGGAAACGGGATAATACAAGAGGAGGCGTGGAATGAAAAAGTCCAAGACACAGAGCTTGCGATTCGTTGCACTCAGTGTTCATAACTTTACACTGTATAACCGGACTACACCTGAAGTCGTGTGCGAGTTGTGGCATGAGGGTAAAGGTGGAGTGTCACCCAGTGAATTTGGTTCACGTGTAATAGGTTGACTACCTTGGGGGAAACCTGGAGTACGATCACTTCATTCTGTATTCAGAAGGATGTGGTTACCAAAATCAAAACGTTGTGCTTTCAAATGCTCTGTCACTCCTTGCTAAAAAGAGAGTGATGCAAAAAATTCTGGGGAAAGGAGGTCATACCCGAATGGAGGTTGATTCTGTTCATGGCAAGGTTGGAGTAAAACTCCATGTTGGTATTATTGAAGAGGCACATGTCCACCGTCGGCCTCCTGCTGAAACCTGCTATCTCCGTTTTTGGCGAATATAAATCAAGATAACCTTTGCATCTACTTGGAAAAAGCTGGTGGCTCTGTCTAGCTGTCTAGGCGTAAACACACACACACACACACACACACACACACACACACACACACACACACACACACACATGTGCCAGTGCATGATTATTTCTACTTTCATTTTTTTTTTTTTTTTTTGTCATTCCTGAAAAAAAGTCAAAAATGGAGATGGCAGGTTTCATCAGGAGGCCCACGAATACCTCGACAACACATTCTTCCAAGACTACAGAAACGTAGTCCCGTTGAAATCAGTCCACCCTGGCAACCGGGTAGGAGATTCCACTATTTCGGATTCGAGAGCTCTGAAATATGCACCTGAAGGGAGTATTATGAATAAACTCCGCTATCCAGATAGATGACTGAATGCCGCTGGATGCCATTGGCTGAGCCAGGCCGTCCTCGAGCAGAATCTTTAAGCGAACCATCACCTCTCTTTGCCAGCAGTAGATTTGTTGAATCCAAATGGAAGAACCTCCAGGAACTAAAATCAGTAACGCCTGTTGACAACCACATAGTTTATGACCGTCTCTATCACTGAACTTGCCATCCGATAAAGACGGCATAGTGATTGGATTAGATATTAGAATGGATTCATGCAGTGGAATGATGTATCTTGCTGTTTGAAACATATGGTGGACCCCTAGACTTATGATCATTTAAAATGCAGAATGTACAGAATTGTAAAATAGATTAAAAAAAAAAAAAAAAAAAGAAGCAATGATGCTGATTTTAACTTTTAAAGCGGTTTTCTTCGGCTTGCCACAGTTTTAATAACTAGATATTTAGTTGTGCATTTCGACATTATAATTTTTAGACTAATACTGAATGTATTGTCCCCTTAGTTAGGACTTTTCATAAGGATGGACATTGTTTTGACCATTTTTATGTCCAGTGTTGTTAATCATTGCTTTATTCAAAATAAACCTTAGAAAATGCAAACGTTATGTTTTGTGTTTATTATATAAACTTCCATGAAAATCTATTTTTATTTCTAAAAAACATAGGGTTGCTTCTTACATCATAACACAACGTGTCCAGACTAAATACGTCACTGTACGATTATTTCTACTTTCAGTGTTTTTGTCATTCCTGAAAAAGTCAAAAATGGAGATAACGGGTTTCATCAGGAGGCCGACGGTATGTGCATCATCAATTCTGTTATTTGTAATTATATTATTATTATTTCTTTTTTTTAGTCATTAAAGATTAGGCTATTGTATTATCTGTATAATAATAATGATCCCGCTTGCCTGAGTTGTACAAACCCACCCACTGTTGGGCCAAATGTTTTTTGGACACCTGACCATAACATTTGAATTTCGATACTAGTTACAAAAAACAACAACAACAAAAAATAGCACTGGTGTCTCTGAAACACTTGTCTTAAGATAGACACTGAACATTAAAAAGAGTTGTCCTGAATCACGAGACACTAATTTACTGGAAAAAAAGGGGCCCAGGTCCCGTGGCTGCAAAACAAGCCCAAATCATCACCCCCTCCACCAGCGTGTTTGTGTTGATATGCTGTGTTTGGTTTTCACTAAACACTAAGCCAATTTTTTCTGAGCATTGCACGGTCTAACGCTGGGGTGAATTAACTGGGATGTTCTCTCCTAAGAAGACCGGCATCTGTTGTCCACCTGTGAAGGTTCTTCTCACCGTAGAATGATGGATTTCAGATTGTTTTGAAATGGCCTTGTGACCCTTCCCAGATTGATGGGCGGCAATACAGACCTCTCTAAAATTGCTGATGTCCTTTCTTGGCACTGTGTTAATACACAGCTGAATGTTTCAGACAAGCAGCCTGTCAAAACTTCAGCTTTTATAGAGGTGGTCACACTTGCTGATGGTCAGTTAATCAAGTTTTAAAACACACATTGTGTGTGTGTGTGTGTGTGTGTGTGTGTGTGTATGTAGAGGCATATAAACTAAAAAAAATTTAAAAATCTAAAGCAAGTTTAATCATTCAACACTAGATGGCAGCAAATCATGAATAAATATGTAAATAACACTACCGTCATAAGCATCAGTCCTGTTTCACTGTCTTAGCCATTTACAGATGTATAATTGTACTAAATCATATGTTTATTGATTGATGTCCAACCTCTCTTACAGTTGCTTTGTAAAATGGTTCATTACATCTGAAGAAATGGATCAATCAAAGAGGAAGTTACGATCAGGGAAAGAGACGAGCCAGAAGCTGCCTGACAATAAAGATGAACAAGTTCGGTCCGATTGCATTCGTGCTGTAGAGAATGGTGAAAATGAAGGAAATGTGAGTCAGAATGAGGGCACACACACAGCCCCTATGGACTCTCCAGAAGAGAATAACAGCCATGCGTGTCGTGAGTGCGATTTTGTGGCTAAAACTCCTACCGCTCTGAAAATCCATTGTAGGAGGAAACACAATAGCTTGCAAGCCAGGGCAATAGATATATCAGGTGCAGAGATGCCTCCTACAGACCAACGGAAATGTACAGTGCCCCCTACAGAGCAGCTGAGCCCTGACACACGTCCCAGAGACGAGCTCTCCGATGATGAAATGCCTATAGATGAGCTCAGGACTGACGCACCCACTGTAGGTGAGCTCAGGACTGACGTACCGACTTTAGACGAGCTCAGGACTGACGCACCGACTGTAGACGAGCTCAGGACTGACACACCGACTGTAGACGAGCTCAGGACTGACGCACCGACTGTAGACGACCTCAGGACTGACGCACCGACTGTAGACGAGCTCAGGACTGACGCACCGACTGTAGACGAGCTCAGGACTGACGCACCGACTGTAGGTGAGCTCAAGACTGACGCACCGACTGTAGACCAGCTCAGGACTGACACACCTGCTGTAGACCAGCTCAGCACTGGAGCACAGCATCTTGAGCGTCTGTACTGCAGATGCTGCAGTTTTTACACCTTTACCGCAGAGGAAATGAGTGAACACCTGAGTCAGGAGTCCCACCGAAACTTGGCAATGGAGAAAAACATCAGCCAGCCATTTGAACAGTGTGTTGAGAAAGTGCTCGTCATTCTATCAGACGGAAAAAAGCCTCGAGATAAGCAGAGTGAACACGATGAGGGTGTTAGTGAGGATGTTCCTAAGATGGAACACACTTCAGCAGAGATAGTGGAAGCCAACGCTTCCCACAAACGGAAACGCGGAAGGCCCAAATCATCTAAAGTATTGAGCTGCAGTCACTGTGGCCTTGTGGCTTCTAATCCCACAAACCTCAGCGTGCACATCCGCCGCAAACACAGCCGCCTGTACAGCTTCCACTGCAAACTCTGCAGCTACTCCTGCGTGACCAAAGGAGACATGGACCGGCACTGCGAAACCAAAAAGCACGTTAAACGAGTGCAAAGCGACAGAGGCGGACAGGAAGCAGTCTTCGTGCTAAATGCTGAGCAGGCATCTCAGGCAGGGTCAGCCGAGAAAGTTCTCAATGCCCTGAATGTTACTCAGCAGGAAACACCAAACGTAAAGGACAAAGAACAGACAGAGGGAACAGAACGTGACATTCCCTGTAAAAAGGCCAAGTACGACTCGGTTTACTCATGCGATCATTGTGACTTTGTAGCGCATTCTCCGCTTTCACTCGCCCTGCACGTGCGCCGCAAACACACGCGTGATTTCGAGTTTGTGTGTTTGGCATGCAGTTATTACGCAGTGACACGCAGAGAGATGGAACGGCACACTGCGACGGAGAAACACAAACTCAAACGCCAGAGATACATACAGAAACTGCACAGCGCACAACAACATGGCACCAAAGTCGATAAATATAGTGAGAAGACAAGCCAACCTGCTGAAAATGCAAACCAACAATCAGACAGCACAGACAAAAGCATAGAAAATGCACACCAAAATACTGACAACTCACACCATCATAGTGAGAATGAATCCCAAATCTGTGAAAACAGCCAACAAAATACTGAATCCTTGCACCAGAACACTGATCCAGAATCAGACACTGGTGGTAACAACAGTCTGAATAATGAAGGAAGTGCAGGAGAGGAAGAGTCGACTGGTAACCCACAGAAGAAGTCCAGTGAAGATGCAAACGGCCGTAAAGGCTCATTGGAGTTCTCCGATCCGCTAAACACTGAGACGGAGTGCAACGATGGTGCTGATTATAATGATGACGACGACAAGGATGAAGAAGAAGAGGAGGATGTGTGTGAGACGACTTCTGAGAGTCTGTCTAGCGAGAGGCGTTTGTTAAGAGCAGCTATGTTTGACGAGTGCGTCTTTTCCTTGAAAGAAGTAACAGACGAACTACGCAATGAAAACAATGGCGAGTCATGTGAATCCCTCCTTCAGGCCACAAAAATGCTAAAAATGTCAGAAGGACATGAACTGAGCGAGCGGATCCGGTGCGAAGATTGTGGGTTCTTGGCTGAGGGGCTCAATGGCTTGAACGTCCATTTCACAATGAAACACTCATCAAAAGAGAAGAACTTTCACTGCCTGTTGTGTGGGAAGTCCTTCCACACAGACAGCAGCCTGCAACAGCACCTAAGCAGTTCGGCACACCTACGGACGGCGCGCAGCAGCGTAGACGAGCGGCCCGACGGAGGCGCTGGCTTCCGGTGTGTGCGCTGTAATGAGCTATGCAACTCGGAGCAAGAACTCTTCGTTCACATCAAAGAGAATCACGAGGAGCTGCTGCGGGAGGTGAACAAGTATGTAATGGAGGACACGGAGCAGATCAACCGTGAAAGAGAGGAGAACCCTGGGAACGTTTGCAAATACTGTGGCAAGGTGTGCAAGAGCAGCAATTCCATGGCCTTCCTCGCTCATATCCGCACACACACAGGTACACACTCTGACTCCTTACAATGTATTATACAGGCATACACTATACAGGCCTGGTGCAGCAGCCTGCATTGCCACCCACCAGCTCTAGGGCTCCTAGTTTGGAACTGACGGTGGTTGCTGTTTGCCTGGGATTTTTGCATGTTCTCCGAGTTTTTGTATGGGTTTCATCAGGGTTGCCTGGTTTCTACTCATTGTCCAAAAATGGTAGTGGGAGAATCGGTTGTACTAGACTGCCCCCTAGGGGTGAAGAAGTGTGCACATGTGTATGCAAGGTGCTCTGTGATAGACTGGTGTCCCATCTAGGGTGTACTCCCACCTCGTACCCACTTGTTCCCGGGATAGGCTCCGGATCCACTGTGACCCTGACCAGGGTATATGGGTTACTGGAGATGAATGAATGATTGTAAGTATATGGCAAAAGTAAACAATATGTTCCAGATCTTTGAGCACACGTTTCTACTGTTTTTTTAATAGGTTCAAAGCCATTTATGTGTAAGATCTGTAATTATGCAACGGCACAACTTGGAGATGCCAGAACTCATGTAAAGAGACATCTTGGAATGAGGGAGTACAAGTGTCATCTCTGTGGGTAAGACAAGACATTTTCATAATTAATAGTTAGTTCATTAATGGAAACTTTGTGATTCGGTACAAACGTAATAATCAGGCTTACCGTAATAGATCTGACCGGTTTAGGGTACAGAGGCGCTAAGGATTGTTCTTGTAGAGTAACTTGCAGATTGCCTGACTGCGTTTTCTTTCACAGCACTGCTGAGCTTGTATTAACACACATTAATGCTTTAATAAAAGCCTACTGCTCAATTAACCTAGGGTCATGTAGGCTATAATGGCTTGGCTGTGTGTGTGATATTGTGGTATTAGTGTGTCTTTGTAAGTGCCCTCAGTGGACAATTGAATACATTTTAAAATTAAAACAGCATTTTTTAATTGATGCGATGCTAACCAACTGACTCAGGAGAACAGACAGCACACACGCACACATGCATAATTCCTATACACTCTCCCACACTCTGATTTTGCTGCAGGTGGGCTTTTGTGATGAAGAAACATCTGAACACACACTTGCTGGGAAAACATGGAGTAGGCCAGCCAAAAGAGAGGTAAACACACACACCCACATACTTCATATGTGTGATATAGTCATGCAGGGTTTATGTAGTGTGAACACACACAATGCATACTATGGAAAGACTCATCCCTTGGCTCCCGAGTGGCGCATCATCAAGGTGCGTGACTAGCAACCCGGAGATCACAAGTTCGAATCCGGATTGATACCACAGCCATCCTCTCACGGGAGGGAGGGATGGCGTACGCTCACTTCCCTGTCGCTCACATCGATCACCAGCCTGTCATGGGCGTCTGTGAGCTCATTTGTATGAGGGGGCGGATATTGCTTTTCCCTCCGAGTGTGTTAGACCGCCCCCAAATACGCATGCGCAGCAGTTTGAAAAGAGGCGGGTGGTAGCATCGCATGCCACGGAGGGGGCATGTGCATGCTTGCACCCCTCCCAGGTTGGTGGTGGCTGTGTGATAGGGAAGGCAATACTTGAAGAATGGGAATTGGATACGACTAAATTAGGGGAGAAAATGGGGGTGAAGAAAGATGCATACCTTGTTTTTATTAGTTGGTGGCAGGTCCAGGTCTCTGAATGAATCAGAATAATTTAGTGTAGCAGTAACAAGGATACCCCTGTCACAAGCAAAGGCTCTTGACAAAGGGCACAGTACCCACTACAGTCTGCTGGGGGTTCTGAAGATGGTCTTTAACTGTGCTTCTGGAGTCAAATGATAACTGCAGATACCAGATAACGAGGTCACATAGTGATAATATGTAAACCTTGCAAGGCACCTCTCAAGCTTGTCCATGCAAGACAGCAAGTAGGTGACGTACTCCTGCACCTAGTTCAGCTCCCAAATGTTTTTGCAAGACTGAAGAAATCCCTGAGTGAGGAGTGGCGAGATGACTCTAATACCATGTTCAGCTTCTCAGCGTCTTGCATGAGCGTACAGAACACTGGAAGACCTCGTTCAACTGCTGAACGACATTGCAGGAGAGTTCTGGCTTCTCGAACATGACCATGGGTTGAACTACAGGCTAGTAGGCACTCGCGGGCTATCTTGAGTGCCAGTGCCTCACGTAAATAAAGATCACCAAGATCCGGTGATGTTCTTGCACCGATGTGTGAGTGGCCGGTGCTTTGGTAGAGCCCTGCCAAGGTGCTCAAGAGGCACCTTGTGGATGTAATGGGTTCACAAAGGGAAACAGTTGGTGACTTAGAGGGTATGGTCCTCTGTCAGACATTGTAGCTCTGAGGTATGATAAGTGGTGGACCATTGCATAATGTAAGGAACAATGAAACCAATCCCACAGTCCTGCAAGAGTGCTCTCATTGCTGTATGCATTATTGTTGGTTGTACTTTGATGGATGACTTAGAGTTCTGGATTGGCAGTTGGTTTAGTAGGCATACCTCCCAGCACAATACGATTAATATGAAGTCCTCATTTGACAGAGGTCTCTATTACAACCTACATTGCTTGAGGCTGTCATCAACTTGCTGTTCCCATGTAAATACCTCTATAATGTTCATCTCTTGGACTGGATGTAGAGTTAATGGACTTTGGACACTCAGGTTTTGGATCGATGTCCTCTTCTCCATTGTCCTCAGCATGATGTACGGACCTGGTCTATAGTTGGCAGGGTAGCCTCCTCCTGCTCCTTCACAAGTTTTTTTGTGGATTGTCAAGCTACCTAAAGCCACATCTACACAGGAAGCAACTAGCGACAAGTGGACGTGCAAAGTCAGTGGTGAGAGAGGTTCAACTAAGCTGAACATTCATGCGATGTAATTTAAGCGATTACCAATCAGAGTTTAAAGATACAGCTGATTGACAGATGGCATCAATCACTCAATCAATGAGTTCCCCAAAACGATTTTGCGTGCAGTTCACCAGCAAAGCGTCTCACGTGACTCTCGCCGCTTCCTGTGTGGAAGCAGCTTAAGTCAAGGATATTACCCTGAATTCATGTGACTGAGTGGGTGAATTCAGTTTAGGTCGGGGTCATGTGAGCTACTGTGACAGCCTTGTCTGACTCTAGGAATACTTGAACCAGTTTTCACGGAGCAGCTTGGTCCTGTCCCACACTGTGTTATCAACAAATGGCAACTGGAACAGTGGGACGTCCCTTCTGTCACAGGCTGAATGTTAACCACAGATTCAGAAATAATGGTGTAAGGAAGAGTGTGGGAGCAGGAAGTCTGCCTTGTGTGTGTGCCAGAGAGCCAAAAAGCGTTACATACTTTCTTCCATGCAATCCATCCATCCATCCCTCTATCCCTCGACCCAAAACGGTAATTTTTTATACACCACTATGGAGATGTGTGTATGTTTTGGTGTTTGAAAGTTGGTCAGACACAGAGATTCATATATAATTTCTGAAATATGGCGAAACCAAGTCCCTGTTATACTCAAGACCCTTAATCCAGGGTATCATGGGAGTTGAAAAATCATCACAGTGTAATGATTTTACACTAATAATTTTTATAAACAGTCTTTATTACATTGTGAATATTGCTCATATTAAACATAGTGAGCATTAATTTGCTGCCTGTTCAGCAGTGTGTGTGTGTGTGTGTGTGAGAGAGAGAGCACAATATTAAGGCCATCACTCACTGTTGCTTTGTTATATGGCCATATCTGTACTATTGACCCAATCAGCACTTCTCTCTCTATTCCTAATTATACTATATTATTGTTGTGCACAATAATTTATTTGTGTGTGTGTGTGTGTGTGTGTGTGTGTAGGAAGTATGATTGTGAATTGTGTGAGCGGAGTTTTAGTGAGAAATGGGCCCTTAATAACCACATGAAGCTTCACAGTGGAGACAAACCCTTTAAGTGCCCTTGGCCGTCTTGTCACTATGCCTTTCTCACCCACTCAGCTATGAAGGACCACTACAGAACACACACAGGTATACACACACACACACGTTTTTTATTTTTAAAAGATAATAATATTTTATTTGTGGGTGTGGCTAATCCCTACAGGTGTGTTTACCTTATTAGGGCTTATATTTACAGTGTAGTTATATTGTTAAGGGGTGGAGTTGAAGTTATTCTGTGAGGGGGGTGTGGTTAGAAACACTCATAAATATGTATGAGGTAATGAGTGGCGAGCAGCACAGTGGCGTAGTGGTTAGCAAGAAGGTCCCGGGTTCAAGTCCTGGGCTTGGTCGAGGGTTTTTCTGTGTGGAGTTTACATGTTCTCCCCCTGCTTGTGTGGGTTTCCTCTGGGTACTCTAGTTTCCTCCCACAGTCCAAAAACATGCACATTAAGCTAATTGGCGATTCCAAATTGCCCCTGTGTGTTAGTGTGGATGATTTTGTGTGTTGGCTCTGCGGTAATCTGGCGTGTTGATCAGGGCCTGCATTCGTCTCTTGTTGGCTGAGATAGGCACCAGCCTCCCCACGACCCTAATACGATTAAGCAGTTCAGCAAATAAGTGAGTGAGCAATCAGTGGCTAATTATGGAGGCGTGGTCAAGGTAACAGAGGGCGTGGTTAATATATGAGCTTGGGGGTAATTTATGGGCTGGGGTTTTTTTTTTTTGTATAGGTGTAAGAAACGGGTGGCATGGTGGCGTAGTGGTTAGCATGTTAGCCTTACAGCAAGAAGGTCTTGGGTTTGAGTCTCAGGCTCAAGCGTTTCTGTGTGGAGTTTGCATGTTCTCCCAGTGCTTGCAGGGTTTCCTCCTGGTACTCCGGTTTCCTCCCATTCCTTGTCATTCTGTGTGGGCGTGTCCAAATGTTTGATTCTGTATGAGGGAGTGGTTTCTAAGTAAGGTGTTTTTGTTGACATGTTCCTATTTCAGGTGAAAAGTCATTTTTGTGCGATCTCTGTGGTTTCGCTGGTGGAACTCGACACGCTCTGACTAAACACCGACGCCAACACACAGGTAACACACACACACACACACACACACACACACACACACACACACACACACACACACACACACACACACACAGTGTGTATAC
>JAQMYF010000008.1:26651916-26663427 GCA_030014195.1 Neosilurus mollespiculum
TCTCTCTCTCTCTCTCTCTCTCTCTCTCTCTCTCTCTCTCTCTCTCTCTCTCTCTCTCTCTCTCTATGTGTGTGTGTTCAGGAATTGTGTCAAAGTCGTTTGAGTGTCGCCTGAAAGGGCAGGGGTCATCGTACGTGGAGACTGAAGCACACTTCACACCAGACGAGGGTCATTTAGGAGCCGAAACACTGCAGCAAGTCATCATTATTCAGGGATATGGAGAGGAGGCGGAGCTACAGGAAACAGAGATGGAGGAGGCGGAGCTTGAGGAATCGGCAGCCGCTACCCTGCAGACGCTGGCCATGTCCTCCGTCAACACCGAGCTGCTGCAGGTTACGCAGGACGGATGCATTATTCCCTACACACACAAAAATTACGTCCTGGTGGATTCTTCCGACTCCGGGGTGGAGCAAACGTTGCAGAGGGCAGTGCAAACATCGCAAGAAACCAATCAGGATGGGGCGGGCTCCTCTACCGCGCTAGACGCTTTGCTCTGCGCAGTGTCAGAGATAGACCAGCAGGATGGTGCCACTCAGCAGGACATCAGCACCACTACTGAACAACAAGAACAAGTCCAGGGGGAAGTGCAGGAGACAGTACAAGTTTATGGGGAGGTTGTACAAGTCTTAGGCCACGCCCACGAGGAAGTCCTACAGTTCGCTGCCAGCCAGCTGATGATGAAAGAAGGTCTAACGCAAGTGATCGTGAATGATGAAGGAACGCATTATATTGTAACGGAGGTGGCGGACAGCACTGTGTATACGCAGAGTGAGGGAGCGGAGTCGGGACAGGAAGTAGGACTTGTGGAGGATGCAGGACACCAGCCCAGTGAGACTCAAGTCACTTATGAACCAGTTAGCCTTAAACAAGCTCAGGAATGATGGTCACAGGGCTGAAGAGTTTAGCTCCACCCCTTTTTGTCATATCATCTTTCTAGCTCCACCCAATTATTTACAGAAATAAGAGTACTGCACCTGCTTGTGTGATTAGAGGATTACATTATTATCATTTTATTATTATTACTAGATATTATTATAATTATTGGTATTATTATTATTAAATAAATATTGCTTCAGAGGAGCGAATGTAGACGTTTTCCTATTTAAATATAAATGTGTATTAATACAAATGCATAAATGCAACATTTTGGTTTACGAATGAAATTTAAAGTCAGAAATCTGCAACAGCAAGTAAAGTAGTTCTTGTATAATATCTACAGATGTTATTTTACACCCTTACAGCATTACGTTTAAAAAAAAAAACAAAAAACTTGGCGATAGGGTGGGGATATGCAAATAGCTTCAGATAGCCAAGGGGGTGGAGTCAAATTCAAAACTTCAGATTTAGAGCGGTGACGTTAAACTAGATGACCCTTGAGAGCTGAGGCCTGATTAGGGCTGAGGGTCGCTCCAGAAGACGGCACCCAATTGAAAACTCCAGAAAGTTCAGTAGGAGGGGATAAATGCAGTGAGCCAAGGGGGCGGAGCCAGGTACAGGCTCACTGCATTTGGTGTCTGGGCTAAAACACAAACCAATGAACCACAGATTTGTGGGATTGAAATAAATGTCACTTGAGTCTAAATCAGGAGAGTAATGCATGTCTTTCTCTCTCTCTCTCACACACACACACACACACTCAGATTTAAAGCTCTTCTGTGACTCATATTGTTTTTTCTGCTGTGATTTGTAAATGTTTTTGAAATGCCTCATAGCAAGAGATAAAGTACAAGATGCACACGGCTAAATAAATAAATTAATTAATAAATACAGAATGCGTGTGTGGTTTTCGTCTATTCTAAAGTCTGCCGTAGTCGTGTTTACGAGAAGCTCTCCTGCTATTGTCATGTTTAAAAAATAACATAAACTACAAAAAATGTAGTTTTTGTTGACTTTTTATTATGCTTATGTGCAGTATATACCAAACAATTATCTCAGCCTTGTGAGTATGAATGGTTATGTATGTGTGTTGGCCCGGACATGGACTGGCGAGCTGTTCAGGGTGTACCCGACCTTCGCCCAGAGTCGCCCGAGACGCTAATAGGATAAAGCAGTGCGGCAAATACATGAGTGTTTTACTGTTGACTCCATTTTACATTCGTCTTACATCACTTTACATCACTCCACTTTTAAAATCCAGTTTTCACCCCCAACTAGCATTTACATCATTTAAACCACAAAGTAATGACGACAGCGTGGCGCAAAGGTTACATCATCATTCACGCACGCGCACGCGCACACACACACACACACACCAAACACGGTAGACAGACACAGCCTTCCTTTACGTCTTTATTTGACTCTCTGTGGACTAATTACAGTTCTCAGTGCTCTACCACTCAGACTGTGAATGTGTGTCCCTCTAATCACCAGCCTCGTTAACCCTTTACTTTCACAGCTTGGAATCACCATGACGACAAGACAGGCATCAAAGTCCCTTCAGCCCAAACCTCAAATGCGACGACCCCCCCTGACCTCCAACCGCACCCAAAAAATAAATAAGTAAACTGTGAGTGTGTGTTCAGAATTTCACCTTCTCACTTAGCCTCTAAAAGACACAGATCTAATTAATGAACTCATTACTGTAATGTTCCTGTAAGAGCCAAATGGTGCACTAAGACACTGCTCATTAGCATAAATCATGAATATTCACGTTACTCATGAAGACCCCCCCCCCTTCACTGCAGCACTACATTCACCCTCTTCATCCACTCTACAGTAAGTGTTTGAACACTGTTTTCTAGTTATTTTATTGATCAGGTTAAATCCTAAACATTTATCCTGAAAACCTTGATGCAGACAGTATTCTGCCTTTTGTCCTCTCTCTGGAGACTGTGTGCTCTGTCTTCAGTGGGGTGTGTTAATTTAACGAGGCGAACATTTACTATGTTCACTAATGAGGAGTTACATACCTACTTCAGCCATCTTACTGTCTTAACACATCTGTCTCTGTATCAGTGAGTTTAGATTATAGGGACACTTTTAACCAACACTTTGGTAAAGTGTATGAAGATAGATAGATAGATAGACAACTGACACACTGACAAATTTTCAGTGATACTTACTCAATCACTATAGTACTAAAAGTAGTAAATCAATCAACTATGCGTGGCAAGGCACCATCAAAAGATCTGGGATAAAAAAGGTTAAGATAGACACAAGTCAGGAGAGGAATGGAAAAAAAAATTCAAAGGTTTTCATCCAACACTGGATGAAAGAATGGGGAGAAAACTGGTCAGAGAGGCTACCAAGAGAGCGATGGTAACTTTGAAGTAGTGACAGGAACGTTTGGTTAAAAAAGGCGGTCATTGTCTGCATGTAAGAACAATACCATAAATTCTATACAAACATGGCTTCTATGGGGCATTTGGTAGAAATATGTCTCTCACTTTTAACATGGATAGATAGATAAACAGAGGCATTTTTTTGTTTTGCAGTCTGAAATGTAAACACACAAATTTTCAGCTATATTTACTAAAATCACTTCTAAAAAATTACTTCTAAAAGCAGTAAATCAAACAATCAACTATGGGTGGCAAGGCACCATCAAAAGATCTGGGATAAAGTAGTCAAGATGGACACAAGTCAGGAGATGGGTAGAAAAAAAATTAAAAGGCTTTATCAACGCCTCTGAACACATTGAGGTCTGTAATCAAGAAGAAGAACATGTATGTAAAAAAAAAAAAAAAAAAAAAAGTGATCATAGTTTGCATGTAACAACACCATCATAAATTCTCAACAAATGTGGCTTGTATGGGAGGTTTCCAGGAATAATTTTCTCACTTCGAACATATAGCTACTCTAAAAGTGGAGGCTCTTGTGAAGACGTGTGAGAGTCTAAGCCGCAGGACAAACACAGCTTGCGTCCAATGTCACAGGAAGAGGGAAAAAAATTAACAATGACAAGTGTTTCTCCTTCAAACTTTAACCAAAAAAAAAAAAAAAAATTAACACATTATTTAGAGGTTAAAGTTCAACGATGGCACCATCATGTTAATAATATATAAATAATCCTGAACAGCACAGAGCAAGTCAGTGATTTTTATGTAAATCGTTTCTTTTCAGTGGAAGAACGACGTTATGTGTGTGTGCAGCTCAGAAGGAGGTGCCTCTGAATGTCAGTAGGGGGGAAAAAACAGGACAGGACAGGACGAGAAGAGGCCACATGCACGCATACACTTTTTCCACGTCTGAATTTTTGTTTGTTTGTTTGTTGACCTTGCTCGGTCACATGACCTTTAAAAACTCTCACATTGGAGGAAAAAAGGAAACGGGAGAAAATGTGACAGCAAGGGGAAATTAAACACTGGTTGCATTACATTGTGTGTGTGTGTGTGTGTGTGTGTGTGTGTGTGAGTGTGTGAGAGAGAGAGAGAGAGAGAGAGAGAGAACCTACCGAGAGCACAGTTTAGAATGAAGGTGTCCTCTGGGCTGCTGAGTCGCTTTCCGCCGCCGCCGCCCAGACCACGTCATGTTAAGATAAGATGCGCACTTACAATTTTACTTAAACGGCTGTCAAAATATCAAATCCCCACCCCTTTTGTTCTGGCAAATGTAAATGGCTGAAAGGTCACTGATATGACTTTAGGTATATTTAGGGCAGTGGTGGCACAGTGGTTAAAGTCTCTGAGTTACTGATCAGAAGGTCAGGGGTCAAGCCCCAGTACCACCAATCTGTTAGTGTTGGGTATTTGAGCAAGGCACTAATCCTTAACTGCTCAGTTATATAAATGAGACCAAAGAGAGTCGCTTTAGATAAAAATCCATCAGCACAGATTATGTAACTGTGAGTTCTTGGCACAATGCATTATGGGATTTGTGCTAGGAACCACCCAGTCCCAACTGTGCACTAAAATCTAATGCCATTTAAATGTGTGTTTGTGTGTCATGTTTAGCTGCTGGAACATGAATTGGTGTATAAAGGTGGTAATATGAAGTGTGTGTGACTGTGAAATCAACACACACACACACACACACAGCTCCTAACACAGTTACAATTTCATGAGCACTGCGGCGTCTCAGAACACAGTGAGTGACCTGTACTATGAACCTGTCACAGATTATTTAATTTGCGGTACGGTGGCGTATGGGTTAGCACGTCCGTCTCACAGCAAGAAAGTCCTGGGTTTAAGTCCCGGGCTCAGTGAGGGTGTTTCTGTGTGGAGTTTACATATTCACCTCGTGCTTGCATGGGTTTCATCTGGGTACTCCCGGTTTCCTCCCACAGTCCAAATACATGCACATTAGACTAACTGGCTGCTCCATATTGCTCCTAGGTGTGAGTGTGAATGGTCGTGTGTGTGTGTTGGCCCTACGATAATCCGGTGAGCAGTTCAGGGTGTACCCCGCCTTCGCCCAGTGTCAGCTGACCTAGGCACCAGCCTCCCTGCAACCCAAGTGGGATTCAGCGGTTCCGGCAAATGAGTCAATTTGTCAAACGGATTAATCCTACTAGGGTCGCGGGTAGGCCGGAACCTATCTCAGCCGACTCCGGGCGAAGGCAGGGCATACCTGAATAGCTCGCTGGGCCATTGCAGGAACAACAGACACAACCATACACACGTTCATCCAAACCTAGGGGCAATTTGAATTAGCCAATTAGCCTAATGTGCGTGTCTTTGAACTGTAGGAGGAAACCAGGGTAACGAGATGAAACCTATGCAAGTATGGGGAGAAACTCCACACAAACGCCCTCGCTTAGCCCGGGACTCAAACCCATGACCTTCTTGCTGTGAGGCGGACATGCTCACCACTACGTCACTTTGCCCCTTTTCCCCAAACTGCGCAGAGAAAAAAGTCTCCTAGTCTTTTTTGTACTTGTTTTTTTTCCATGTAGTATTTACGATTTAACTTTGAGGATGGCATCTACCTAAATAAATCTGTCAAAAAAATACTCAGTTGTAAGATGCATAGATGGATGGATAAATATATAAAGACAGGCGACATGGTGCACAGAATACGGTTTGGAATTTCTTCATGCTAGGATCAGCAGTAAAGCGAATGTGGAGCAAATTACAATTTGTAACCCAGCAGGCATTTAAAAGGAGGTAATAATGGCCTGTGCGGTCTCTGGGCAGTCAGGAGCGTCGGGAGGGAGAGGGCGGAGGGCACAGCTGCCTCACATGTGCCCTAGTAATTAGCTTTCCTATTAGCGAAGGCTTGTGTACGTTTAGATTTAGTAGAAATATATAATCAGGAAATGTGATTGTCTTATCTGCTGAACTCTCACCTGAGCAAGAGTGTTTCTCACCTGAGGTGTGAAACAGCTGCAGCAGGAAACAAGAACCAACAAGTCGAGACACACCCATGAACACACACACACACACACACACACACACACACACACACACACATTCTAGACGGAGATAAAAATAAGTAAAATAAAGGAAACCTATAACACAACAGGGCGACAGTGGCGTAGTGCTTAGCACGTCCGCCTTACATCAAGAAGGTCCTGGGTTCGAGTTCCAGGCTCAGTGAACTTGCGTGGGTTTCCTCTGGGCACTCCGGTATCCTCCAACAGTCCAAAGACATGCACATTAAGCTAACTGGCTGTTCCAAATTGCCCCTAGGTGTGGGTGTGAATGGTTGTGTGTGTGCTTGCTCTGCATTGGTCTGGCAAGCTGTTCATGGTTTACAACGCCGCCACCCAGTGTCGGCTGAGATAAGCCCTAGTCAGTAAGTAAACAAAAGAAGGGTGGTGTAGTGGTTAACACACAAGAAGCAAGATGGTCCTGGGTTTGAGTTCCGGGCCCAGTGAGGGCGTGTTTTCCCATTTAGGGAAAGTTTAGGGAAATAGTTTACCCATGAGTGGGTTTCCTTCAGGTGCTCTGGTTTCCTCCTTCAGTCCAAAGACATGCACATTAGGCTACTTGGCTTTTCCAAATTGCCCCCGAGTGAGAATGGTTGTATGTGTTTTATCCTGCGATGGCCTGGCGCGCTGGTCAGCGTGTACCTAGTGTTGGCTGAGATGGGCGCCAGCCTCCCCGTGGCTCTAGTAGTAGGACTGAGAGGTTCGGCAAATGAGCGAGTGAGGTTTCATATGGTGTGTACGTGTGCATCGGCTTGTGAGTTTCTCTGCTTGACCTTTGACCTTAACAAAATGACCTTGACATAAACTTTGTAGGCTTTTTCTCAGGAACTGCTGGGCAGCTGAGAGATTAAAAATCATTTTGCAAGCCTAAAATATTCATTTGGATTTTTTTTTACAGAGGATCCAAAGCGTATCCTCGGAATGCTCTGTGTAAGGTGGGAATGCCACTGGACAGGAGCGATCAACTGAGCTCACAAAGCTTCACATCGGATTAAAAAAATTAATAAATAAAACACTGACTCAGATATACAAATCTATTAAGGTTTTATTTATAAACTCATTTCTAAATTTGCAGTTTTAGTTCACTGAATTTAGGGGTTCACTGATTAGCACGTCCGCCTCACAGCAACAGGGTCCTGGGTTCAAGTCCTGGGTTCGGCTCAGGTCGGGGGTTTCTGTGTAGAGTTTCCATGTTCTCCCTGTGCTTGCACGGATTTCCTCCAGGTACTCTGGTTTCCTCCAACGGTCCAAAGATATGCACATCAGGCTGACTGGCTGCTCAAAATTGCCCTGTGGCTGTGTGTGTGTAGCCTTGTTTAGGGTGTACCCCGCTTTCGCCTATTGTCGGCTGAGATAGGCTCCAGCCTCCCCGAAACCCTAATAGTAGGAGTAAGCGGTTCAGCAAATGAGTCACTGCCACCTCGGGGCAATTTGGAACAGCCGATTATTCTAACATGCATGTCTTTGGACTGTTGGAGGAAACCGAGTACCTGAAGGAAACCCATGCAAGCATGGGGAGAACATGCAGAAACACCCGCGCCTAGCTCAGGACTTAAACCCAGGACTCTGTGAGGCAAATGTGCCAACCACCCCAGAAAATTTTTTTTTACACATCTTCATTTTTACAGATGTTACTCTGGTCAGGATTAACCTCCAGCACCACTTTGCCTTTGTTCTTTCCAGAGTACATGTAATCTATTGCTGTGTACACTGACTCCAGACCCACAAATCGCCCTCCCTTGTCCATCTGTCCATCATCGATGGCGCACAGAATCTTTCCCTCCTCATGCATTTGCATAATCTTCTGCACTCCCTCTCTGTACTCTGACAGGAAGTGCTCCAGGAAGAAGCCTCTCACGCTGGCTGATTTATGCAAGAGTTTGGCGGGAAGTGTGGCCCCTCTGATAGGCTGCATTCCTGACTCGCTCTGATAACCCGAAATGAAGCCCAACACTATCAGGCGCCCATGTTTAGCCAGATTATTAACAGCCAGATCAAACACAGCGCCCCCTACTGACTCGTACACTACGTCCACACCTTTAGGATATTCCCTGCGCAGGGTTGTGGCCAAATCCTCTTCCTTGTAGTTGATTGGACGATCGCATCCGATGCTCTTCAGAAACTTCACCTTCTCACGGGAGGAGCATGTGCCCACCACGTGGCAGCCGGCCATCTTGGCAAACTGGACAGCGAAATGTCCGGTCCCTCCGGCGGCGGCCGTCACAAGTACTGTTTTCCCCTTTTTTATTTCGCCAAGACGCTGCAGGGCAATTAAAGCGGTGGCTCCGCTCACAATCACTGTTAGTGCTTCAGGCTGCAGCTTCTTTAACGGAATCGCTTTTTCCACAGAAATGAGCGAGTATTCAGCAAACGCACCTGGGTTTAAATAAGCCACCGCGTCGCCCACTGCGAAACGAGAACTGGCACTTAGGCCCAACCCCACCACCTCTCCGACACCCTCAAATCCTACTGGGAAAGGAGGTCTCAGAGAGGGGTTGTAGCGGCCAGCTGAGTAGTTAACATCAGATGCGTTTATGCCAACATATCTAAAGAGAGAAACACAAGAAGCCATGAGTTATGCAGTACGTTGCCATTTTAAAATGATATACGAAGCACATGTGGGACCTAAAAAAACCCATGGAACATCAAATAGTAAACTATGCGGTGTTCATAAACTTTTGGAGATATATTATACATAGTGTATGTCCTATACAGCCACTGGAGCGCAGCATGGTGGTGTAGCGGTTAGCATCTCCACCTTACAGCAAGAAGATCCTGGGTGTGGAGTTTGCATCTCTTGATTGTCCAGTACTTGTGGGAGTTTCATCCAGGTACACCAGTTTCTTCCCACAGTCCAAGTACATGCACTTTAGGACAACTGGTTGTTCCAAATCACCACTAGGTGTGAGTGTGAATGGTGGTGTGTGTTGGCCCTGTGATGATCTGTTGAGCTGTTCAAGGTGTGCCCCACCTTCACCCAATGTCGGCTGAGATAGGCTCCAGCCTCCCCACGAATCGAGTGGAAGGATAGGGTCACGGGAAGGCTATAGCCTATCTCAGCCAACACCGGGCGAAGGTGGGGTACACCCTTTACAGCTCGCCAGACTATCAGAGGGCCAACAAACACACCTAGGGTCAGTTGGGAAACTCGAACCCAGGACCGTCTTGCTGTGAGACGAATGTTCTTACTGCTAATGTTATACCTGTTCTCTAGTGTCAGTGTGTGTGTGTTGGGGGGGGGTGTGTGTGTGTGTGTGTGTGTGTGTGTGTGTGTGTGTGTGTTGGGGGGGTTCCTGAAGAGGTTCTGACACAAAAGTCTAGTCAAGATTTTTTTAACAGGCTTTTGGTTCTCCTTTGATACACTTGTTGTTTCCAGAGACTTAATAAAACGTTTTTTTTTTGTTTTGTTTGTTTACTTGAGTGTGCAGGTGCTAGCATGCTAATCTGTGTGATATCCAGTGAACTTACCGGGTCCGGACGAGTAGCTCGCGGTCGCTCGGGGCCGGAACCGGAACCGTCTGAATGGAAACGGCTTCTCTGAAGTCGGGGCTCAGTTTCGTTACCATCATCTTCTTCATACTACTCGGTATCGACGAGCTTTTATAGTCCATAAAGTGGTGTGAATAGGACATGTCGATAATAAAACGCTTTTGAAATGTGTGAAAAACCCGACGACACCCGAGCACAGATTTACACATGAGTGAAACAGACATGTTTACACCGAGAACACACCAAACAAGTCCAAACCCGAACCCTAACTCACTAGCTTCAACACCGTACCTGCAGACAACTTTATTTGTTTTGTGGCGGAGCCCAAGTCACTGCACTGACCTCATTAGCTACTGTTAGCATAACTAGCTTAGCTTGATAGCTTGATTAACTTTATCGACACCTAATTACACAACAAAACATACCAGGAGAACAACGTTATTCGTTTTTGTTGTTGTTGTTTGGTATAACCACGTTTCGTAAAAAAAAAAAGTTTAAGTTTGTATTTTTAGTCACATCTTTATCAGGACACTATGCCAGTTACTGACTAGCTCACTTCCGTTTCCGGTCTCTCTGCATCCCTGTGGGATACAACCTCTGGAGAAGTGTACAAGGGAAGAAAAACTTCAAGTGGTCCATAAACGTATTTGTAATCATTATGTTATATAATATGTAGTGCTGAAGAATGGTCCAAATGAGGTTATATACTGAATCAATCGCTCTTTTCCCAAACCGCTTAATCCTACTAGGGTCACAGGGAGGGCGACCCTATCTCAGCCGACACCGACCCCCTGAATAGCCCTCCAGACTATCGCAGGGCCAACACATACACAGCCATTCACACTCACATTCACACCTAGCTGCAATTTGGAACAGCTAATTAGCCTAATGTATGTCTTTGCACTGTGGGAGGAAACCTGAGACCCCCGGAGGAAACCCACAGAAGCACGGCAAGAACAGACAAACTCCACAAAGAAACGAACTCGAACCCAGGACCTTCCGGCATCACCTTAATTATTAAATATAAGGAGACAGTGGTGTTTTGATTAGCACGCCCGCTTCATAGCACATAGGTCCAGGGTTCGAGTTCCAGGTTTGACGAGGGCATTTCTGTGTGGGGTTTGCATGTTCTTCCCATGTTTGTGCGGGTTTCTTCCGGGTACTCCGGTTTCCTTTCGAAAACATGCACATTAGGCTAACAGGCTGTTCCAGATTGCCCCAAGGTGTGAATGGTTGTGTGTGTTGGCCCAGCGATGGTGAGCTAGTGACCCTCTACACCAAAACTGATGGTGGTCCATTTGGTCATTAATTACTTTTTTTTGAAGATCTTGGAAATGATTGGCATGGTCAGACAAGATCTCCCTAATGCCAGCTCAACGCACTGATTATAATGATTAACTGATTCATCCCATATCGAACAGAGTTCAGCACCTAGGTCACAAAGTTCTGCTGGTGGCCCTGAGATGGTTGGGAAGACTTTGGTTTCCATTGTTACATAACATTCATGGCTTTTGGATTTTTGGCTTGGCTTTTTCCTCCAGTTACTCTGGTTTCCTCCCACAGTCCAAAAACATGCACATTGGACTAATCGTGGTGGGCCTCATCGGAGATGATAATGAACTGGCGTACAAAGAAGAGGTGGAGCAGCTGGTGAGATGGTGTGGAGACAACAACCTGATCCTGAACGTCGACAAGACCAAAGAGATCATTGT
>JAQMYF010000008.1:26669979-26686650 GCA_030014195.1 Neosilurus mollespiculum
CTCTCTCTCTCTCTCTCTCTCTCTCTCTCTCTCTCTCTCTCTCTCTCTCTCTCTCTCTCTCTTTCTTTCTCTCTCTCCCTCTGGCTTTGTTTTTTTCTTTATTTAAGAAAATGCAAAAATAATATGTGCATGCAAAACATCTCACAAAATGATACCATGTAAAAAGTGTGGATGCGATGTGTGTGTGTGTGTTTTTACAGTTGTGGCTGGTGTTTTCATGTGTAATCAGAGATGAAAAGATTTCTGGATGGACAGATGGAGGGATGAAACATGGACGTGATGCGGTTGACTTTTTGGAAACAGCATCTGAATGACTTTTTGGTGGAGTCTGAATAAGTTTGGACTCTGGACTTTGATTGCTTTACGCTCTGGTTGGATGGGTGTTCTTGGAATTAGATGAGACTAGGCTTGGGTTAGAATGTTTTGGGATGAGTCGGGATATTTGGTTTGGTTTCGCCCGTGATTTGGATAGGGCTCGATATGTTTAGGCTGAATTTGGATTTGTTTAGACATGTTTATGGGTGAATTTGAATGGCTTTGTATAGGACTGAGGGCTGGTTTGGTTGGCGTAAAACCAAACATCCCAGTGGTATCCATACAGGGGCGGCACAGTGGTGTAGGGATTAGCACAGCAGGAAGTTTCTGAGTTCGGGTGTTTTTGTGTGAAATTTGCATGTTCTCCCTGTGCTTACATGGGTTTTCTCCAGGTCCTCTGGTTTCCGCCGACAGACCAAAAACATGTACATTCGGCTAATTGGCTGTTTCAAATTGCCCAGGTATGAGTGAGTGTATGTGTGTTCGTGTTGACCTGCAATGGTCTGGCAAACTGTTCAACCCTGTCTTCAGTTGGGTAAATGAGTGAGTAAGGGGGTGGTATCCATACTAGGTGGCATCTGTTGTGGTTAGCATGTCTGCCTCACAGCAAGAAGGTCCTGGGTTCAAGTCCCAGGCTCAGGTGTTTCCGTGAAGAAACCGGGTACTTCTTTTATAGTCCAAGCACATACACATTAGGCTAATCCAGCATTCCCACGACCATATTAGGATTACGTTGTTCGGCAAATGGGTGAGTGAGTGAGTGAGTGAGTGAGTAATTGAGTGGTATCCATACTAGGTGAAATCTGCCCTGGCATCCATACTTGTTTTATAGGAGTGGTGATGATTAGAACAGCACCCTTCACACAGGTCAACATACATCACAACTTGTCTTAGCGCTTTGCTGTGTATGTGATTTTGCATGGATCGGCTTAGAAATACAAACAGGATATGACTTAAGAAGCTTGTTATTGGTGTGTGTTTGTGTGTGAGTCTCAGCTGGAGTGTGTTCCTCTGGGTTCGGAGGTGAAATATTACCCTTTTCTTTCCACAGTGATGTAACACACAACACATCGTAGAACTCATCCTTTCACATAACTCAGCATCTCAGCGGAGTTTCATCCACGCTTTCATCATCACACCAAGGTTACATATTCACAACCATAACCTCTCACTTCATCTGTTTTTTTCTTGTCTGGAGTGTGTGTTAGCTAGTCTGCAACTTCAACTTTCAGTTGCAGTTTTGTGCAGGAAATAAAAAACAATATATTAAAAAAATTGATGTTATGTAGCCGGTGTGTTTTATCTTCCATTATCACTTAATTTCGGCTAAATACAAAGGTTTTTTGGTGAAACCAACCCAGCTCACGGTCTTAGTATCTCTTATTCACTTGTTCTACATCTTGATTTGGTTCTGTCTGTTCACAAAAACAATAATGTTAACAAGACTACGAGACTTGAGGAACGATCTTGCACATGCACAATAACGTGGCAGTGCACCACCGTTTCGTAGCAAGTGAAAAAGTCTGAGATCAAGTGTTTAGAAAGCATACGATTTCAAGATGGCAATGTTTACTAATACTTGCTTAGGCTGCTGCGCACATGACCTGATGCCAGACCTAGCAGAAGAAAAAGATGATGATGATGATGATGATGATGAATGTTTTATAATATCATAGTGCCCAGTGCAAGGGCCATTGGTACTTGTGCACAGAAGTAAGCAAATGGTTTCAGAAAGACATTGTAGCTGTGATTCCATTTTATTTCCACTAGATAACACTGTATTTCATTTTTATTTAATATACCTGGGAAGTGAATGGGCTCCTTTTAAGCATGGCCTTTCTTCTATTGCGTGAGCTCCTACTTTCACCATAGCTCTTACAGAGCAATCTATTTTCCAGGAAGCTAGTGTTTCCATTTGCAGGAAAAACTTATATCATGTCATATGATGTAAATGAGTAAAAACATTTTATTTATACATTTTTTTGAAGAATAAAGCTTGTTTTTCACATTCAAATTGTCCAAACCACCATCTCATGTAAGGGTAAAAAAAAAAGTTTTTGAGATATTTGAGATTTTTGGGCGGCACGTTGGCTTAGGTGTTAGTCTCACAGCAAAAAAGTCATGGGTACGAGGCCCAGGCTCGGGCGTTTCTGTGTGGAGTTTGCATGTTCTTCCCGTCCTTGCATGGGTTTCCTCCGGGCACTCCAGCTTCCTTTCACAGCCCAAAGACATGCACATTAGTCATATGGTTGTGGATGTGTCAACTGAGATGGTCTGGCGAGCTGTTCAGGGTGTACTCTGCCTTCGCCTAGTGTAGGCTTCAGCCTGCACGCAACCTTAATAGGATTAAGTGGGTCAGCAAATGAGGGAGTAGTTGAGTGGTCTTTTTTTTTTTTTCCATAGAAGATCAAATTACTTGTGTTTTAGCTCGCAGTTTCAGGTTATGCATTTAGTTAATGAAAATGTGGCTGCTGTTTGTTTTTTCTAACAGTAAAGAATAACAAAGAAATGACAAGTGTTGATATAGTTTAATGTAAGACATTGTATTTTTGCTTAGGCAGCACTCAGAGACAAAAAAAAAGGGGGAGGGACAACCAGTGAGACAGAGAACACGAAACACAGACAGAAAGAGAGAGAGAGAGAGAGAGAACATCATTTGTGTGCGATGTGACAGACGCTGTTGGACCACTGCAGATGGCTCTGTTTCAGCCATCACCTTGAATTCTACTTATTACGCAGTGTGTGTGTGTGTGTGTGTGTGTCTATCTATATCAGATTACTTTTGTGCTCATTTAAACAACGTACTACAGTACGATATCTTAAACATAAAATAAGCCCTTAAAAGATTCATTCATTCATTCATTCGCCAAGCCGTTAAATCCTACTGGGGTCGGAGGGAGACTGGAGCTTATCTCAGCCAACTCAGAGCAAACACCCTAAACGGTTTGCTGATCCATCACAGGGTCAAAACACACAAGGAAACACACTCACATCTAGGGGCAGTTTGGAAGAGCCAGTTAGCCTAATGTGCATGTCTTTGGACTGTGGGAAGAAACCCGGGGGTACCCGTAGGAAACCCATGTAAGCACATGGAGAACATGCCCTAACAGATTCCAACCCCTCGTAACAGATTCCAAAGATAAATAAACAAAGATTTTAGCTCAATAATCTGCTTGTATAAAGAGCGTTATGTGCCGCTTGCAACCCTAAGAACTCCTGAAGACATATTTACCAACTCCAGACTCTCAAGCACCTTGAGATTTGTGTTTCCAGCAAAACTACATCAGGTGTACTTAACAGTTTCATCAGCATTTCTATTTCATCAGGAGCGACTGATGTGAGGACACACACACTTGCATATATCACCATAGAGGCAAGTAGTACAGGGAACAACACATCCCCCTCCTGGCCTGTTTTTCTCTTTCTCAACAATTTTTTTGTTTGTTTGTGTGTTTGGATTAAACACCAGAAGCAATGGTCATTGATTATGCATGCAAATTAGTGGTGAAAGTGTGTGTTAATTATGTTTCTGCTTATTGCACGTGTCAAGTCTCAGGCTATTATATATATGAGGTTATATTATATCATAGGTGAATAATAATAAATTATATTACATACCTTAAAGCTAAAGGAACACAACAAGATACTAAAGCTATTCCTTGTAAGTATAACTGATTTGTCTGTTTCTATCTCTCAATTCTTTCACAGCCTACCTTCCATTGGTCGAGGTCCAGAAAGCAGCCCGTTTCAAAAACAAACAGCTTCAAGATGACGCTCTTGCATTGGCCGACCATGGAGAATGCAAATTCAATGAGGAGGAGGAAGAGGATGCAAAAGAGTCGCTGAAATTCCAGGACTCCCCCAACAGTGATGGCAGCAACCCAGATACTGGCGATCTTTCCCCACTCAGTGACATCAGTGATCAGATCACTGATTTTAAGAGCGTTTCTTCGAAAGAGGGACACAAAGAGGAAGAAGCACGGAGCAGCTCGGACAATGGCGTTCTGGATAACTTTGATAGGTCAAAAGCCGTCTACGAGAACCTGATCTCTGATGCCTCCTGGTCCAGTGTTGTGATGGATATCATGAAAGGAAGGTCAAGTATATCCAGCGCAGCTAGCATGAAGAGGCCCAATGGCAATAGCATCATTAATAGACCGAGCAGTCGCAATGGAAACATTCTTAATGGAAAGACAGAAAGCACTTCAAATGGGTGTAGCATTAAGCCTCCTAATGGTGCCGGTGTTGGTTATGATTGGCATCAGGCTGCTGTAGCCAAAACACTTCAACAAACTCATCACCACTTATCACCAGAGACCAGCCTATTCAGCACGGTCCAGCTCTACCGGCAAAACCACAAGCTCTTTGGTTCCGTTTTGACTGGTGCTAGCAAGTTCAAGTGCAAGGACTGCAGTGCAGCATACGACACACTTGTAGGTCTTACAGTTCACATGAATGATACTGGTCATTACCATGATGACAACCAAGAAAAAGAAGAGGAGAATAATGGCAAACACTGGTCGAAGCCCAAAAAACGTTCATTGTTGGTGATGGAAAGTAAAGAGGATGCCCAGAAAGTACTGAAGTGCATGTTCTGTGGCCACTCCTTTGAGTCTTTACAGGACTTGAGTGTCCACATGATTAAAACTAAGCATTACCAGAAAGTGCCTCTTAAAGAGCCTGTGCCAGCATTGGCCACCAAATTGGTGCCAGCAGCCAAAAAAAGATTCCTTCCTGATTCCCTAATTCCCCCGTGCTCCCCTAAGTCAATTAGATGTTCTAGTAGGGTGGCGTCAATGGTTCAGATGAAGGGCACCGTCAATCCTTATGTTACACCAAACAACCGCTACGGTTACCAGAATGGCGCAAGCTACACTTGGCAATTTGAGGAACGCAAAGCACAAATTCTGAAATGCATGGAGTGTGGCAGCTCACATGATACACTGCAGCAACTCACAGCCCACATGATGGTTACAGGTCACTTTCTGAAGGTCACCAACTCTGCACTGAAGAAAGGAAAGCAACTAATGTTTGACCAAAGTGTGGAGGAAAGCATACAGTCAATTCCATTACCTCCTACCACTGCTATTCTTAGACTCCAGTCCAGTTGCCCCGGATCAGAGGCCATGAAAGAAATAGAGGAGATTTGTGGACCTGCGGAGAAAACCATCAAGGAGGAGATGGAAGAGGTTAATATGGACTCAACATCACACACATACCTTAGAGAGGAAGACTTTGAGGAAACATCTAAAGGAGGGATGGATATTCTGAAATCTCTAGAGAACACAGTGTCCAGTGCTATCAGTAAGGCTCAGACAGGTACGCCCACCTGGGGTGGATACTCCAGCATCCATGCTGCTTATCAACTTCAGCGAGCTGCGAAGCCATCTATACTTCCTCCAGTGGTTCAAAGTGTTCAAGCAGCCATCACCAGCAACCTTCAGTCACTTGACCCAGGTCCAGGATCACTCATTAACACTCTCTCAAGACCATCATTGCCCCTTTCCTTCAGGAACAATGTATCTACCATAGAGGAGATGGTGGAGAAGGTCTCAGGAAATATCTTGGTGAAGATGGAAAGGGAAGAATGGACGGAGAGTGCCGATGCAGCAGATTTAACATCACCATTGTTGAGAGAAAACAAAGTTAGTGTTGATATAAAGGCAAATGGGGGTATGTGTAAAGTGGAACCCATGGAGATGTTAGTAGAAAGCCAGAGTAAGAACCATAGTCTAGAATTAAGCAAATCACCCATTGATAATGGCGGCAGTTTAGGGATGGGTAATGATCATTCATCTGAGAGGCCTTTTATCAGCCCTCTTAGTTCACTACAGTTAGTCATGAACACGCACCTTCCCCAAGCCTCCATGATGGTCAGCTCCTGCTCTGATCCACTCTCAGTGTGGAAGATCAGCAACAGGGTGCTAGACCAAACTGCCTACCATATATCATCGGATAAACAAAATAGGATGCTTGACACAGATTACTACAAGGACAATGACCAGCCTATAGATCTAAGAAAATGCAAAAATAGTAGTAGTAGCATTAATAATGAAAGCGTTATCAACACCAGCAGCCTCAAAGTAATAAACGGAAACAAGCCTGATCACCTGGGCGTGCCTCCGTCAGATTCTAGAAACCTACGGGAAAGTTCCCTCAAGGACATCTCAGACATGGTAAAGAGTCTCACTAGCCAGCTCACCCCTAAGTCCTCCACTTCACCATGCCTTGGGACAAAATCTGACACAGAGGGAAGTTCATGTGAGGATCCGATGGAGAACTTTTCTTCAGCGCAAAAGCAAAAAGGTCGTCAGACCAACTGGAACCCGCAGCACCTACTCATTCTTCAGGCTGAGTTTGTATCAAGCTTGAGACAAACGCCAGAAGGTTGCTACATTGTAACGGACCTCTGCCCTCACGAACGTGTAAAAATCTGCAAGTTCACAGGACTCTTAATGACCACGGTCTCACACTGGCTCGCTAATGTGAAGTATCAGCTGCGGAGAACCGGAGGGACCAAGTTTCTGAAGAACCTGGATACCAGGAATCCGTTGTTTCTTTGTGGAGAGTGTGATTCGAAATTCAGGACTCCTTCTGCTTATGTTAACCATCTGGAGTCTCACCTTGGCTTTAGCCTCAAGGAAATGTCCAAGATGGCCCCGAGGTGACTTTAAAAAAAAATGGTGTTTCAATTGGTGAGTCATCAGAAGATCATCAGGTGTTTGTTATCCTACATTCACACTAGCAAGTGACGAAGCAATCAATGACCACTTCATGATTCAACACAATTAACTATATTTGAATTCCTACTTTCACAATTTTATGCAAATGAGTTATGATGCAATCACGAGCAAATCCTACTAATTGCCTCAATAAAATTCAAATAATCAATCCAACCAGTTTCTAAACTTTCACAAGCTGGCCACGCCCACAAAGAAAACTAAGAGGAAAACAAGTGTTTTGTAAGTTGCTAGTGTGAACTTAAAATTAAAGGGGCGGTGTCATGGTTGTTAGGGGAATCTCAGCCTACGCAGGGCGAAGGCGGGGTACACCCTGAACAGATCGGCAGACCATCGCAGGGCAAAACACACAACCATTAACGCTCCCATCCACACCTAGGGGCAATTTGGAAAAGCCAGTTAGCCTAACGTGCACATCTTTTGATTGTTGGAGGAAACCAGAGTACCTGAAGGAAACCCACGCAAGCACGTGGAAAACATGCAAACTCCATATAAAAATGCCTTCGCCGAGCCCAGGACTCAAATCCATGATGTTCTTGCTGTGAGGTAGATGTGCTAATCACAACGCCACCATGCTACCCCTCTTAGGTTCAAAAACTTTAAATTCCTTTTGCTTTGCAAGTTGAAAGACTATTTAACAAACAATCTACATTAGTATTTTTGATGGCAGCATGGTGGTGTAGTAGTTAGCACGTCCACCTGACAGGTAGAAGGTCCTGGGTTCGAGTCCCGGGCTCAGTGAGGGTGTTTCTGTGTAGAGTTTGCATGTTTTCCCTGGCCTGTGTGGGCTTCCTTTAGGTGCCCCGGTTTCCTCCCACAGTCCAAGGACATCCACATTAGGCTAATTGGCTGTTTCAAATTGCATGAGTGTGAATGGATGTGTATGTGTCGCTCTGTGATGGTCTGGTGAGCTGTACAGGGTGTACCCTGCCTTTGCCCAGTGTCTGCTGAATTAGGCTCCGGCCTCCATGCGACCCAAGTAGGATTAAGTGGCTCGGCGAGGGAGTGAGTGAGTGAATTTGGATAAAAATTATGACACAGCTTCTTTAATGTGTAAGACAAACAGGGATTGTTCATCATCATGTTAAAGTGCTAGTGATACCGAAAGAAAAGGATTGAAAGTACTAGTCAGGTGACCGACTAGGGCTGCACACTTCCTGCACTAAGCCATCATAACTGAAATGAAATTCACTTTCAGGTGGAAAACTGCTGTATCTTTTTTTTGTCTTTATGCTTTTTAACTAATTTGTAAATGTATTTATATTCTATTTGTGTGATCGGTGCATGTGATGGATGACTTCGGCCAAATTTCACCGTCATCAACCCTGATGTGTGAATATAACGAAATAGTATGTCATGTTCTTACAAATTCTGCAGTACAGTTTGTTGATCTTTTGCTTGTTTGTGTCTTAAATTTTTTCAGCTTCACACACACTTTGCAGAAAAAAGTAAAAATAAATATAATAATACTAATAATAATATGTGTGTGTGTATGTGTTTTATCCCTTTATGAGGGCACCACCCTCCTATCCAGCAGGTACAGACAGTGCTGTCCATCTCTCTTCTCCTGCTCAGGATACACTCTTGTCTGTGACACACACATGGTAGGGGTGGCGGAGTGGGGGTGGGGGTAGGGGTAGGGGTGGCTGGCTGCAGGACGCACACACACGCATCGTTAGCACGAGCCGAGATGCGGCGGTTCGGTGACACGTGTCACGGCCAGCACAACAACCTGACATGGCGCGCATAATTTAAACACAATCTGCATGCAGAAGGGCTTGATCTGCACGCGTGGCCCGGACCCGCGGCCTGTCAGGAGGTGTGTGTATGTGTGTGTGTGTGTGTGTGTGTGTGTGGAGCCACATCCATGCCACTGTGACAGAGAGACACAGATGTGCCCGTGACGCTCACACTTGTCATGTCCACTGAGACGAAACACATACCGAAGTGAAGAAGCTCTGGTTTTTCCTGCACGGAGGACACACTTGTCACTTAATCTGTATGTGAGTGTTTGTATTGTTTTGTGTTGCCACATTTGCATACATTTTGCATAAAAATGTAATTATATCATGCATATAACGAGTGGTATAGCAGGTAGTGTCCTAGTTTTGATCTCAAGCTCACGTTTCCTGTCTGTACCGAGTGTCCATTTGGGTTTCCTCTGCATCCTTTGGTTTCTTCCAAACTCCTAAGACATGTGGGTAGGTAGCCTAGGTAGACAGGTAACCTAGCATTCCCAGGATAGGCTCAAAGGCAGGAGACTTCATCCTGGAATACAGCTCTTCAAGATAAAGGTGATATACCTGAGCAAACCCACACCATCAATCATTCATTTAACAAAAATAATAATATATTTTATTTGTGGGGAAAGGTAGTACATCCCGCGCCTCAGCTAGTATCATCACTCACTTACTCATTTGTCATCAACATGTTTAATTCAATTAGCGTCACAGGGTGGCTGAAGCCTATCTCAGCCAACACTGGGCGAAGGTATTGTACATCCTGAACAGCTCACCAGACCATCATAGGGCCAACACACATGCACAACATTAACATTAACACTCAGGGCAATTTGAAACAGCCAATTATACTAATGTATATATACTAATGTCTTTGGGCTGTTGGAGGAAACCTGGATGTACCTGGATGAAACCTGGGGAGAACATGGAAACTCCACACAGAAATACCTGAGCCTGGTACTCAAACCCAGGACCTACTTGCTGTGAGATGGATGCGCTAACCACTACGATATTTTATTATTGTATTTTATCCTCCAGATTGTAAAAAATAAAGCATTTTTATTACTGAATTCTTGCAAAATTATATATTTATAGATATTTATGTGCTTACCGTAAAATACAGGAAAGCAAGTTAGCAGGGAGCTAGCTAGTTAGCTGAAGGCCTGTTCCTTCAGCATTAAAATAAAGTCACGTTTGGTAAAAAACAAACAAAAAACAGTTTAATTGTTAAAAAAAAATTGAATAGTGAAAAACACTATTAATTGAATTAACAGTTTATGTTATTGGCAGGGTGGTGTGAGGTGTCCTGATGTGAAATGGAGCCATCCGGAAGTCTATAATTTTCTAATAAGTGGACAACTTGAGTTTTAGTCCTCTTCTACTACAAAAAAAATCGTAAGCAATTATGTTATTTGGAATTTTCAGCTAAAGAATGAATAACATGGCCATACTCGAATTCTATTAGAGTCATGCTGCTATTGAAAATTACCAAACTGTCACAGATTCGAGCCTTCTGCAGTTAAACACCGTGTAACGTTTGACCAGCAGCAGTGACTGAGAGCTGCACATTTTTATTTCCTCTTAGAGTAATACCTTCCCCCCGTCACACCCGCTGATCTCACTCATGTGATCGTTCATTACCTCACACACACAGCGCTTATTAGCCCAGAATTTTCAACATACCTCCTGCAATGTGACACACACACACACACACACACAAACACACATACACAGTCATCTTAGCATCTTCCTGTGTCTGCTCACATGGCACAACACTTAAAAAGAGCAAAACAATTTTGTTAACAAAACAATTTTCAATAAAATTAGCATCGCTGTGTTATTAGCAATGCACTTGATATAAAATATTGAATGCCAACTATTGACTTCAAATCATCCATCCTGTACAAGAATAACATGCTTCCATACACTCACTCATTTTCCAAACTGGAAACTATACTAATCCTAGTAGGGTTGTGTGGCCGAAACACTCGGCTAAGGCAGGTTACACAACGAGGCAACGCACACATCCATCCACACTCACACCTGGGGGCAATTTGGAACAGCTAGTTAGCTTAATGTACATGTCTTTGGGAGGAGATCGGAGTACCTGGAAGAAACCCACATGAGCACACAAACTGCCGAGTGTGGGACTCGAACCCGGGACCTTCGTGCTGCGAGGCAGACATGCTAACCACTATGCCACTGTGGCTCCCAATTGCCGAACAACTCCAGTTAATAAGTTCAGTGTAAGGTCCTCACAAGAGTAGCAAATCTGTGTGTGTGTGTGTGTGTGTGTGTGTGTGTGTGTGTGTGCGTAAAAAGAATGTGTGTAAAAAGAATGACATGCCAGCTTTAATTAGCAATCTCACCTCATGGTGTGCCTTCTGTATGATGTGAATATCATGCACACCCCATAATTAAAATAATACAATGCATCCATTTAGCTAATTACACTCCTTAACACACAAGCACACACACACACACACAGCTTTAAGACTCTTTTCACCAATCTTAACAAGGTTTAAGTGCATGCATGGGCTTAGAACTAGATCATCAGGTGATCTAATGACAGCGTACACATTTGGTGGGTTGGTGGTTGTCCCCATCCAAGACACTGCATAGAACCTTCAAACTCTTGATTTGGAAGACTGTGTGTGTGCATGTGTGTGTGTGTGTGTGTGTGTGTGTGTGGTCTGTAGTTTTCATGAGAAAAGGGAGTATAATCTCCTTAGTGAATGAAACACAGCTGAAAGCCAAGTAAGTCTCATTGGCTGACCCACATTCTTCTGATCTCCCTTTGTGCACGTGTGTGTGTGTGTGTGTGTTTGACATGTTAAGCAAATAGTCCAGCTGTGGTTTGTCAGTCCTATGCTGTTAGTCTCTCATCACACAGATCTCAGATCTCATCAGCTACAAACACACAATATAAAAACCCTCATATGCTTAAATCGGGACCTCACAGAGAGCACGAAATCCCACACACTCTACACACACACACACACACACACACACACACACACACACCCAGAAGACCTCACACGCTCGGGCAAGAAAGCAGGAAGTCCAGCGAGTCCATGTGTTCAGCATCACCACTTAAACATCTTCATCTACCTCGGGTCACGGGGATCTCGGCCGACTCTGGGCGAAGGCGGGATACACCATGAGCAGCTCTCCAGACCATCACATAAACAACCATTCACACTCACACTCACACCTAGAGGCAATTTAGAACAGCCAATTAGGCTAATGTGCATGGATTTGGATAGTGGAAGTACCCGGAGGAAACCCCCACAAACATGGGAAAAACATGCAAACTCCGCATAGAAACGTCCGAGCCTGGGAATTGAACCCAGGAGCTCCTTGCTGTGAGGTGGACATTCTAACAATATTATCAATAATAGATATATTTATCTAATCAATTCAACAGAATGGCAAAAGATCCCACACTGCCTCCCGTATGGGGAACTGGAAGAAGGATGACGTTCAGTTGGGGGACAAAAGAAAAGATATAAAAATAATCCTCAAGGCAAGTAATATCCCCCCAAACCAATTAAAACAACTGGCTGCAAACTGCTCCCAATGGCGCTCCTATCCCATTTTCTCCCCTGTATCCAATTCCCCCAATACCTGTCAAGTATTTTCTTCCCCATCACACAACCACCACCAGCCAGGTGGGCCATAAGCATGCACATGCCCCCTCCATGACATGCGATTCTGACACACCGCCTCTTTACGAACTGATGTGCATGCGCATTTCGGGGCAACCTAACACATTTGGAGGGAAATCCGCCCCCTCGTACTTAAATGAGCTTACAGACGCCCATGATTGGCTGGTGGCAGGGAAGTGAGCGTATGCAATCCTTGGTTAATTAGCTCCCATGGACTCCAGGTCACGGATGGCTGCGACATCAACCTGGATTCAAACCGGTGATCTCCAGGTTAGTAGTCGTGCACCTTGTTGATGCACCACTCGGGAGCCCTGAGGCATCACTTATTTTGAAGAGCAAAGGACATATGCTGGAGCTTTGAAGCATGAGTCATACCAGACTCAACAGAGCACCCATTGGGCCAGGTGACGATATATCGTACCCTATCTATAGAAGAAGATGTGCATCTGAATTCGGACTATGGAGATACCAGAGATCTTACTGACCTTGAAATGTGACAAGACTATAAGCAGTGAGCATCATCGTCGTAACGACGGACCACCAAAAGCAGCAGCTTAATTATAGGGAATTGTATATAGCACATTATCTAAGACTAATAATAATAATAATAACCACAGCTAGCTGGCTACCATGCTTGCTCATTGATCTTTCTTTTAGTTAAAATTTAAATGTATTGCAAAAACATGAACTTTTTTTTTCTAAAATATGCCCACGTTAGCAGGATCTAACAATGTTAGCAAGCTAGCTACACTATATCAGCTAGCAATAAATGAACTCTGACACAGCTGGTTTTGTTTCTGATTTATTTAATTTTAAGCTCCCGCCCATCAGGAGCTATAGGAACGGGTTATGTCTGTCCGTCCGTCACACTTTAGTTTCCGGACATTTACTTGCCGTGTGCCGAAGCTGGGGCTTTCAAATGTGGTACACTGGTTCACTACTATGAGTGCTAGGATGAGTTTGTGTGTGAGTGACCTTGACCTACTTTTTTTTAAGGTCACAGAAACAAAACTTTATATTAGGTTTCCGGACAGGCGGCATGGTGGCGCAGTGGTTAGCATGTCTGCCTCACAGCAAGAAGGCCTGGGTTCGATTCCCAGGCTTGGGCATTTCTGTGTGGAGTTTGTTCTCCTCATGCTTGTGTGGATTTCCTCAGGGTACTTCGGTTTCCACTCACAGTACCCGGTGAGTAAAAGGTTTCAGGATGAAACTGGGAATTTCAATTTGCTATGCTTGTTCTATATTGGCATATTATGGAATGGCCCTTTCGGCGGGAGCGTCTGGACCCCTGTGGTCTATTTTTTTTATTTGATTTTACCTAACCTCATCTGTATGAACCCTGTCATGTCAATTCTTTATAATAATAAACGTTGGGTTGTAAATTTGTGACGCAGCTCACAGTAGTTTCCAGTAAGTTGTGTACTCAAGAGTGTCTCCAATCGTCCCCTCCTTCCTACACACTCAGCGTGGACTCCTGTGTTCCTTTTTTTACTTTCCCGGTCTTGAACCTAGTAAAGAGGTGGAGGAAGGGGAGGACACGGGGCAAGCATGGGGGGATTGTGGATAATTACTGTGTCCAATAATAGCCTCTGCGGTGGTCCAGGCTGCTGTGTGTGTGTATGATGAGAGCAAGCATCAGGCGGCGTAATGAAGAGTAAAATGAGGCAGCAGCACCTATTAATCACCGCCGAGGAAGGGAAGTGCAATTAGACGAGGAAATTCAGGGGAAAAATCAGGGAAGGAAATAAAAACCGGCGTGTGTTGCACAAGGAGAGGGCCTAATAACTCCTCGCTTAACCCTCACACACACACACACACGGACACACACACACACACACACACCCACACACACACACGGACACTTGGTTAGTTTAGTGGGCTGGCGGAAGTCCACTTAACGACAAGCTTAGAGACGGATCGCTGTATTTATCTCCTTATTTATTTATTTAGTCACTCAGTGAAACGTGGCTTCCGTTCGTCTTCATATCCGCTTCACTGAATGCCGTCAGCCACACAGCGACAGTGACATGCGGTGACGCCGTGTGTGAATCCGCTCTGACACTTACGGCCATTAAACATGGCAACATAACATCAGCAGAGGTGCCATAAGGGGGGAATGTACTGTATGGAGGATGCGTCGACGAAAGAGTGAAAGTGCTGCAAAAGATCCGGCATTCGTTATATGCAGCGCTGTTTGGATAAACTGTTTAACCTTTATCGATATATATGCCGGTAATTTTAAAATAATTTTAACATTTAGCATTTAACAAGTTTTATACATTTAGAGATAAATTCATGTCAAAAATGTGCATAATTTCTGCATAATCACATAATTTTTTTTGGGTGAAGATTAGCCATAAATGTGAATATAAATAGTTATAAATTAAATGTGATTTAATGTAAATGTATGCCAATTAACTCCACCCTGTTTGGAGTGGGCTTCACTGAATGAACATGAAAGTGATAGGTTTGCCTGGTCCTGACCAGGCTGGTGCCCATCTTAGCCGACACTGGGCGAAGGTGGGGTAACGCCCTGAACAGCTTGCCAGACGGCTGCAGGGTAACACACACAACCATTCACACTCACACTCACACTCACACCTAGGGGTGATTTGGAACAGCCAATTAGCCTAATGTGTATGTCTTTGGATTGTAGGAGGATACCAGAGTACCAGGAGGAAACCCACGCAAGCAGGAGGAGAACATGCAAACTCCACATAGAAACACTCGAGCCAAGAAAACTATTTTATTGTCTAAATCTGTCTAAAATTTTCAGTAGGTGTCATTTCCAAATGACACACCTGGCAGACTTGAGACAGATTGAGACAATAGAATAGTGTAAATAATTATATTATTGTGAAAAAGTTTTCTGCTTGATGTTGAGGAGCTCGGTGTTTCGACTGGAGAGACGCTCAGTCAGATTTCTGTATTTTGTTTGTGATTTTGTGATGACTTTAGAGACCCACTGAACTGACACACCAGAGTAAAACTACATACTCTACATACTCATGTAAGTGTGTGTGTGTGTGTGTGTGTTCAGAAGCTCTTATCTGTTTAGAAACTTTGATCGTGTAAATGTAGGAAATCTACCCTCAGGCTTACACACTCTACATCGAACACGCACACACACACCACCGCAGACAGAAGACACATGGACACGACACACGTCATCATGGTACTGATCATCAGAGAGCAAGACATGTTTTATGAAGATAATCCTGAATGTGTTTTACCCTTTATCGTTATGGCAGGAAAACACACACACACACACACACACACACACACACACACACACACACACACACACAGAGCAACACCATGTAACTACAGAAGTACTAAGTTCAAATAGAGACAGTGTCTATGTGCATGTCTTTGGACTGTGGGAGGAAACCAAAGTGCCCAGAGGAAACCCACACAAGCACGGGGAGAACATGCAAACTCCACAGCCCTCCACAGCCTGGGACTCAAACCCAGGACCTTCTTACTGTGAGGCAGGCATGCTAATCATTAGTAGTAGCAGTAATTATTATTATTATTATTATTATTATTATAAAAGTATTCCCCTGTGATGGCCTGGCGAGCTGTTCAGGGTGTACTCTGTCCTCTCTCAGAGTCGGCTGAGATGGGCGTCAGCCTCCCCACGACCCTAATAAGGATTAAGTGGTTCAGAAAATGAATGAATGAAAGTAATAATAAATGAGGTGGAATTGAGTAATTGTACTTAATTACTGTATGACGTTCTTCCCGTGCTTGCGTGGGTTCGTCCGGTACTCCAGTTTCCTCCCATAGTTCAAATATGCACATTAGATTTCCAAATTGCCCTATTTGTGAGTGTAAATGTGAATGGTTGTGTGTGTTGCCCTGCGATGGTCTGGTGAGCTGTTCAGAGTGTACCCCGCCTTCACTCAGCCATCTCCTCTCCGTGATCCTAGTAGGCTTAAGCAAATCTTTCAGCAAATGATTGAGATGATGAGTGAAAATGGACCCAGTGGTTGCTGGGATACGACACCCTGCTGTATATTGTGGTTAGGTTCTTTAGTACTGTGGGAATGAGCTATATCATTATGTTATATATTGTCTTTTATAAATCCTTCTCAACATATGTGGTTGACATGAGCTGTCAGTGCTGATTGATGTGTTTGTGTCTGTGTGTGTGTGTGTGTGTGTGTGTGTGTGTGTGTGTGTGTGTGTGTATGTGTGACATTGTGT
>JAQMYF010000008.1:26687224-26713027 GCA_030014195.1 Neosilurus mollespiculum
TCATTATGTTATATATTGTCTTTTATAAATCCTTCTCAACATATGTGGTTGACATGAGCTGTCATTGCTGATTGATGTGTTTGTGTCTGTGTGTGTTTGTGTGTGTGTGTGTGTGTGTGTGTGTGTGTGTGTATGTGTGCCATTGTGTATACGAGAGTGATGTTTCTTGTCTCCATGTCTTCACATTGCCACACAATGCCATCTGCTTTACATTGGTTCAACAAAGATTCATTGTGTGGTAGGACACTGATCCACACACACACACACACACACTTACTTTGCGGTTCTCCTGTCAAGAGATGACACAAGAGCTGAAGTTGGGAGGTGACGAACGCCAATTATGCTCAACACAAACACACGTATACACACACACACACACACACACACACACACACTATCTTTTCATTAGAGTTCGAATTATACACACTTTTATGTACAGCAAAGGGAATGAACTGATTGTGGTTTGTAGACTGATGTGTGTTTTTAAGAGGTGTGTGTGTGTGTGTGTGTGTGAGAGAGAGAGAGAGAGAGAGAGAGAGAAAGACGCTTTGAGAAGACTGCTGTAAGACAAGAGAGACACAAGCTCCTCTGGCAAAAATAAACAAACAGCAGTGTCGTATGAGACACAGCAGTGATGGAATGTCAGCTCCACATCCCCACTGTGATATGATGTGCACGGTAAGATCCGGCGTGATGAGGTAGCAGCTCCACTGTCGCTCTGTACGGATCGGGGGAGGGGGAGGTGTTTGAACACAACCCGGTTCATATGCAGGGAAACACGGCCTTATAGACCTGAACAGAGCAGGAGGCTGAGCTAAGTATAATCGAGCGACACATACTGTACATAACTTCTTTAAGAAGATTCGTGGCCAAGTTAAAACTTCTTTCTTACTGCATCCAACAAAGGATAAATTAGAATACAGGAGTGCAGGAGATCCTGGGAGCAGCAGACTTTCCGAATTTTGGACTAATCTATTATAATAAATAAATAAACTATTACAATATATGCCTTTCCTCCACCTTCATGGCTGAAGTGCCCTTGAGCAAGGCACCTAACCACGACTGCTCCCAAAATGTGGCAGCCAAGTTCTCAGAGTGTGTGCGCGCTCACTGTTTACGTGTGTGTGCTCATTTTGGATTGGTTAAATGCAGAGGCAATAATTTCCCTTGCAGGATTAATACAGTACAGCAAAATCAAAATAAAACAAAAAATAATCCAGTGTCATAATGGAATTACAGAGGAAGCACATAATTATGTATTTGCCCCACCTTTCTCAGGTAGTAGCTGCTATGAGAGTTAAAAATTGATGGATGCGATAGACCACAGGTGTCAAACTCAAGGCCCGCAAGCCAAATCCGGCCTGCCAATTTATTTTATATGGCCGGCGAGAGCTTTTAAAGAATATGATTATCATATGATTTTGCATCACCCGTCACCATGAAACATAATTCATCATCCTTCCACTAGGTGGCAGCAACCTATTTCAAATAAACAGCTAGTCATTGACACCCCTGCGATAGACATACCAGTAGTTAGCATGTCCGCCACACAACAAGAAGGTGCTGGGTTCCAGACCTGGGCTCTGCGAGGTCGTTTCTGTGGAGTTTACATGGTACTTATGTGGGTTTCCTCCGGTTTCCTCCCACAGTCCCAAGACATGCGCACTAGGCTAACTGGCTGTTCTGAATTGCCCCTAGGTGTGAACATGAATGGTTGTGTGTGTGTTGCCCTGCGATGGTCTGGTGAACTGTTCAGGGTGTACCCCGCCTTCGCTCAGTATCAGCTGAGATAGGCTCCAGCCTAGCCGTGATCCTAATAAGAATTAGCGGTTCAACAAATGAATCGTCACCATGCTGTCGGACTTCTATGCCTAAAATTAGAGGCGGCGATACTTGATGTGTCTGAAATGGTGTATGATGCATGAGTACAAATCCCCTGCATTTGTAGAGCTCTGGAACAAGTAGAGCTTCACCCAGAGTCATTTAAAACATCATTAGTATTTTATGCATACCACACACACGCACACACACACACACACACCTATGCATCATCACATATGTACAGATACATTCACAGTGCAGCCTCTTGTGACCTACTGACCTTGAGGGTACAGCCTTGCCAATTCACCTGCCACTGCAGCACAAGTGAGGTCAAAGGGCGCAGACAAGTCCAAGGGCAAATGCACACTGCCTTTTGTCAGGCACTCACCCACACCCACACACATGAACACACAATGTTTCTGTGAGGAAAGGAAAGAAGACGTGTATGCTTTGCAGTTAGAGTGAGATGTGGACCTGTGATGGCCTATCTCAGCCGACAGTGGGCGAAGGAGGGGTGCACCCTGAATAGCTCACCAGTCCACGGCAGAGCTAACACACACACAAGCATTCGCACTCACACTTGGGGCAATTTGGAACAGCCAGTTAACTTAATGTGCATGTCTTGGACTTTGGACGGAGTACCAGGAGGAAACCCACGCAAGCACGGGGAGAACATGCAAACTCCACACAGAAACACCTAGGCCTCTTTGCTGTGAGGTGGGCATGCTAACCACTACACACCCCCCGAGCTAAGTGATGGGGTAAACGGGTGTAACCCTGCATCTTGCATGAACTCATTCAGAATTCACTCCAGTCCTTGACTGATGAGCATTATAGACAATGGATGGATGAACTTGTGATTGGACAGAGTGGTAACGTGGAGCACAGCGACATTCTGAGCTTGCCACTCTTTTTTTCTTTTATTCTGCTAAACTGTCCAGCATTCAAACTGAGGTTCCATCTTGCAACTGTATGACACAGTGTACGTGCGGCTCTGTGACTTGGCGCGTCTCACGTCTCTGTTCGTTTTATTTCCACCGATCTGTGACATTAAGGATCAAATATCTAAAACACAAACCCACACTTACTGGGATTAAAGACGTCGTGTGCTCTTCAGGGTGTGTACTGTGTATCTGAAGCTGCGTGACAGTCACTCTGTGATACCTGATGTTTGAAGTCTGATGTTTCTTTGAGTTTTTCCCGGTTGCGTTTGACACGACGGCTGACGTTTGATATGAAACACAGAGAGATTCGCAGGTTCGAGTTTGGTGTCTCGAAAGAGCCGGGACATAAAAAGAATCTGTTGTCTGATGTTCACGTCCCCTTAGCAGGGAATTTACGGCATTTTATTTCCTGTTGTATGTGTGTGATTGCTGGAGCATTGGATGTTTGATTGCTGTGTGATGGCACTGCCTCTCATCTCTGTTCTTTTGGTTCAGTCTCTCCAGACGTGTGACATTAAAGATCAAATATTCCGATTTTTGCATGTTTACCAGAAGCACAAACACGAAGCTTACTGGGACTAAAGACAGTTTGTAACTAAGAAGTTTTTCTCCCCTGTTGTGTTTGACAGTGTGGTCGTGGTTGTTATTGTTATTTGAAGGATGTCTGCAGTTCTAAAGGGGTACATATACTTACCAGTGCTGTCTTTCTGAAACCGTTTGCTTACTCCTGTACATGGGTACCAATGAACCCTGCACCGGGCACTTCTCACTCGTTTGCCAAACCACTTAATCCTACTAGGGTCACGGCGAAGCTGGAACCTATCTCAGCCAGCACTGGCGAAGGCGCGGTACATCCTGAGCAGTGCATCAGGACTTCGCAGGGACAACACAAACAACCATTCACCCTCACACCTAGGGGCAATCTGGAAAAGCCAATTAGCCTAATGTGCATGTTTTTGAAGGCCCCAGCCTTCCTGCACTACAACCCTAGAAGGATTAAGTGGTTCGGCTAATGAGAGAGAGAGAGAGAGAGAGAGAGAAAGAAAGAGAGAGAGAGAGAGAGAGGTTAGGGTGAGATACGAAGCTCTTTAGTCAGTCCTGTAGTCTGAGGGAGTGGCTGGATTGGTTACAAAAGGTTCAGGAGTCAGGATTAGTCCAAATTCTTCAGTAGTGGGCAGAATTGGGAGGTATTGGACAGCATTCGGAATTCTTGAAGCAGAATTTCAGAGGGCCATAGTAACAAAGATGTTGGAATATTCCACCAGGATACAGTAATATAATTCATCCCAAAGGAAAAAGAAGTGGAACAGTTCTTGTCTCGTACGTTGGCGTGTCGTCTTATGTCACAAATGAAATTTTTCTGAGGTGTGTAGTGTAGTGGTTAGCATGTCTGCCTCACAAGAAGGTGGTCCTGGGTTCGACTTCCAGGCTCGGGTGTTGAGGTGTGGAGTTTGCATGTTCTCCCTGTTCCAGGATGTACCTTGCTTTCACTCAGTGACAGCTGAGGTAGACTCCATCCTTCCCGTGACCCTGATAGGATTAAGCAATTGGGCAAATGATGATCTCAAAATGAGATCAGTCCCCTTATCCCCTTTCAAATGTGGACTGCGGAAATGGGCATACCGTACGTTTGTGTCTCTGGCACCACAGGAATCCTCTTTGCAAGTACTGCGCTGTGAGGTTCGGTAATTAATTAATTATACTTTAAGAATTTAAAACAACAGCTGGAAGTATTTGGAAGAGATACACAGGTACACCGTGTTCTAAAGCTCTGGCTGTTACAGAAACAAACAGCCATAACATTAAAACCACCTAATATAATGTGTGTCACCCAAAACAGCTCTGAAGATGTGCTGTCGTCAATAGCGACTATTGTACGTTGGGCCCCTCAACAAGAATTAACAACAGGCCCTCCAACTAGCGTTCATCACCATTATGTTATAAATAATGCATCACCAACAAAAATTTGCATATTGCCACTGTTGTAGCTTCAAGTTTGACAGCCCTTGGGGGCCCACTACTGGCCTGGGGCTTCCAGGCAGTTGAATGCCTTCCTTGCCTGTTGGCAGGAAAGCTGTTTGTAGGAAAGTTGCAATCTGAAAGTGTGGCCTTTATGGATTGGACAAGTTTGACCATTGTGTCCAACAGAAGCTCAGTCGGATTGAGATTTGGGGAATCTGAAGGCCAAGTGAACACCATGAACTCTTCGGTACATTCCTGAACAATTTTTTTTGCAGTGTAGCATCATCCTGTACAAGGAATACCGTTCCCATGAAGGGGTGGACTTGGACTGTGGAAATGTTTAGGTAGGTAGTGGTACGTGTCAACGCCAAAGCCCAACGTTTCTTAGCAGAACGTATCCCAGCTCATCAGCTGCCTCCACTGGCTTACCTTCTTCCCATAATGCATCCTGGTGTCATTTCTTCCCCGGGGCACATACCATATCCCACCCCATGACAGGTGCTACTATAATAAGATAATCAAATGCCATTCGCTTTACCTTTCAGTGGATAACATTGTTCTGGCTGATTGGTGTAGAAATCAAGGCATATTTTTTTACATACTTTACAATTAATCCTAACTAAGGTGATGGTCAGTGAAGAGTGAACCAACTAACCAATCAGGTTGCAGCTCAGAGAGCAAGTAAGAACTAAGCTTCAGCTGTTTCTAGAAGAGCTGCAGGTGCAGACAGGAAGCTGCCGAGAAGCTTCAGTGTGTGAGTGACAGAGAGCAGCAGTGTGTTCCTCCTCCACCACACACTCCTGTCATGTGACATGTTGGTGTCAGAAAGCTGCCGATCAAAAGTCAGTGATCATCTCCCAACACACACACACACAAAGAAAACCTTTATTCACACTGCAATTATTTAACTATTACATTTATGTATTTACATATATTATTATTATAATTATTATTATTATTATCATTATACATTCATTTGCTGAACCACTTTGGATTGTAGGTTGGAGCCAATCTCAGTCGAAAGCAGGACACACCCTGAACAGCTCGCCAGTCCATTGCAGGGCAACACACACGCAACCAGTCACACTCACAACTAGGGGCAATTTGGAACAGCCGGCTAGCCTAATGTGCATGTCTTTGGATTGTAGGAGGAAACTGGAATACCCAGAGGATACCCACACAAGCACAAGAACATGCAAACTCCACACAGAAACCCCCTCGCTGAGCTCGGGACTCGAACCCAGGACCTTCTTGTTCTGAGGCAGACGTACTAACCACTATGTCACTGTGCTGCCATTATTATTATTATTATTATTTTTGGCGGCACTGGTTAGCATCTTCATGTGTGTGGAGTTTGCATGTTCTCCCCATGCTTGCGTGGGTTTCCTCTGGGTACTCCGGTTTCCTCCCACAGTTGAAGAACATGCACAGCAGGCTAATTGGCTGTTCCAAATTGGCCCTAGGTGTGAGTGTGAATGGTTGCGTGTGTGTTGCCCTGCAATGGTCCGGCGAGCTGTTTCGGGGTGTACCCCTCCCTCGCCCAGAGTCGGCAACCTTCCCGTGGCCCTAATTACAGTTAAGTGGCTTAGAAAATGAATGAAGGAATGATGATGATTATTATAATTATCATATGTTATATATATTATTATTAAACATGTTCACATCTTTTTTTTAACAAGTCATACATTTGTGAATACTTCTCTCAGTGAGCCATTTAGTAAATTAATGGCACAATTGCTCTTACTGACTATACTAAAGATTTAATAACAAGCATGCTTTAATAAAAATAAGTAAATAAATAAATAAAGAACATCATTAAGCAAAATCAGGGTCACCATAAAAAGGATCTGAAGTGGCAGAAAAATGGATGAACACAATTTAAGTTAGTTATTCTGATTCTCCTCATGGGATTGGAAATATTAATTAGTGGGAATCTCCATGTGTTTAAGCCTAAAGTATAATTTCTTATTGCTTATAATCTCATCATAAATATGAGGGTGCCAATAATTCTGGCGTTTACTGTGACACAGTATACACAAACAAAATACACATTATTATCTGAAAACAGAGAGAGAGAGAGAGAGAGAGAGAGAGAGAGAGAGAGAGAGAGCTAAATAAAGTAAAGTTTGGTCGGTCTCATTGACTTTGCTGCCTCCTGCTGGTAAAGTATGGATACTACAGGCTTGATAAATCACTGTACTACTTAATTTCTTTAAAAAATGTAAAAAAATAAAACATAAAAATTAATAAATAAATAAATACAATTATGGGGCGCTGTAGCAGTTAGCGCGTCTGCCTCACAGCAAAAAAGGTCCTGGGATCGATCCCCTGCACTGTGGAGTTTACAAGTTCTGCACATGCTTGCATGGGTTTCCTCCGGGTACTCCGGTTTCCTCCCACAGTCATGCACATTAGGCTAATTGGCTGTCTCTAGGTGTAAGTGTGAATGGTTGTGTGTGTGTGTGTGTGTGTTGGCCCTGCAATGGTCTGGCGAGCTGTTTAGGGTGTATCCCACCTCTGCCCGGTTTCGGTTGAGATGGGCTCCTGTCTTATAAACCTCTCTCTTCACCCTTCTATCACAAATCACTCCAGCCATTCCTCCACGTCTCCGCCTACTGGTTAGGGATTTCTTCGAATGTTTTCGACACAGAACACCTGATTTCTATCGCAGTGGTTAGCATGTCCGCCAAACAGCAAGATGGTCCTGGGGTCGCCGAAGACGCGTTTCCGTGTGGCGTTTGCATGTTCTCGCGAGGGTTTCCTCCCACAGTCTAAACCTGGTGGGTACAAATTGCCCCTAGATATGTGTGTGTGTGTGTGTGTGTGTGTGTGTGTGTGTGTGTGTGTGTTGTCCCTGCGACGGTACACCCTGCCTGCACTCTCTCCTTCACTCTACCACACTCTCCGTTACCTTGGATACAGTAGGTGACCCCAAATATTTAAATACATCTCCCTTCATCAGAGCTACAGCGATTCGAATGAAACCATAAACGTTTTGGATGATTATACTCCGGTCTATCAGCCCTACCATCATGCAGTGTCATCTAGAGCACTCCATCATCCTCTGAGGAAGATTCGCTCTCAATTCTCACAAACTTTTTTGTAACTCCAACAAACTAATACACTATTTTCGAGCCGAAATCCCTTCGTCTGGAATCAAATTCACGTTTGGTGCATTAAACTACCCCGACATGTGCCATTCCGTCGAACAAAGACATTTTTTTTGCGGTTCATGGCATCAAAAAAACAACATCTATGTCTCCCTCGACTGTAGTGACGAACAGCGGCCGCCATTTTGAAATCGCTCACAGTACACCTCGGCTAAAGCTGGAACTATGCCGCGGGGCCGGCACCGACAACACAGGGATAACACTGCCAACGCGGGAGGTAAACCGCACCACGACACGGCAGATAAAAACTACAGAGACTTAGCTATTTAAAAACGTCCATGTTATGCGGCTGAGCTGAAGCAGGGCGGAGAAAACTGCAGTTGAAGATTGTGTATATAGTCCCCGGATATGATATTGCGGGTGTGCGTTTCTTTGTGCACCGGATTGAGGCGGAATGATATTAATAACACTCCGCTGCTCGGACTTGCTTAGTCAGTCAGTAGTCACGTTCATACTCTGTGAGAAGTAGCGGTCTGAATGGACTGTCAGGTTCTCTACACACGTCTTACTTTATTTCTTCCGTCCTGTTTAACATTAAACATGGTATATTTTTGGCTTAGCTAACGCTAAGCTAACTGGCTAACTTTGGACTCTTTTTTAAGGCTAACATTCATGGTTCAGTCAGTAGCCGGCTAGCTAGCTTTCAATGCTACATTTCTAGCTTTTTTCTGTGGTAAAATCATGAATTAGCGTTTTAAATACAAACAGAACTGTGCTGTAGTTTGTTTAGTTAACCAAGCGGGGGGTTCAAAATGTAAACACGACGGTGTCACACAACTCTTTTCAGGGGGAAGTCATAAGAGTCGCCGGGTGACGTCATAGCAGCCAACACAACGGTTATGATTGTGAGGAAACTAATCCACACCAGGGTGCAGTGATGTGCCCTGAAGCATTTTTGCCCCTATTTGTGTACCACCACAGTTACAGTATATTTTATCTTAATAGTAGACATGCTTTTAAACAGTAAACCCTCTGCAAGAGGGTTCTCGGGCTTGGCGAGGGCGAATTTGCAAGTTCTCCCTGTGATCGTGTGGGTTTCCTCCCACAGTCCAAAGACATGCACATTAGTCTATTTGGTTGTTCCAAATTGCCCCACTGTGTGAGGAGGGTGTATGTGTTGATTGTTCAGGATGTACCCCACCTTTGTCTAGTGTCGGCTAACATAGGCTCCAGCCTCCCCATGGCCCTAATAGGATTAAGCAGCTCGGCAGTAACATATAGGTCTGCACGGCGGCAAAGTGGGTTAACACGTCCGCCTCACTGCAAGAAGGTCCTGGGCTCGGCAAGAGTGTCTCTCTGTGGAGTTTACATGCTATCTCTGTGCTTGCATGGGTTTCCTCTGGGTAGTCCGGTTTCCTCCTACAGTCCAAAGACATGCACATTAGTCTAATTGGTTGTTCCAAATTGTCCCTCTCCAACCCCCACCCCCCACCCCGTGTGAGGGGGTGTATGCATTGGCTGTTCGTGATGTACTCTGCCTTTGACTAGTGTCAGCTAAGATAGACTCCAGCCTCCCCACGGCCCAATTAGGATTAAGCACTTCGGCAAATGAATGAGTAACATATATGTCTGCATGGCAGCACAGTGGGTTAACACGTCAGTCTCACAGCAAGAAGGTCCTGGGCTCGGCAAGAGTGTCTGTCTTTGTGGAGTTTACATGCTATCTCTGTGCTTGCATGGGTTTCCTCTGGGTACTCCAGTTTTCTCCTACAGTCCAAAGACATACACGTTAAGCTAATTGGCTGTTTCAAATTACCCCATGTGTAACTGTGAATGCTTTGTGTGTGTTTGTGTGTGCGTTAGCTCTGCGATTGTTTGGTGAGCTGTTCAGGGTGTACCCCACCTTCACCCAGAGTCGGCTGAGATAGGCTTCAGTCTCCCTGTGACCTTAATATGATTAAGTGGTGCAGCAAATGAGTAAGAGTTGTATTATGGTGTTTAATGTTGTCCTTTTTGAACATATGAGGTTGTTAGCAGCGTTGCTAGTTTATTAACCCGGAAGTCAGGACACAGTGATTAAAAGCTCACGGGTGCAGCGTGCTCACTGGTGATCCGGCTCCAAGTCAGTAAAACACACCTAGAAGAGAAACCGGAAAGAAAGGATATAAACCCTCAGCTCTGTCTGGCACTGAAACTGTCATTATGATTATGGGTTATGGTCAGTGTTATTTATATCAGGAATGTCTCACACTGAACACTATTTGACATCTTTCTGGTCCGGCATGTTTCTCTGCAGATGGGGGAGAGGAACCGAGGGTGGAGAGTGCCAGCGGTGCTGAACATCGTTGCCGTATCTGTCCTCTCACCTACAGCACCGAGAACCAGCTGCTCAAACACCTCAGAGAGCATGAAGCTAACGACAAGGCAAGACACTAATGCAGACAGACGAGTGGTAGTGGTTAGCACGTCCGCCACACAGTAAGAAGGTCCTGAACTTTGTCAAGGGCATTTCTGTGGGGAGTTTGCACGTTCTCCCCGTGCTTGTGTGTGGTTTCCTCCAGGCTCTCTGGTTTCCTCCCGCCGTCCAATGACATGCATATTGCATATATGTGTACTCCTTTACCTTTCTTTTTCACTCACTCTTTGCGTGTGTCTATGTGCCGCAGCCTCACCGCTGCGATAAATGCCCCCAGTCGTACAATGTGGAGTTTAACCTCATGCTGCACAAGTCGACTCACAGCACGGCCGAGCCCACCTGCCCCGTGTGTGAGAAAAAGTTCACCCGAGTCGCCAGTCTCAAGTCTCACATCATGGTGCACGAGAAAGAGGAGGTGAGACAGTTTCGCTCCGCTGACTGATTGTACTGCATTAATACCATGTGGGTATATCCTGACTGCTGATGCCGAGACTGTGTGTGTGTTTGCTGTGTGTCAGAATCTGCTGTGTTCGGAGTGCGGGGATGAGTTTGTGCTGCAGAACCAGCTCGCCCTGCACCTGGAGGAACACCGGCGAGATCTCTCAGGAACCCGGGTCTTTACCTGCAAGACCTGCAGCGCCGAGTTCCCTTCCATCAGTCAGCTGAAGGAGCACAACCGTACGCACGCAAAGATCAGGTGTGCATGTGTGTGTGGATATGAATATGTCTGTCTGTCTCTGTATGTTGGTATATTGTACACTTTGTATCTGTCGGTATGTCGGTCTATCTGTCTACATGTCTGTTTACCTCTGCTAATATGTCTGTCTGTCTGTTTAAGTCCATTGATCTTACAGTCTCTGTCTGTCATGTTCAACCTACCCACCTGTCTGCCTGTCTGTTTTCTCTGTCTATCTTCTTGTCTTTGTCTATATGACTCTCTCCTTGTCCCTTTTTTGTCTGTCCACCTAACCTCTCTTTCTGCTTATTAATCTGTCTCTCTGTTCATCTGTCTCTTAATTCATTAGCTCAGCCAAAGGGAAGGTTATGAGCTTGGTCGTGCGCGTCTGTGTGTCTCTGTTTGTGTATCTTTGACCACGATAGCTCGAAAACTATTGCATGGATTTATACGAAATTTTAACCAAATGTGGGTCCCGGGTCAACGAAGAATTGATGAAATGTTGGGCATGATCTGGATCCGGATCCAAGATGGTTTTGAAGCATTATAGGGCAAGGAGGCAGAAATCACCCAGAATGCATTGGGGGGGGGTAAATACAGAACAAGAAAATAATTGTTGACCAGGCCACAAGGGGGCACCGTAATTCTAGATCATCTGCTACTTAGACGAGATTGCACTACCTTGGTGGAGGTTTGCACTCTGAGTGCGTTTCAAGTCTAGTCAGGCTCCAATATGTGTGCGTTTCATTGTGTTTAATGTATTGCAGTTAACAACTACATTGTTTTGGTTTCAGGCCGGTTGTGAGCAGCTCGCGGAACTACAAGAGGAACATTGACCGCAGCGGTTTCACCAACACCTGCCATCACTGCGGCAAGACGTTTAAAAAACCCAGCCAACTTGTCCGACACATCCGCATTCACACAGGTAACACACACACGTTATATTACATATTATTATTATAATATTGTATTATGTTACACTTAATATATGTGTGTGTGTGTGTGTGTGTGTGCGCGTGTGTTTAGGAGAACGACCATACAAATGCACGCACTGTGGCAAAGCTTTTAACCAGAAGGTGGTGCTGCAGACTCACATGGTGCGACACACAGGAGAGAAGCCACACCTCTGCATGCTATGCCCCGCCTCCTTCTCTCAAAAAGGAAATCTGCATTCACATGTACAGAGAGTGCATTCTGAGGTGACTCCACCCCTCCATGTCGTTATATTCTTCAGTAACACCACGTACACTGTTTTCATTATCCGTCTGCTGATGCGGTAATGCACCCTGTTAGCACTGGAGGGTCAGAGGGCATGGGTCACCCTATTGCATGACACGACGCGCGTTCACCTGCAGGCTGAGAGGCCATCACAGATGTCCAGTAAGATCACGCTTGTCCGGTGTTAACAACCCAGCAAATGGACTACAGACAGAGGCAAACAGAGAGCGAGGGTGTAGAGGGCAACACAAGTGTCTAAAAATAGCACGTATTTCAAATAATGGTTAATTGGGGAGGTGATGATTGTGTACAACCTGGAAATATTCAGCGCAAAACAGAGCACTATATGGTTCCCCTTCTTCCTCCAAGGATCAGTCACTCAAGAACTGCTTCTTCTGCTGTTGCATGTCTTGATTTATATCACTTTACATTTCAATATTCTAGCCACACCCCTTTCATTTTATTCCTTTTTTTTTTCCTTTTATTCCTCTGCCTGTCCATTTCCCCCATAGACATTCAATGGGAAGTATTTCAGACCTGGATCCCATATAGCCCATTTTCTTTCTTTCTATTTCTCTATCTGTTTCTCTATCTGTCTGTCTACATTGCCCAGCCCTAAGAAAACCCCACACTCTAATATTTTGTTGGAGAGCCTTTAGCCTTGATTACAGCATGTAATTATCATAGTATTATTATTGTTTCTCGGTTGCTCGGTAAAGGCCCAGCAACATTATGTGGCAATAAAATCATGTCAGCGGATGACATCTCTCTCTCTCTCTCTCTCTCTCTCTCTCTCTCTCTCTCTCTCTCTCTTTCTCTCTCTCTCTCTCTCTCGCTTTCTCTACCCCATATCTAACTTCACCATCTGTTTAATTAATTTAATTTCTCCCTCTTTTTCTCTCTCTTTCTCTCTACTGGTCTCAATACTAAATAATAATATCTAATTTCCCCCTCTAATGTATCTCTTCTCTGTCTGTCTCTATCTCTCTCCTTCTCTCTCTTTACCAGTCTTAACGTTACTATCTAACCTTCCCATCCATTTAATTTCTCTCTCGCTTCTTCTCTCTCACTCTCACTCTCTCGCTCTCTCTCTCTCTCTCTCTCTCACTCTCTCTGTCTCTCTCTCCTCACTCTACTTGTCTTTTCCTCACTGTCTCTCTCTTTCTCTCTCTTTTTCTTTATCTTTCATTCTCTCTCTCTCTCTCCCTCTCTCTCTCTCTCCCTCTCCCCTCCCTCAGTCTGTCTGTGTCGTTATTACCATCCTAATCTTCAGTCTTCTCTTTCCACTTCATATTGTTGTTCTCTTGATCTCTCTCTGTTTTTCTTTGTCTTTCAATCTATCTAATCGGTATGAACGGTGGAATGTTCATGACTTAATATCTGCGACTGCTAACAGTCAGTCGTCATTGCTGCAGCTCCCGCTGCCTCTCTATCTATCTATCTATCTATCTATCTATCTTTATATTTTGTTTTATAAACAGTATTTTTCCTTCAGGAAACACAAAGAGCTGAAGTAATAATACGATGCACTACATTGTGACACACAGTGCAGACTTTCTTCTGTGTTTTTTCTGATGTGAGTGCTCTTCCTCATGAACTCTCGTTCTCTCTGGTTTATTTGATTTTAATAGTCAGTTCTCATTCAGTTCCAATTCTCACTAGAGGAAAGCCTGCCCTACCCATGGGCACAGCAAGATGTTTACTTGCCCTCGCCAGTATGAGTTCGAATCTCAGCATGCTGTATTGGTTTGCTCTGAGAGTCAGGCTCTTGCTGTGTGTCACGATTCTGATTGGCTCTCCCACTCCGAGTTTGGCTGTGTAACAATATTCTGATTCGGCAGTTTGGAGGGAACGCACACTGCTGCTTCTCCAGGTCAATAAACCCCAACCATCCGTTTCTCTTCCATTTTAACCAGAACCTGGTGTCTGATGAGAGACAGAAAAATGATGAGTAATGTTCCAAAGGCTGGAAAAAGAAGTGTCTGGAGAAGTTATGTCACCTTGTATTGCACTTGTCTGGCTCCTCCCACTTTGGTTACTCAAGTGATTATAACGCTTCATCGTTGTCAGGTGCTAGCAATGAAAAAGGAGCTATTTGTGGTGATTTGTTGCAGTTTTTGTGTCTGGTGTTCAATAAAGCTTGTATATAGAGACATTAATGTGTCTCTATTAACATCGGAGGCTTAGGATTTCGGAGTCATGACCTCTGTTAACTGCTTTAATTAATCTAATTCAGAAATTATTACTAAAGCGTTCACTGTCGCTGCTAGTGTCTTGTTCAATACACTTATTTTGTTATTGCCACTTTGTTATTGAATTCTTTTCTGCTTTTTATTGTCCTACATGACTTTTTGACGAGGTAACATCTAATATAATCTTAAATAAAGGCCCCTCCATCCCCGCCCCCCACTTCCTGCTTTCCCCTCTCTGTGCCTGTCTCACTGTCTCATCTCAGACCGCAGGCGTCCCCGTGTACCCCTGTATGGACTGTAGCTGTGTGTATAAGAAACTGGGCAGCCTGAACGCCCACATTAGTAAAATGCACATTTCCATCATGGAGGTGGAGGAGTCGTCCAACACACAGGTACACACGCGCACACACACACACACACACACACATATATCATCTCACATATGTACTATATACCCGTCAAGTGTGTTCTTTTACTCCCCACTCACTTCCTGTTTCCTGCAGGAGGGGGCAGAACCTGGGCAGACAGGGGGTGGGACAGAAGGAGCGGAGGGCGTGACCGACGTGATCCAACAACTGCTGGAACTTTCAGAACAGGTAACCAGTGACACTGCTCAGGCTCCACCTCCAGGACCGCCCATCGCTATGGAGACGGCTATCAATCAAGATATCTTACAGGTGAGCCGAGCCTCAGGGCGGTGCATTAAAAACTGGATATCAGATAATTGAAAAAAAAAACATAAATAAATACATGTTTATCACTCTCACCATTGCCAGGGTGCATGGGAATGGGAGCTGAGGGCATCAGTGAGTCCTTCATTAAAATTGTATTTCTGGTCCAGTTGTTGACGTGAAATGTTGGTGCAGGGAGGTTGTGCTTTTCTCAGCCATCACTGGGCTCTCACACTTGGGGAAACCCATGCAGGCATGGGGTGAACATGCAAGCTCCACACAGAAACGCCCTCGCCAAGGCCGTGACTCGAACCCTGGACCTTCTTGCTGTGTTAATAATAAAATCATCCAGCCTGTAACTTACGTAAATATCAGTCCTGATGATGTTCTATCCCTTTCAGAAGGGACATCCATTTTTTAGTTGTATGAAGACAGTTCTCTCTGGTGACTTGACCAGAGTAATAGGAGTGTCCATTCTGTGTACACCTGTTCAGCTATGAGGGCAGTTAGTGGAGTCAATGCTGTCCTCCAAGTGCATTCAGCTGCTCAATAATATTACATAAGTGGCAGCTTGAACAGTTACACCTTGGCCTACCAAATTGCTGGCTATTGTGCATTAGAAAAGGAGAGATCTAGCTTACGTAGGGATTTGGCAAAGATTCAATTGGGAGAAAATTGGGCATAAAAAAATGAGGTATAATGCTCCAGCGGTGGCACTATGCACTATCCAGTGTGTGTACTTTTGAAGTCACATGGTTCACACTGAGAGCGTCAACTTTCTGGTGTGACCGTTATGTCAGTTTTTTGCACACGTTTAGTGAATCGTAAAAAGACGTCGCCACAGTGCAGTCCCTCAGTCAGCTCACTGCAGGGAACATACTGTGGGACATAGTGGAGCAGTGGAGGGAATAATGATTTTTAACTCGACAGGTTGAGAATTCATTGAACTGATGTGTTTGTGTGCGTGTGTCAACAGCAAGCCCTGCAGAACAGCGGTCTCAGTTCAATCCCGGTTCAGTCGGAGGCACAGGGCAGCGCTGCAGTTCCTCCACTCACTACAGAGGGTGCCAACACTCACCCCACTCAAATCCCCAAACCCACCGCAATGTCCCCACACAAATTGCTGAAAAAGGAGAAGAGGAGCGTCTTTAAAAAGACTGTACAGATTCCTGGTGTGTGTGTGTGTGTGTTTGGGCTGGGGGGGGGGGGGGGGGTGGGTATGATGTTTGAATGTTTTTGAGTTTATTCAGTGATTTCATGGGCTGTGGTTTATGTAATAGGGAACACTGTAATTACCAGGACGAAGTTTATAGTGAAAGCAAAAAGACTGAAAGTAAAAAGTGACAGATGGGTAGATTATGGACAGGCTAGTCTGTGCATTGACAGGTTCCCTTTTAACCTGGATACAGGATGCTGATCCAAACAGACTGGTCAACCAACTGAGGGCCTATGGTGTGTTTGGATCAGGTTCAGGCTGGTACATTGGTCTCTGATTGGTTTGTTGACTGATGAGCTCTATTTTTTGTTGAAAATAATTGTTATTTCTGAAGGACTGACTAATTTGTTTAATTAACTGATAGAATAACTGACTGATTGCATGGCTGAATGACTGATTAATTGACTAATTGATTGAAGAAGTAACTGACTGATTGACTAACTGATTGGTGAACTGATTGATTGATTGATTGATTGACTGATTAATGGTCTGATTGATTGACTGACTGACCAATTGGTTGACTGATTGATTGACTGATTAATTAACTAATTGCCTAAATAATTGATTGAGTGATTGATTGATTGATGGAGTGATTCATGATTTAACTGACTGACTGACTTATTGAGTGATTAATGATCTGATTGACTGACTGACAAATTAATTAACTAACTAACTGATTGATTGGTTGCGTGATTAATGATCTGACTGATTGACTTACTAATAAATTAACTGACTGACTGATTGATTGAGTGAGTGAGTGATTAATGATCTGATTGATAGTGTGATTAATGATCTAATTGTCTGACTAAGTAATTAACTGATTAACTGACTGATTGGTTGATTGACTGATTGATTGATTGAGTGATTAATGATCTGATTGACTGACTAATTGACTGATTGTTTGTTAGATTGAGTGATTGACTGATTGACTCACTAAATGATTGGCTAACTGAATGATTGATTAATTAATTGACTGACTGAGAGATTAATGGACTTATTGATTGATGGACTGATTGATTGATGGACTGACATTGTCTACATTTATGTATTGATTTATGTACTGTGTGTGTGTGTGTGTGTGTGTTTGATTTCAGGCACTATTAGGGAGGAGTGTGGAGTACGCTGGCATGGTTGCCCATACTGCTGTAAGGAGTTTAAGAAGCCGAGTGACCTGGTGCGTCACATCCGTATACACACGCACGAGAAACCGTACAAGTGTGCGCAGTGTTTCCGAGCGTTCGCTGTGAAGAGCACGCTCACGGCACACACCAAAACACACTCCGGCATCAAGGCCTTCCAGTGTACGCACTGCAGGAAGAGCTTCTCTACCTCCGGCAGCATGAAGGTGCATATGAGGTTGCACACGGGTGAGTGACACACACAGTCACACATCTTTACTAACATAGTCTAAGAATACTAATACACACATTAAAAAATGGAAAAGAATCAACTTCTGGGTTGTAAGCACTGTCTGCTTTGTATCAGACCATCCTGCCATTGGCTATTTTCCTATCGCAGCACATTGTGTTACAGATGCTTGTGTGTACCAATAACCCGAGCGCGAGGTCTGTACTGAGAAGTCTCAGCCCAAGGTCTTTAGTACAGACAAAGCCAAAGGTGAGGACTGCGGAAAAAGACCAAGGGCTCTGTACAGACCGAGCAGGCGAGGTTAATAAGTAGTTTATTATGTGACGTTTTAAAATGGTGGCATTTTTTAATTGGTTACTTTTTTCATTGCGGCTGGGGTGCTATTTCCAAACTACCCTCTCTCTACATCCTTGTCTGTGAGGGCTTTGCTAGCTTTCAGTTTGTTTCCCTTACCGTGATGAACAAGAGCTTTCCGACGAGTAGCGAGTACTTTGCGGGCAATTCTTTATTCTTTAGAATATTTCCTGTATGCTTTTTTCCCTCAAGAAAATGCCGAATGCTTCTCTGGAATTGCTAAAGATCATATCGAACAGTGCAGCTAGCTACCGGTCTGGATATATGTAATTTATTCCCTACGTGTCGACCAATCAGATTGGAGACCAATCAGACTGTGCTTGGAGTCGGTCTAGAATGGAGACATAAGGCACCTCCTTCCCTCCACTAGCTTGGGTACACGCCTCCCTCGGTCGAGGATACGGCCTGGATACACCCCTCTTGCAGTTCTGTAAGTCAAATCAACGGCAGGTCTCTTGGTCAAACGGCTACAGTTCTGGCTCAAAGTCCAAACAGGTAGTAGATGTGCAGCAACACTATTGGCTGCAAAGGTGAATGAGGGCTGCAGCAAATGGTGATTCCCAATCATCTTGGTTCTCCTTGCCACCGGATATGTTTACCAAACTATATCTGTAAACCTAATGTGTTGTAAGATGTGTGTGTTTGGGTGTGTTTCTGCAGGTGTGCGGCCATTCCCGTGTCCACACTGTGATAAGATTTTCCGGACGTCGGGCCACAGGAAGACGCACATCGCCTCGCATTTCAAAAACCTGCAGCAGAAAAAGCACAAATTCCCGCGCAAACCGAATCGAGCACGGGTCTCCAAACACAACATGCCGCTTCCTGATATACAGCTGCAGGAACCTATTCTCATCACTGATATGGGTATACACACACACACACACACACACACACACACAAACACACACACACATGCACAGGAACACTGTGTCCCACTCATCATAAAATCTGCCTCCAGAATCTTAAATAAGCTTTTTGTTTAAAAAAAAAAAATGGGTGCTGCCCAAAACTGCCCATTAGGGTTCACACAATGTACTGACTAGTAGCTCAAGGTACTGCACTGTGCCATCTAATTTGGGGCATGGAGTTCTGTGTCACTGGGTATTGCTGTCATGGCCTCCTTCTCTTCACAGCGCTAATGAGGTTAACTCGACAGGTCAACAGTAATGTTAGTGACCTTTTGGGTTGCCATGGAGGCACCAAAAGAAATGAAACAATTGAGGTACTTCCGCTGAGTGTGTGTGCACACGTGTGAGTTTGTTCTCTGACTGCAGGTCTGCTGCAGAATCAGAACTCGCGTGCCGCACTTCAGCAGTACCTGGACATCATGGAGAACGAGCGGCCGTACAAGTGCACTTACTGCAACAAAGCGTACAAGAAGTCGAGCCACCTCAAACAGCATGTCAGGTGACAACATCATCTAATGTTTATTGCATATTGAGTTATGAGCCAACAGAGGCCGGCACCGTGGCATTGTGGTTAACACGTCCACCCAAACACAAGAAGGTCTTTTTGTTCGAATCCCGGACTTGGTGAGGACGTTTCTGTGTAGAGTTTGCTTGTTGTCCCCCCTCCTTGCGTGATTTCCGTAGTATTCCGGTTTCCGGGTGAAGGTGCAGTACACCCTGAACTGCTTGCCAGACCCTCGCAGGGCCTACAAACACAATCATTCAAGCTTACATCCACAGCTAGGGGCAACTTGACACAGCCAGTTATCCCAATGTGCTTGGCTTTGGACTGTAGGAGAAAACTGGAGTACCCAGAGGAAACCCACGCAAGCACGAGGAGAACATGCAAACTCCACACAGAAACGCCCTTGCCGAGCCGGGGACTCAAACCCAGGGCTTTCTTGCCGCGAGGCGGACGTGATAACCGCTACACCACCGTGCCGTCTTACACTGGTACCAGCAGTCATCATATCTATGAATGTGGATTGTAATATAGAGTCATCATATTTCTACACTGGCTATGTTTCATCTCTGCTGAACTTTACTGCCCTCTCCTGGATTTTAAGATGCGCTGTATTGTTGAGAGCAGATTTCTGCTAAAGCCAAATGCTGTATCTCGCAACATTAGCGAAAGTGATACTGAATTCCTTGGGCTTGTATTCGCTCCAAAATTGCAAGGGTTCTTCTTTGGCCCATGCCACACCCTTCCACCAAGTTTCATCAAAATCAGCTTGGTAGGTTTTTCACAGTCATACAGAGAGACAAGCAAACTGCAAACCAAATTGAAAACGTCATGGGTGGAGATAATTATACATTCCACAATGATTGATTTATGACTGTTGTTTTGATTCTATTCAAATGTTGCCTTGTAAATAGATTCCTTCCTGAAGCCCCTTTGGATTGGGTTGGGTTTGCTCCAGCTAGCTGTAATCACACATCAAAAGCTCTAGCTAGGATTTTATTAAGAAATTGATTTGATGTCTTGTCCATTTTGCGGTAAAGGCTTCTTTCTAACTCTGACGGCACCATGTAGCGACATTCACGCCATGCAGATCCGGTTCCCTCGGATGTAAAACGCGAACCCAGTAGCGGTTATGAAGTAGCTAATTAGCCTCCTAACCTTCCATTTCGCTTGATTTGAATCTAAGGACTGACTGTGATTTAGGCTTTTTGGTAATTGATCAGAGCAGTCAGTTGGGAGGTGGAGGTCGGGGTTGGTTTGATTGCTAGGTGAGAGATAATAATGTATGAGAAGTTAGTCGAGGTATGAGATTATAGCCAATTACGTGAGAGTCACATTCAATTTAAGAGAGCTGGCAGTCCAAGGATGGCTTTTGGGTGACTTTTGTGACACTTTGCAACCCTGGTTAACTGCTAGGGAATTGAGTCGCTTTGGGTCACGAGTAGACATTTGATGTATTTAACAGAGTAGTGTATTTGATGTGTTTAACATACCGTCTCTGTCCCCCTCTTCAGAGTGGCTTTAGTAGTCCAAAGAATGCGCCGTCTTGTTCTATTTTAGAGCAAATGATTATATTTCCAGGCGGCACAGAGGTGTAGTGGTTAGCACGTACACCCCACAGCAAGCAGGTAATGGGTTCATGTCCTGGGCTTGGTGAGAGAGTTTGTGTGTGGAGTTTGCATGTGCTCCCCAAGCTTATGTGGGCTTCCTCTGGGTACTCCGGTTTCCTCCCACAGTCCAAAGACATGCAGGTTAGGCTAACTGGCTGTTCCAAATTGCCTCTAGGTGTGAGTGTGAATGGTGTGTGAGTGTGTGTGTTGCCTCGATAGCATGGTGAGCTTTTCAGGGTGTTCCCCCTCCTTCGCCTAGTGTCGGATGAGATTCGGATGAGAGTCTCCAGCCTCCCGGCGACCCTGATAGTAGAATTGTAATAGTAGACTGTTCGGTAAATGAGATGATGCGACAGTGTTTGTAATTGTGTCCAGCCACCCAAGAGCGTCCATTTATAAACATCTGTTTTCTGACTTCGGTATTTAAATCCGTTCTTAAAAACGTCCATGTTGCCACTCTCCACCGCTCAGAGTTACTTCAGAATGCCTCGGCTGTAAGTAAAAGGTCACGCATCCAGCGGAAATGAAATCCCACATCCTTTTTAATGAGAGCAATGACCTTCATGGGGATAATTAGCCTCTCAGTGTACACTTTTGACACCATTCATAGAGGGAAAAGGTTCAAATGAAGCCCAAAGTGAGGTCAATCACATTTACATACACACTTTAGCGTTTTAATGAGCCCTAATGCCCCTTTTAAGCTTTTATCTAAGCAGACAGGGCAGCAAGTGATCAGTGGTGTGTTCATGTAAATCCGTTTCTTCAGGTCACATACAGGGGAGCGGCCGTATAAGTGCGTGCAGTGCAGCAAGGGGTTCGCGTCGTCGGGTGTGTTGAAGGCTCATATCCGGACACACTCAGGCCTGAAGGCGTACAAGTGCCTACTGTGCGACACCACCTTCACCACCAACGGCAGTCTGAAACGCCACATGACCACGCATAGCGACCTTCGACCCTACATGTGTCCCTACTGCCAGAAAACCTTCAAATCCTCTCCCAATTGTAGAAAGCACATGAAGACACACAGGTGAGATTAGAGGCTTGGATTAATGTTGAGATTATGGATTAAGGGTTAATTAAGATATTATATATTAGGGTTCAAAGACAAGAGATTACAGGTTAGAGTTTAACACTCGAGGTTAGGAGTAAAGGACTCGTTAAGAGATTAGGAATTAGGTTAGCCTTCAAGGATTAGGGTAGAGAGGGATTATTAATTCACTGGAGATTAAGGTTTAAGATTTAAACATAGTAACTACAGGTTAGGGTTTGTAGAAGGAGATTATGGGTTAGGGTTAAAATTTTAGATGTTGGGTAAAGAGCGATTAAATTTGAGAATAAGAATTAAGATTATGGATAAAGAAAAGTATCTTTAAGCGTAATAACTACAGGTGAGGGTTTATAGATGGAGTTTATGGGTTAGGGTTAAAATTCCAGATTTTGGGTAAAGAGGGATTAAATTTGATATTAAGGATTAAGATTATGGATTAAGAAGAGTGTCTTTAAGCGTAAAATGTGTAGGTTAGGATATAAAGCTGTAGAGTGGGGATAAAGGATTTATTTAGAGATTAGGGGCTGGGAATTAGTGTAGATACCATGGGTTAGAGTTTAAAGATTAAAGGTTAGAAATTAAAGTTCCAGATTAGGGATTAAGGGATTCATTTAGATAGTATGGATTAGTGTTTAGTAAATGTAGTGTTTAATGTTAAAAGTCATGGGTATGGGTAAATCATTTTGAGAGTAGAGTTAAGGTTTTATAACTGGAGACTGAGACTTTGAAATTTGAAATTACAGGTTGGAGATTAGGGTTTAGAGTTTAAAGATGGAGATTAGGGTTAGGGTGTAAAATATTGATATGAGGAGGATTGAAGTAGGAATGATATTCTGACGGGGGTTAAAGTTTAATCTTTAGATTGGGTTAAGGTTCACGGTTTGGAGTCATTTTGTGGGATTATAATTTAGGAATTATAGATTAGGTTTTAGGAGCTACAGGGTTGGGTTTTGAGATTTTGGTTCTGATTTTAATCACCTCTTACTACCTGTGTGCAGGTATGAATTGGCTCAGCAGCTTCGACAGCAGCAGGGCTCATCTGAAGCGCCGTCTCTGGAAGATCCAATGGGTGGGGCCAGTACTGTGGAAGTCCCAATGGGTGGAACCAGTGCAGTAGAGGACCCACTGGGTGGGGCTAGCACAGTAACACATGACCTGCAGGTAGGCGCAACGGGATTGGCTACATCCAGTTCCATTATGGGGTCGGGGCCTCAGGCCATGATGCAAGTGGTGGGTGGAAACCAGACGGTGACGCTTGGGGAAGCAGCTATGGTACAGGACGCAGGTGAGGCGCACACCCACACACACACACACACACACCTATTATAATAAACTTAGAGACACTGAAGTCATTGAGGCACTTTGGTGTGATTTGTGAAATTTGTGTGCGTCAAGTAACATCCTGTACACCCACCCGCCCACCCCCCACAGAGTCATTTGTGAACTCCCAGCACCAGAACATCAGCCAGTACGGGACGCAGACCCTCCAGCAACCTGCGTATGACCAACCTGCACTGACACAAGGTCTCACACACCCTCGCATTTCCTGTTCGCCATCGCCCCGGCTTTTAACAGTTCCCTCTTGTGTTCTCTTTGCCTGTCTTCACTTTGTTTTTTGTTTTTTTGTTTTTTTATATATACAGTGTGAGTTTTAAGAAATGTGTGTTTGCAGGTTTCTCCATCTCTGAAGGGTATACCCAGCATCCCTCTCTGTCCTCCGTGCAACAGCTGCAGGATTCGAGCACGCTGGAGTCACAGGCCCTAAACTCTACTTACACACAAAGCTTACTGAATGTGCACACTACAGAGGTACACACACAGTCTATCTAAATACATGGGAGATCATCAGACTACTGGATGCTAGTGAGGACTTTATGAGAAATTCAAGGGTGTGTGTGTGTGTGTGTGTGTGTATAGACGACTGTTTTGCTGCAGGATTCGAATCGGACGGAATATCCGGATGAGGATGAGGAGGAGAACAGAAAGCGGTCTTACAGGTGAAATTCTTTCCCGAATCAGCCGACAGTCCCTCGTTATGAATGAACAGATCAATGAGTCATATCGTGTTTGTATGTGCGACCTATACAGGTGTAGCGTATGTGATAAAGGCTTTAAGAAGTCAAGTCACCTGAAGCAGCACATTCGCTCGCACACCGGGGAGAAGCCGTTCGGATGCAACCTGTGTGGGCGGAACTTCGTCTCCACCGGAGTACTCAAATCGCACCTGAACACCCACACAGGTTAATCTGGAGTCCGACATGCAGGCGAACAGCCATGATCGCAATTTGACATATCGCGGTATTCAATATGCTGTTATGTGTGTGGGCAACCAGGTAAAAATCTCATGTCTTTCTTCCTGTCTGACTCTCTGCAGGTGTGAAGGCGTTTAAATGTAACATGTGTGACTCCTCCTTCACCACTAACGGCAGCCTGAATCGGCATATGATCCTCCACCTTAACACAAAGCCGTTCCGATGTACTCTGTGTGAACAAAGTTTCCGGACGCAGCTGCTACGCCGCAAACACATGAAGCTCTTTCATGCTGTCGGGCCTAGAGGTACAGTGTAATAATAATAATAATATTAATAATGATAGATAATATTTTATAGTATATTTAAGTATAGATTATAGAAGAATGGCACAATCTGATTGGCTGTCTTGGAAGAATTAAGAATTCTGCGAGATAGATTTCAATTCAGCAACATTCACTGAACCTGAGGCATATAATTGTTTCAGTATATGCTTTGTGGGACCAAAGCAAATGAAAATGAGATTTCCTTTCATTGATTCGTTTATTGTATCCCCCGCGAAGTAGTAGGGGACGCTATGTTTTCACAGGCTGTCCGCCGCCACCGCATTCGCTTCAGACACCTCTTGTTGACACTCTAGCGCTGCCGGTTCTTTCTGTATTTATTTTATCTTTATGTTGAATGGTCCCTACGGTACACCCCACTAGCTTGTCAAAACTGTCACCTTGACCCATTTTTCAAGTTCACAGAGGTCAGTTCATCAAAAATATCTGTTTACACTCTAGAGGGTGCAGTTTTTGTCAGATCGGTTTCCAATTCGTACCTGTTATACTTAGTGTCAAGGTCTTCAAACCTGCTGAAACGGGGTCACCTTGACCTCATTTCAAGGTCACATCTGCATGTGGTCATGTAAAATTTAGCACAGGATTGTTTGTTATTTATACCAGATATTCCTATGGACATGCCTGTTTACCTTCTAAAAATAAAAACATGATGATACCAAGTGTGCCGTTGACCATGCGGGGGATAGACCTAGTGCTGTGTGACAAGAACCCATTTCTAGTTTCTTACCTTTTTAAAATCATGACGGACGCAGTGTGTGAAGTGTTGAAAAATGACAAACGTGAATCATAAGCCAAAACCAGGTAAGAACCTTAAGAGAACAAGTTTTCACTTTTTCTATTAGGACGAAGGTATGATTGATCACAGCGCACATGTAATCAGTATTTTCCTTGTGCTGTTTGATCAACTCAATTAGATACCCTGCAGTCAGACCCGCACTTTTGATACAGAGAAAAAAGTATGTTTTTTTAATATATATCTCTGCTCTCGCAGTCCACGAAGGTAAGTGGAGGGTTAGCCACAGAAATGGGTTCTGTCCATCCAATTGATTTGTTAGTACGATAGGTTTGAAAGGAAATGAGATAGGAACAGCAAATTTGGTGGATAGTTTCTACTCAGTACTCAGGAGGGTCTGAGTAGAAACTATCCACCAAATACATACCAAGACCCTCCTGAGTACTGAGTAGAAACTATCC
>JAQMYF010000008.1:26713127-26724084 GCA_030014195.1 Neosilurus mollespiculum
ACTGACGGTAAAGGAAGGTGAGTCCTCTCCACTGCCTTCCCTTTATCTTCCTGAATATTTAGCATCATTGACATTCGCTATGGTTCAAAAGAGAAGTGTGTGTGTGTGTGTGTGTGTGTGTTTGTGTGTGGCAACTCAGACATTAGTGCTTACCGTAAATCTCAAGTTTATGTGAACGGACTCGTTTAATTTAATTGGGAGTGTGAATAAGCTAGGGGTAATGTGGTTCGAGTAAGGACTCTTGCATTTGCATTTTGGACTGGAGCTTGTTTATACATCTACATTTACATTTTTGCCATTTGACAGACGCCCTTATCCAGTGCGACTTACTTTTTTTTTTTTTTTTTTTTTTTACAACTGGGCACTTGAGGGTTAGGTGCCTTTGCTCAAGGGCCCAACAGTAGCAGCATGGTGGTACTGAGACTTGAACCCCTGACTTTTGGATCAGTTAGCCAGAGTCTTAACCACCTTAACCCCCACTGCCCCACTGCATCTACAGTTACATCCAGACAGTAATCCATTACAATAATCTAACCTAGAGGTAACAAAAAGCATGAACAGTTTTTTCTGCATCATGCAGTGACATCATATTCCTTATCTTAGCAATATCTGTGAGATGAAAGAGGGCTTATCAGTTTGAGTTCTGAATGAAAGACTGGGGTTAAAAGTCTCACGAAGATCTTTTACTGCTGCACATAATGAATGGCCTGGGCGTTTTTGGGGGGTTTTTTTGAGAAAAGGCTTCCCAGATATATGTAGAATGCGTGAGAAATGTTGTCACATGTAGAGCACAACCAGTACTTGCTGTAAATTTCTTTAACTCTTTTTTGCTGTAGGCCTCTTCGCAGCCTCCTGGACCAGTTTTCAATAGTCTTTTCAGCAATTTTCTCCACTGTTTATGACTGTCTTCACTGTGTTCCTTGGTATATGTAATGCCTTGCAAATTCTAGTTACCCGATATATAATATATACATAGTAATACAGCAATTAAATTCTCAATGGCTGTCGGTAAATTTATCCAGTGTACACCGCTCATGCCTGTTAGTGGTCATTTTCCATTTCCTGCTCTGTGAGCCTAGCCTTTTATGGAGTTTTGTGGGTGTGTCTGATACCTTCACTGAGAGATCGATTAATGAAGCTCTTGTTAATCTTGACTTTGATTTGTTTTTAACAGGGAGTGTGGATTCCTGGGAAGTGATTGCATTCGCAGGGGCCAGAAGCACCATAAAGTGCAGATATGAGGACGAATATAAATACAAACCCAAATCTTTTTGTAAGATCCGGACGGATCTGTGGTGTTTTAATCAAACAAACACACAACCAAAAAGTGAACGGTCACTTGATGCCAGATTCTCAATTCATGACAACAGAAGTGCAGGATTCTTCAGTGTGTTTATCGGAGAGATGATTACGGAGGACACTGGTACATACGCGTGCACTGTTGTTGTGTCTGATGAATTAGAGACCTACACTGTGGTGAAGCTGAGTGTAACAGAAGGTGAGTAGCTACTACATGCTGTTTGCACATGAAAACACATATACCATACAATACAGTTTAGCTTTGATTACAGAGTGCACTTGCTGCCATAACATTTATCTTCGCTGAGACATTGTGTTGATGACGGCAGAGTCAAACCATTAAACAGATTTTTCTCCGGCACATCCCAAACACATTCAATAGGGTTAAGGTCAGGATTCTGGGGTGCCAATACATGTGTGGGAATGATTCCTCATGCTCCCTGAACCACTCGCTCATTATTTGAACCCCAATTTTACATCCATCAGGGAAGAAAAATCCATTGATGTGATTATCTGGTCATTTAATACATTCGGGTCATCAGCTGACTTCATTTTATTGCCACATTAATGTTGCTGAGCCTCGACCGGACCAAATGGAGCAAGCCCAGATCATAACACAGTCTCCAAAGACTTGTCCAGTGACCTCTATACATGATAGGTACATCGCTTCATGCTTTTCCCTTCTTAACCTGACAGACCCTTCACCCTGGAAAAGGGTAAATTTGGACTCATCAGATCACATGACCTTTTCCTTTACTGCAGTAGTTTTTCTTATGCATACACAGCTGTTTAGTCGCAGTCCTGTGAGTCCTTGTTACATTGTATGAGTGGAAATGCTCTTACTATCACCACTAAACACAGCTGTGAGTTCCACTGTCAATGGTGTATGACTTGACTTCACCAAGCATTTTCGAATCATTCACCAAACTACTTAATCCTATTAGGGTCGTGACGAGGCTGGAGCCTATCTCAGCCAACTCTGGAAGAAGTACAGCCTGAACAGCTCACCAGTTTATCGCAGGGCGTCACACACAACCATTCACACTCACACTCAGGGGCAATTTGGAACAGCCAGTTAGCCTAATGTGCATGTCTTTGGACTGTGGGAGGAAACTGGAGTACCCGGAGAAAATTCACGCAAGCACGGGGAAAACATGCAAACCGCACACAGAAACGCCTTGTCAAGCCCCAGATGTTAACCCAGGAACTTCTTGCTGTGAGGCGAACAAGCTTATCACAACACCAAGCATTCAAATAAACTTCAAACATGGTCCGTGGAAATTACTTCCTACCACATTTCTTGTACGAAGCTGACGGATCAGTAGGTGTTAATAATGCATTGGACATTTCTTAACCCAATTTTAATCTCCTCAGTTATTTTATTTGCTTAATGTGGGCAAATAATTTGACCAGTGTGAAACACAGCAGCCTGTTTTTTTTAAGACCAAGGACAGGGTTGTTTAAAGAGTAGCGGTATTAGTCATCCTTACAGCATCATTTGTTCATATGTAATACGCTTAAGAGATACAGACACTTATTTTAACATAAATGACCAAAGAAAGCACAAAACTGGGCAATTTTATCCCGTGGATTTCTAGTGGGGTTGAACCAATGGTTACCAGTCATTTTGTTTTACTGGAAGTGACATGAATTCGTTGGATTGTTTTATTTTATGTGATAAAAACACATTTTCGGTGATAAAAAAACTTGTTCAAGGAGCAACTATGGTTAGCAGTTTGAAGGAAATGGGTGTAAATGGTTACTTATTTGAAGCAGAGAAGGAGGAGTCTTTTGGAGACAGTGAGACGTCACATTCTAGTGACTCTGAGGACGAGAAAGCTGCCAGAGATGAGCGTCACGGTAAATCCAAAATGGCTAACGCAGCTAATGTTTATCCAACTGTGGCAGTGCTTTTTGTGCCAGGCAGTGTATGACTGTTTCAGATAAAATTGCTAGTAGTTTGTTCGAGGATGAATTGAACATGAATCACAAAAATGTGATTTAAAATGTCATGTCATGTCATTTTCTGAACCGCTTAATCCTAATTAGGGTCGCGGGGAGGCTGGCGCCCATCTCAGCCGACTCTGGGCGAGGTTCAGAGTACACCCTGGACAGCTCGCCAGGCCATCGCAGGGCGTGATTTAAAATGTGATTTATATTAACTGATCTGATTGGTTGATTTGCAGATCTGTCTTATGAGAAGTCCATCAGTGAGACTGTCCATGTAGGAGGAGATTTGAACATCAGCTGTAAATACCCAGAATCCCTCAGGAATTACTTCAAATTTCACCATAAGAGGCCTGATATTACTGCTTGCTTCCAAACTGCAGAAGTTAAAGAAAGTAGAAAAAATATAACTATGGGGAATTTCTCCCTGTATGATGACAGAGAAAGGCAGTCCTTCACTGTGAGTATTAGAAATGTAAGTGAGCAGGACTCTGGTGAATACTGGTGCGGAGCTGAAGTATCCTGGACATCTGATCATGGATACAAGGTTTATTTCACACGGATCAACCTGACAGTTACTGGTGAGTTTGTATGAGTAAAAATGAAATGAACTTTCAAATAATCATTCATTCATTTTCTAAGCCGCTAAATCCTAATTAGGGTCACGGGGAGGCTGGCGCCAATCTCAGCCGACTCTGGATGAGGGCGGGGTACACGCTGAACAACTCACCAGGCCATTGCAGGGTCAACTCACATACAACCATTCAGACTTACACTCACACCAAGGGGCGACTTGGAACAGCAAATTAACCTACTGTGCATGTTTCTGGATTGTGGGAGGAAACCGGAATACCCGGAGGAAACCCATGCAATCACGGGGAGAACATGCAAACTCCACATAGAAACGAGGCCTTCTTGCAGTGAGGTGGACGTGCTAACCACTGCGCCACCGTGCCGGCAACATAAATAAAATGTACCATTTATATTTACTGTTTATTTATTTGCTTGTTTGTTTGCACAGTGGTTCACACACACACACACACACACACACACACACACACACACACACACACATATTATTTTGGCTCAAAACTTATTTTATCTAACAACTCGTTTTTAATGCTAAACAGCTAATGCTAATGAAACCTGTTAACAACAGCCTTATTTACATGTTTAGAGCTTTGGAGCGCTGAGATCATCTCAGAAAGAAGCTGATGCTGATGTCACTTACAAAAGATTTTATTATCATTAACATTTCTGCCTGTGAGAAACTTCAACACCGCCATTGTTTTCAATGGCCCCTTGAACCTGTCCAACACTTAGTAATGTCTCCACGCTCGGCACGTCACTCCCGGCACTAGTGAATAGGATACTGCCATTTCAATTGTAAAGTTTACCGGGTCCAATTACACAAGACATTCAACAATAAAACACACATCCAGCACCTGTACCTATTTTATATGCTATAATTTGATGTATACTATTTCTGATCATGCATTTCTCTTTCAGGATTTCCAGGTTACACTGCGATTGCTGTGCCCGTGAGTCTGCTGCTGCTTCTGCTTGTTGTCACTTTTCTCACGGTGATGCTGAATAAGAGACGCAAGTTTCAAGGTATACGCCCACTCAAACACACAGACACACACTATAGGTGTGGAAGTGAACTCCAATATGGTATTTGGCAAAGCACAAGTAGTGGGTGGTTACCGTGTCTCTTGCTCAAAGTCAGTGGAATCGTCATTTTTCTTGACTCCGATAGACAAGCGCTTTAGAGTAGATGGATGAATACAGGACGTCAAGCAGAATCACCAGAATAAACGATATTATGTCCTGACTCTGATCCAGGACACAGGACACAGAAGAAAGAAAGACAAAATCACAGAGTTTAACAAATATCATAATGTTATTATAGACAGTGGTGCAAAGGTTAGCACATCCGCCTCACAGCAAGGCCCTAAGTTCGAGTCCCGGGCTTGGGTGTTTCTGCGTGGTGTTTGCATGTTCTCCCCGTGCATGTGTGGGTTTCCTCTGGGTACTCTGGTTTCCTCTTACAGTTCAAAAACATACGCAGTAGGCTAATTAGCTGTTCCAAATTGCCCGCAGGTGTGAATGGATGTGTGAGTGTGTGTTGGCACTATGATGGACTGGTGAGCTGTTCAAGGTGTACCCCACTTTTGCGGTGTCAGCTGAGATAGGCTTCAACCTCCCCGCCACCCTAATTAGGATTCAGCGGTTCGGCACATGAGTGAGCGAGCGAGTAAGTAGTTCGGACAGTTCGTTCTGAAGGACGAGCTCAGACCCAAATCTCCACCCAATAAAAACCTATTTCTCATTTCAGAACAGTTTCAGTTACCGACGTGGTGTCTATAACACTTGTTTGATGTATTATCCTTATTTTATTTCAGATTCGGAATCAGTTCCACACATTTCTAAAGAGGTGAGTTCAAAGTGATAGCAATACTACTCGCTCGCATGATTTGCTTTATCAATTACATTTACAAAACACAGCTTTAAAAAACTTTTTTTTGTAATTTCAGCCAACTGAAAACAAAACAGAGCCTGTCTATCAGACTATGAATCCCATTATCTTCCACATCAATCCAGTGTATGACAATATCTATGACCAACCGGATCGCCTCCCGGATTCTAAAACCTGTCTTTAGCCACGGAGTTAATGGTGAGTAACGTCTCCTTTACACTTTGTTTATCCAAAAGCCAGTAAGATTAATTGTTAAGTTATCTTTGTAATAGCCCTTGAGCAAGGCACCTAGCCCCAAACTGCTCTCTGGGCACCGCAATGTAGCGGCCCACTACCGTGTGTGTGCTCACTTTAATGATGAAATTTATGGGACGTCATGGTGGCGTAGTGTCTTTCGTCTGGCTCGGTCAGGGCACCTCTGTGTGGTGTTTGCATGTTCTCATCACTCTTGCCTGGGTTTCCCCTGGGTACACCGGTTTCCTCCCACAGTCCAAAGACATAAACATTAATCCAATTGGAGATTCCTGATTGCCCCTAGGTGTGGATGTGAGTATAAATGGTTGTACACCTGCAATGGTGTGGCGCATGGTGTACCCCACCTCCACCCAGAGTTGGCTGGGAGAGTCTCCAGTATCCTTGTGACCCTAATGATGTGTAAAGTAGTTCAGAAAATGAAATGAAATAAAAATGCTGAATGGATTAATAAGGGTGCTCATGTCACTGGACAAGAATGCAGTTCAGTGTAAAGCTTCTATACCAGCGGTGAAAATGGCGTCAACATCGAAATGCCCAGTGTCAAGCTGGAGAAAAGTCCCTCCCACCCCGCCATGTTATTCATGTGTATCTAATTTAACTCTAAATTTTGCTTGGTTTTCATCCAGTACGCAACATATTTCAATTTAATTTCTATTCTTGTCAAATGAATTGCATGCCATCTAACATGGACCTTTATCACGGCCTCGCTTCCATTTCGGAACCCTCTCAGGGCCGGCACAAGTCTTTATAGGGACCTTATTAGAATTTAATTTGTGGGCCTTCTACCACCTTTGCACCATTAATACTATCACTTACATATACACATTTACACATATACTACCTATTTTATTACTTGTCTCTATGTTGCTTATAAATATTTATTTTTAACTTGGTGGCTTGATTTTTTAAAATAATTATTATTAAAATAATGGGAACCAGGCTGGTGTAATATTTTGTTTGATTACAATGATAGCTGGCTAGCATTAACTGAGCATACCATGACTGAGCCAGCATCTATCTTACGAGTTAATATTTATGAAATAATACTGTAATTAATCATTCAAACATACAGGTACCGTATCCTTCTGTTTGTTTTTCATCTTCTGTCTTCTTCTTCCTTTTATCTGCCCAGTTGACACTGATGGCAGGACTCGATTAAACCAATCAGCAGTATATCCACCCAGCTTGTTAACATAGAATTGAATTTTTTGAATATGACTAATACTGACGTCACAAAAACCTATATTTTGCTGTCATGTGGGACATTTCAAGTGCTCCTGGGGGCCCTCTGGTGGCCTTAGAGGCCCTCAGCATGCATTTAATTTGCTAATTTTTGGAGCCAGCACTGCAACCTGTAATATAAATGTTAGCTTAGATTTGTTCTTTGCGAGGTGCACACATGTGATTTGTTTTGTTGAAGAAATTTTAAAAAGATTTCAGAAGTGGTCTTGTGTTCTGTGCTCGACTTGTGTTCTGTGAAGCTTCTTCAGCAAACTGACTAATGACAGTAACGTGTAAGTTTTTATGAAAGGATTTCATTTTATTTACAGAATCTCAGACTAATCTAAAGTAACTATATAGTATTATAGTTTATATTAATTAATATATAATGTATAAGCAATGCAATGCTGAATAATACTTCAGTTAAACTGCATATTCCATGAATAAAATAACACATATTTCAAATTAAAGAATAATTTAGGAATAAAAACTACATATCGTATAATTATATTAATGTGTATAATTATATTAGTGTTTAATTAGTGCACTGAATTACTTTAATGTTTATAAAAATATTACTTTTATTGTTTATGTGTAATTGTTTTTCCGCTTAACTGTATTAATGTATGCAACTTTTTTTGTGTGAATGAATTAATATTTGTAATTATTGTTGACATATCATTAAAAAGATTCATTCTTTCACACAAAAAAAGTTGCAAACATTAATACAGTAAAGCAATTATGTTTGAATAAATACATAAAAAGTTCAAATATATAAAAGTAATTTCCTTAAAATAGTTATAACTTACCATATATACCACCACAATTCATCAGACAGAATGCAATTATTAACACCAAACCAAACATATATATTTAGATAGATAGATAGATAGATAGATAGATAGATAGAGAGGGAGAGAGAGAGAGAGAGAGAGAGAGAGAATACCAATCAGTAGACTGGACACACAGTCTAATTTAATTTATAATAATTATTATAATTATATTATTTATATTATAATTTAATTGCAAATCAGAAAAAAAATTGGGACAGTGTGGAAAATACAAATGAACTAAACAGAACTGAATAAATAACAGGTGATGTGAGCAGATGATTGCGATCATATTTTGATACAAAATCAGTATCAGTGTGAATATAACTTTATAAATGTTAGACTGTGGACTCGTCTGTCCTTTACATCAAACAGCAAACAGATGCAGACACCAACAAAAGGCTGGGTTAGAAGGTGAATTTTATTCAAATTTAAAATTAAAAACACCAATAGCAAGATGTTATCCCTTCATGGGCTCATCAATAAGAGTGAGCTCTCTTACAAACCCTCTGTGCTTAAAGTCACCTACAGAATAACTAGATATTTTAACCTACTAAGCAACATTCCATTATCTATGGATCATTCCATTTCAACTCAAACAATAATCATATAACCTCCATATTGACCATCTCAGAATTTGCTGGGAAATTTCTTACTTAGACTTACACATGTGTAGAATGCATTACCATTACAAATTTCAAGTGGTTTCAAAGTTATGGTTCTTTCAAAATTGGACTGTCCGCCCCATTTTGGACTTCTTGATGACTGTTTTTGATAGACCTTGACTTTAAATCTACACAGTCAGCAAAAAGTAATAATTATTATATTGATTGTGCAAAAAGCTAAAGTGCTTTCTATTTTGCTGGCTTATAAGTTTTAAATACTATGTGCGAATTTAGTCACTTCTGAAGTATTTTCAAAAATCTGATAAAATAAAAGCAGTCATGTTATGGCATTACGATTTTCACGATTGGGGAAAATATTATATCTTTTTAAAAAAACTGTGTACATGGCTATCACATGCTACAGAAGGTTCCAGTGGACTTATTTTGAACTCATTTTCACACATAATGCAGGGTCTGCCTGTGCTGATGAATGCTATAATCCACAGAGTATAACCTATAAGAATCAAGTGAAATATTACATGTTTCTACACCACCATGCACCCTTTTTATAATCCAAATATGGAAAATCAGTTCCGGAATTGCACATTTTCGGTTTGTGAAGGACCATAACATAAATAATGAGGCTTCTTGCAATGAATCCTGAAAGCTGTGGCGTCTAGGAAATTTCCCAGCAAATTCTGAGATGGTCAATGTGGGGCCACTGGTGACCCCTATGCAGTCCCCTGACCTTACTTTACACATTGAAGAAATTATAAGTAAATAAATTTACACAACATTGTTGCACATTGTTTTGCTAAGCTTACTCATTGCAATGTTCTAAAAACAATTGAAGGTAATTGCATCATTACAGCATTATTATGGAAATTAAATACATAAAACTAAATCATAAATAAATTACATTTCATGAATGAATATATTCATGTGATACCACTAGGAAACAATCCCTGATATTTAATTACAAAAAAAAAAAAAAAAGAAGAAGAAGAAGAAGAAGAAGAAGAAGAAGAAATATTCACTGGTATTTGCTGAGTGTTACTACTGAACTGAAACAATCTGAGACTCTCAAACCCTGCGCTCATGTAGCCGAGAACTGTTTAACAATAGGCCTTGGATTGGAAAAAAGTTTACATTATCTGGTCTATACTTATTATTCCATAAATGTTTTTTTTTAATCAAATTGATTAAATGATAATAAATAAATGAGATGTCAACATGCAGACGGTGCTGTTTGCAGGTCTGTAATAACAAAATTAAATGTCCAAAATTTAAGTTAACAATGAAGCGTATTGGCTTTTGGATCCAGACCAGTACAGTACACTACACCACAGTACAGTACAGTACAGTACAGTGTAAGCCGTAAGTATTATTATCCTTAAGCACAGTGTCATGTAGTGAGTGTGGTAGGAGCATGAGAGGATGAAGTTTGAAAACGTGGGACAGGCAGAAGTCAAACGATTGGAAAAAACACACAGTAGAGATAATCCAAAACCAGTGCCTACACAGCTCTCTCTCCCTCACTCTCAGCTAAGCTACATGGCTCTCTCTCTCTCTCGCTCTCTTTCTCTCTTTCTCTCTCTCTCTCTCTCTCTCTCTCTCTGTGCTCAACTTCATCCTGTCTCTCCATCCAGATATCATTTTTAATTTAATTTGCTGACAAAGCAGATATATCAAAGCGTTGAAGACTCATATTTGCAGAACAGATGATTTCTTTTTTTCTCGCCGTGCCAAATTACTTGTGAACTAAGTGTGTGTGTTTGTGTATGTGTGTGTGTGTAGCGAATGGTGACCTGACAGTATCCCTAACAGAAGGTTTAGCAACATTAGAAGGGATTCAGCTTCAGCTCGCACCAGCAGGTCTGCTGTGTCCCAACGTCCAGATATCAGGCATCGACACGGCCAACATCAACAACATCACTCTGCAGGTAACACCCAATAGCTCAAATACTGTAATACTCGAATACTGTACTAAAGGGTTACGGAAAGGTATGTGTAGACTCTGTGTAACTGTGTGTGTGTGTGTGTGTGTGTGCGCAGATTGATCCTAGTATCCTGCAGCAGACTCTCCAGAGTGGTGTATTAAGTATCGACTCTACCCTCTCTTCTCACACCAACACACACCTGCTGGCCAGTGAACCTGCAGGGCACACTAATGTTGTGATCCAGAACCCCAGCGTTGCCATCAGCAACCTTGCTGAGCAGGAGCACACAGGTTTTTCTTTGTCTGTCTGTCTCTCTCTCTCTCTCTCTCTCTCTCTCTCTCTCTCTCTCTCACACACACACACACACACACACACACACAC
>JAQMYF010000008.1:26724184-26775698 GCA_030014195.1 Neosilurus mollespiculum
AGCTTTAAAATGGTATGGCTAACTCAATTTTGAACTTTTGGTCACTGTGACTCATTTTGCCAGACTGGGTCACATATTTCACAGTTGTCAAACTCAAGGCCTACAGGCCAAATCCAGCCCGCCAACTCATTTTATGTGGACTGCCAGAGCTTTTAAACCATATGATTATCATACGTTCTTGTATCTTGCATCAACCATTACCGTTAAATGTTATTGGTCATCCTTCCACTAGGTGGCAGCCACCTATTTCAAATAAACAGCTATTCATTCATGGCTCAAAGATTTCAAGCTAGCAAATCGCTGTAAAGTGTTGTCAGAAAAGCGATGAAGGAAAAGAGGACAAATGTCTAAACTAATCATTTGGCCATGCAGATTTCATTTCGGGTTTTTTGAAATGGATATTCAGTGATTATTTGGCCCTTGTTGACCTAGAAGTTTTGTGATGTGGCCCTCTGTGAAAATGAGTTTTGACACCCGTACCGTAAATGAACATTTTCACATCGACTACAAAATATTGTGTGAACCCCCCCTCCCAACAGTTTCCTCCACAAAAGGAAAACCGTCAACCAACCCGGGCGTTGCTTCTTGAAACATCACACTTGCACTTGACATCTGACAGAAGTTGACAGACACTCTGATTTATTTTGTGTTTGACAAGGGCAACAAATGTATAGTAATAAAGATGTCGATTTAAAAAAAAAATTTACATGGACATTCTGAAAAAGGTCTTTATAGTGGTTGTGATGAAGTTTTAACTCTTGGACTAAGCATTGAAATGCCCTGTGTTCTCAGAACATCACAAAGCCAAAAACATTCTCAAGCACCAGCTAATCATTTGACTAGATATTTGAATTGATTAGTGAAACGATCGCATCGCGTTCAATGTGAATATTAATGTTGTGTTAAATTATTAGTGTTGTGATAAAGTTCACACTGTTTCACTCTTTATTTGCGACATGTTGTATGTGAAATGGCCTTTAAGGTTTTTAAAGAGATATGACTAGTTGCTGTGTTGGACACTGAGCATGAAATTGCTAAACATTTTTGCAGTTTGGCTCGGAACCTGATGGACAGGGTTGTTTTGGCAGCATGTCATCTAGTGAATGTTGCTGGAGTTTTTAATCCTACTGATGTACATAAACTAAGCAAGCATATGTGAACACGTTGCGGATGCTTGTGTATGCGCATACAAACTTGTGCATCGGCTGTCATACCAACTTTATTTTCCTGGAACGTTTCCCCTTTAGATTGATAATTTACTGCAAGGAATATTATGTTTTGGTATGTCCTTCATGGGCAGTAGTATAGTGGTTAGCACATCCACTTCACAGCAAGAAGATCCTGGGCTTGAGTCCCGGGCTTGGGTGTTTCTATTTGGAGTTTGCATGTTCTCCCTGTGCTTGCATGGGTTTTCTCTGGGTACTCTGGTTTCCTCCCACAGTCCAAAGACAAGCGCATTAGACCTAGTAAGCTTTTCAGAGTGTTTCAAGGTGCTGCAACAAAGTATTAAAGCGCACGATTTCTTTTGGCCAGGCAATGTGAAATAAAATGCTGAAATGGTACAATAGTGCCATTTTATTAAAGCAAAAAAGAAAGAAAGAAATGTATTGGTTCTTGGAAAGTACGACTGGGTGACATGACCAAAAAAAATTATATTTCTTAGAAATTTTATGCTAATGATTTTTCTCATGATGTATATTATGTTATTTAAATAATGCTTCTCGATAAAACATTACACAAGCAGTCAGTTTGTAATAGAGACCAGGGGGCACTCACATGCTCTTGGGTACATCTGCAACCATTTCGAGCTGGTTGGATTTTTCATAAACGCGCCTGTGGGGTGTTCCTGATATACAGTGGTAACTACCTACCAAAGGTGGTCCAAGGAAGGACAACCAATGAACTGGCGAGAGTCTCACTGTAGCCCTAGGCTCGCTGGTGCATGTGGGAAGCAAAGGAAAGTACCTCTGGTCTGATCCCACAGAAATCTACTGTAGCACAAACAGCTGAATGCTGGCTATAAGAGCAAGAAGTCAGAACACATGCAAACCTGCATGCTGGGTATTGAGCTGTCTAGCTGTTGACCAGTCAGGTAGTGTTAATGTTATGGCTAATATGTACATGTTCCCACATGTATAGGGTATTGTCCCAGTGACAAATGTTTGTACATATGAAGGTGCAAACACAGACTACTTCTCAGAGGTTTTTTGTTGCTTCTGAATTTGGAATTTCAGTTCAATTCATTTGAAGAATTGGAATTTGAATTGAATTGGCTTCACCCCACAGGATGTTGAATTGGAATTACAGGAATTAGTACTTTTTTCAAATAATTTTAAGCCCTGTGCTAATTACAGCTGCTCTTTTTTATTTTATTTTGTTTGTTTGTTTGTTTGTTTGTTTGTTTGTGATTTATTTATTTGTTTGTTTATTTATTTATTTATTTGGGGGGGGATGTTCTCCCTTCCTACCTGTGGTCTGATTTTTGATCTCCCTGTCCTGCATAATATTTATTAAGCTGCATTGTACAAACTCTTCACTGATGTATTCCTGTAGGAAAGTCGATATTTTTTCTATATACTGATAGTTTGGTTGTCTGATCATATAAATGTTTATCACGATAACACTAGTTTATTTATATACAGTACATCACCCAGCGCTGCAATAAAGGAGAAAGGCTTCCTCTAGTGTAGGTGCCGATTACGATGTACTTGCTCTTCATGGAAGGAATAGTGGCAACTCGCCACATCTTGTATTTCATAATGAAAGTGCTCGTTGTAATTGGTGGAAAATAGCTTACATTTGACATTTAAAAGGTTGTTTGTCCATGCCAGGTAGTTTCTGGTGTTATGATCTGGTATTGTGGCACATGTGTCAGAAGGTGTCATCACTTTTCCTTGCGCGCTGATAAATTCATCACTTGTCTGTGATCATGGTATGAGCACACACTGAGCTACTAGAACTTCTGTCTCCTCTCAGAAACACACCCTTTTCTTCAAAAACCTGACCTACATGGACATGAATGTTAATATTCAGCTCATAAGTAACGCAGGAATTTTTACAGCTGTTGTGTCGCAACGTGTGTGTGCTACACAAATATACTCGTATTCCTTGTAATGGATAAACTGTGTAATGACAAAACATGACAGGTCGCTGTCTTGTATTAGGGTCTGCATCAGACCATATCACAGCACTCTGTTTATTAGTTTCCTCCAGCTGCACATCCCCAGGTGTTTATTACTCAGTGAAGCAGATCTACTGTTTCAGGAGCGGAAGGTCACCTACGAAGACTCTGACTCAAGCTTTAATCACACGCCGTTTAAAGCTACTCCTTTTAAGGGATCACCTCATTGTATTGTAACATTTACTGAGGATTAATAATAAAGTGATCCAAGTCACTCTTGTTTGTTTCTGGTTATGGCTGTATTCGAAGTCCAAAGATCAATCCAAAGGTTAACAGCTGTGATTATGTATACAGACATGGACATACCTCAACTTGTCGAATGCTCTTGCAATGGTATCTGTGCCCCAAAATGGACATTAATGTCATTTCAGTCCTGATTCTTTGTTGGATGTTGTGCATTTTTTAAAATATTTTATTTTATTTCATGTTTAGATCATTTCCGTTCCTTTCATTTAAGTAAACTCAAACTCCATTTCAGAGGAATACCACGGATTTAAGAGTAAAATGCCAAGACTTACAATGAATAAAATTATATTTTTATTTGCTCAAACCAGTAAATTTGTATTTTTAGATTAGTTTGTTTTAATTTATGTAATGCACATAGAGACAAGGTGTTGAATTCAGGGTTGCCAGTTTGGACTAGGTGTTTCATTGTAAAATAAATAAATGATTATAATTGTTTCTTATGCCACTTCTTTCTTTTTGACTCCATTACTGAAACCTTGACATGAGATGATAAACATCTGAAACCTAACTTTTGTTTTGTTTTCTAAACTCCTAATGTTATGTTTTTTTCATTTGTTTTTGCATAGTTTTTTCATTAGTGGTTTTTTACTCTTTCATTGTAAACATAATAAAGTTTTTAAGGATTAATATAAAAACATTCAATCCTGACAAAAGTTTAAAAACTTCATTTTCTTAAACTTTTAACTTTTTCACTTCTAAAAAGACAAGTTCTTTCTGGTTCCCATTCCAGTCTTTGTCAGGGTCCATTATCTGGAATATTTTCTCCATCACATCCACAGAGTTTTTTGAACTGTGGCAAAGTAATAGCACAAATAAATATCAGTCTGTTCATGGTTAATTACTCCAATACCTTGATGGTTAGTTGTAAAAAAGCAATATATTTAAGGGTACATCATGCTGTAGTTTTAAGCCTTTTTTATTTAAGAAACCACAAGTGTGTAACCAGCATTATCCTGTAAAAATAATAAGGTCTGGAGCGAACAAATGAATAATAAATTCATGAGGTCACTGAGTAAGTGAAAGCTCTCATGGGCTGGACACTAATTTGAGATCAAATGAAACCACCTGCCGTTTTTGTTTATTTATGCATTTATTCTTTTGAGTTTACAGACATTGTGCTGTATCCTTATATATTATTGTGATATGACTTGTATAGCGATATGGAATTTTGGGCATATCACCCAGCCCTAGATCCACTTATTCATTCCTCTGTTTGGTCATTTCTCCACAGTGTCTGATCATTGGCGGAGGTCCCTGTGGTTTGCGTACAGCCATAGAGTTAGCTCTTCTCGGAGCCAAAGTGGTGGTGATTGAGAAGAGGGACTCATTCTCCAGGAACAATGTTCTCCACCTTTGGCCTTATACCATCCACGACCTCAGGAACCTCGGCGCTAAGAAGTTCTACGGAAAGTTCTGCGCCGGAGCCATAGACCATATCAGTAAGTGCAGAATGTTGGTGTGATTAATGATGCATTTTAAAGAAAACTATGTTCAGTAGGTATTTTTATTTGCAATGGTGTATTGCATAAATATTTGCCCCCTTAAATTTTTTTGTGAGCCATTTTGTGCCTATAAACCTTGTTTCCCATGATGCATTGGTTTGCTTTTTATTAAAAAATAAAAAAACCAAAACACACAAACCAAGAAGAAAACAGTCTTTTCTATGTGAACTTGTAGTTAAAGGAAAGATTTTCTGATTAAAAAGAATGCTGTATTTAATTAATTTATTTTTCATTCATTATTTATTAGCTCGTACATATAATTCTTTGTCCCACTTTTCTTTCTCACTTTGAGTTTGGCCCTTTGGTATTTTTCATGCAAAGGTTGGACCACACCCCTCCTGCCACAACCAAAGAAGATGCAAAAATATCATACCTCTGACAAATAATATTGCAAATGTTCGTTTGTGTTTAATAGAACTGTATCTGTAGCCTGGTATGACATCTGCTTTAGTGCCATAATGATAATAATAATATTCAAGTCAATCTCTGAGCTTATAAATCCTAAGATTATTATTTTGGGTATTCTACTGGATAATAATTAGCTGAGGTGTGTGTGTGTGTGTGTGTGTGTGTGTGTGTGTGTGTGTGTGTGTGTAGGCTCAGAGCAGTTGGCTCAGGTGGTCGGAGCACCGGCGCTGGTGGGGAGTGGCAGTTCAGGAGCATCAGAGATCACACTCACCATCAGCAACCCACATGCACACACACTCCCCCATACACAGACTGACACACACACTCATACCACTAATACCAATACACTGGCCAATAGCAACCAGGAGATCACACTTACTATATCAGGTACACACCCACACACACACACACACACACACAAAATGTTTTCATGCATATCTCAAAACAGGCAAGGCTATTCGTTTTCTCATTTGCTAAACTCATTAATCCTAGTAGGGTCACAGGGAGGGTGGGGCTTGTCTCACCCGTCACTGGGCGAAGGTGGGGTACACCATGAACAGCTCGCCAGAACACACAACCATTCACACTCATATTCACACCTAGGCGCAATTTGGAACGGCCAGTTAGCCTAACGTGCATGTCTTTGGACTGTGGGAAGAAACCGGAGTACCTGGAGGAAGCCCACGCAAGCACCAGGAGAGCATGCAACCTCCACACAGAATCACACAGGGCTCGGACCCAGGACCTTCCTGCTGTGAGACAGATGCGCTAGCCACTACGTACTACTGTTACTATTAAAGTTACTAATAATCTCTTTCTAGGTCAGGATCTGTTGCCTCCTCCATGTGCAGGTGCTGGAGTAGAAATGGGCGGGGCCTTGAGATTGACCACACCTCCCTCCAGCAGTACTTCTCTAGCTCTCAGTTCTGAGCAGCTCCTCACACAAAGCTCCGCCCCTTCAAGTATAGCAGGTGAGAGCCACACCCACAATGGCACCCAATGAACCTTCATTACATCCTTGCACATACATCATTATTGTGTGTGTGTGTGTTACTATAGTTACCACCCTGGCTCCCAGCACCTCTCTCTCCCAGAACATATCGATGTCATCAGGAAGTGTGACCACTGACAGCCATGTGACCATCGCGCTGGCAGATACACAGATGCTGGAAACAGTCACACTGAACCTTAACACGCAGGTGTGAACATGTACACATGTTTCGGAGAGGTACACTCCGGCTCAAAAGGTGCACATTTTAAGAGTGCGTGTGTGTGTGTATGTGTGTGTGTGTAGGGTCAGCAGTTCCCAGCTGTGGTGTGTGAGGAGAGATCATCAGTGCAGCAGGAGAGCACAACTCACCAGGGTACACCTCAGTGTGAAGAAACCAAAGTATGTTTCTCTCTCTGTGAGTGTGTGTTTGTGTGTGTGTGTTTGTGTGTGTGGGTGTGTGTGTGTGTGTGTGTGTGTGTGTGTGCCTTGGCTCCAGCTTAATTAGCTAAACATGTGACTAAGCAGTGTGTTATGTTTGCTAACGGATGGGTGGATGTGTGCAGGTGTCGAATCAGTGTTTTTACTGCAGTATGGAGTTCCCTTCAACCGCCGTCCTGCGGCGCCATTGGAGGATAGCGCACGGCAAAGAACGCTGCTATGTCTGCCCTGTGTGCAACAAAGCCTTCAAGCGACAAACCCACCTCAAGGTGAACATCACTTCATCTCCATATCCCTTCATCTCCCCATAAACCTCTCTTTCTGTCCAGGATTCGCCGTTACAGTATCGTGGTAATCCAGAAACACTCTATACACACTGCACTTGTGCTTTATAACTTTGGCGTCCATATTAGTGGGTGGAAGTAGTCATGAAATCATGTACTTCCTGTCGTTTGCTGCTCGTATCCCACGTCCAGTCATTTGCAAAACAGTGGGTTTACTGTAGAACCCGCGGGAGCACTTGTGTGTGGGAGCGTTAGTGAAATGGCACTTCAGAAGATTGTGCACGGGGTACATGTGCATTTTAAAGTCATAATTATATCATAGACTTGTATCATTTCGGCTCATCTCAACCATAACTACACCCAGCATGAACAATCCACCCCTGCTGAGGGCACATCCTGAAAGAAAGACAGTCCTGAGAGAGTACACTTCACAGCAGGAAGGTCCTGGGTTCGAGTCCCATGCTCGGCGAAGGCGTTTCTGTGTTCTACCCATGCGCGAATGTGTTTCCTCCCACATTCGCTTGGTTAATAGGCACTCACTCACTCACACATTATTTGCTGAAATACTTAATTCTACCACTAGGGTCAGCTGACACTGGGCGAAAGCAGGGTACACCCTGAACAGCCTGCCAGACCATTGCAGGGCAACACACACACAACCATTCACACTTGCATTTACCGCTAGGGGCAATTTGGAACAGAGAGTTATCCTAATGTGCATGCAAGCACAGGGAGAACAAATTCCACACAGATACGGCCTCGCCAAGCCCAGGACCCTCCTGCTGTGAGGCAGGTTTATATTATATATATATATATACGTGTTGGATATCAGATATTATCTAACATAGGCTGACGGTGATGTGGACTATGAAGTGTGTGTGTGTGTGTGTGTGTGTGTGTGTGTGTGTGTGTGTGTGTATGCGTGTGTGTTTCAGGAGCATGAGTTTGTCCACATGAACGGTCCGTCTCTGAGCTCTCAAAAGCCGCGTGTGTTTAAGTGTTTTAGCTGTGAAAAAGCATTCGCCAAACCGAGCCAGCTGGAGAGACATATTCGCACACACACAGGTACACATGCACACACAAACACAGGTGTGTGTGTGTGTGTATATATATATATATATATATGGTAAAAGGTGCATTAAAATTAGGGCTGATGTCTTCACCTTTAATTGTGTGTGTGTGTGTGCGTGGAGCAGGTGAGCGGCCCTATAAGTGCGAGCAGTGTGATAAAGCGTTCAATCAGAAGAGCGCTCTGCACATACACACCGTCAAACACACCGGAGAGAAGCCTTACAAGTGTGAGGTGTGTAGCATCAGTTTCACACAGAAGAGCAACATGAAGTTGCACATGAAAAGGTCACACGGACTCGGTGAGTATCTCACGCGTGCGCACACACACACACACACTCACGGAGATACCAAAGGCATTCTCTGGGGGACTTGATTGTCGATCCATCATCCTGTCTTCATCAAGGTAAGTTTTCATCTGTAATCAGAACCTCATCAACAGTTTTATCTCTCAGATCTTTAGACACTGCCTTGCCAACCATAGTTGATGGTTTGCTTTACTAGTTTTAGTATTAAGGTGCTTTACTAAATAGATGTGTATATATAAACATTTTTAGTTCCACCTGTTAGATTCCACCTGTCACCCCCTATCCCCTACCCAGCCATCTCGTACCTTCTATATACTCTCAAACCCCTCCCACCCTTTGCTAATACTCGACACGCCCTACCTCGGTTCCCTACACGCCTGTTTAATTACTAGCCCCTATATTTTTTCTAATAAATCATGCAAACAAGATACACTTGTGTTAATTTTCTCTTTGTGTGTGGCTCAGGTAAGCAGACGGAGGAGGGACCAGATACGGACAGAGAGCAGGAGTGTGTTTCCGAGGCCCCACCTTCCAGAAATGAAACTCCAGCAGAACTCCAGCTGCACACAACAGAGCAGGAGACACCACCAGCCTGGCCGTGCCCCATCTCCAACGTCTTCCCCTGAGCCCAAAACAACCATACTCTTCTCAGCTGCACCATACACATGCATCGCAACGCTACAGCCCCTGATCAATCTCTCTTGACCAACGTGTCTCCTCTGCACTCTTATACACATTCATTCTGTCCAGTGACGAAGGCATTCACGTATATACTTCAAGCCAACACACTCCGAAACCTGCTCTGGCATTTTCAAGGTCAGATGTGCATTCTTTGTTTTAGTCAGAGTTCAGAGTTTTATTATAAAATGCAAAAAGCCTTGGGAATTCAACACTTTAATAAAACGCTGCAAAAAGTTCATTGATAAAGTTTTTTTTTTTTTTTTTTTTTTTTTTTTTTAAATCTTCTCTACCTAACTGCATAACTGGCAATGTTTTATTAATGAGATCAGGATTAGATTCCTTTATTTTAACAAAAGCATAATGTTATATGATTTGATTATATTTATATACTGAGGTTTCTTTAATCAACCTATTGTTGCATGTAAATAATTTATAGGCAAGGCATGCTCATATCTGTGATGAAACCTCATTTCCTTGATGGCTTTGCCAGTGTAAAAACGTAAAGCTGTATAGTTTGTCACATTTGCATTTTGTAACATTCAGAAGTATTTAAAAATAAATGTTTCATTAAAAAAAAAGCTGTGTGTGAGTTTTAAGCTGGTAGAATCAGCAAATCTAGAGAAAATCCACATAATAAACCGCTTAATCTTATTAGCGTTGCGGGAGGCTGGAGCCTATGTCAGCTGACTCTGGGGGAAGGCACGGTACACCCCGAACAGCTTTACAACCTGCACACAACTATTTACTCTCACACCAAGGGGCAATTTGGAACAGCCAATTAGCCTAATGTGCCATGTTTTTGGACTGTCAGAGGAAACTTATTCGATCCTGGTAAGAGCATTCAAACTCCACACAGAAATGCCCTTGCCATGCCTGGGACTTGAACTCAGGACCTTCTTGCTGTGAGGCAGGCATGCTAACCACTGGTAAAATTTAATGAATCAAACAATTAGTACTATCTAATCAAATTCATAGCCTACATTAAGTTCCTCAAGAGAGCCTGATCACATCCCTTAAGGACGTACATGATGATAGTGTGTTGTTAAGGTTGTGTTTTATAAGAAAATACGGCTAGGAAAGTTCAAAGTCATCTGTAGGCCCTGAATAGAAAATAGTGATCAATAATATACCGCAAGGATGACTTTGTCAAGAGTTAAAGCCCAGAATACTGCACAACATGCCCCAGATGGTACCAAGAGGCATACAATGCCACCAATACCATCTATGCTTTAAATCCAAGAATTATGGCTGTTCATCCAGAGGCAGTCTAACACTCCAGAGATCACATTGACTGGTCTTGTTAATCCCCCTCCAGCCCCTGATGTATAAGGTTGTTTATTCTAGACCAGCATTTTGTTGGTGCCAGTCGGGAACCAGTTTTCCTGGCTGAGAATCAGTTATTTGGCTATTGGAGCATGAAGAACAAGAGGACTCAAAACACAGCCCGGGATTTGATTTGGTGGAAAAGTGGCGGTTGGCACGACAGTCAAGGCTCAGCTCCATAGGCACAGAGAATCCTAATGGACACTTTGATATATTTCCCCACTGCACCCAGAATGCACCTGAGGGTGAATGAAGCATGGCTTCTGTTGCCTACAACCATACAAAATCCCCAAGTGAACTAGTTTTCACAGATGACGGAACAGGAAGAATCGATATACTTCTGAAATTGTCCCAGATACTTTTAAGTCAATAAGACCTTAGGCTTGGATGGGTTCTCAGGGTCACATCACGGTGGGCAATAAATAAATACACCGATAGAACAAGGAGAATTGACTTGAATTGAATGGTCAAAAGGTTTGTTTTTGCCAAGTAAAAGAAGGGTTTGAAAGCCACAGCAGGCCGTTAGCTAAACATTTTCTATCGTGCTGTCCATACATTCAAAGTGATTTCTTCACTCCAAAGGCCTCGGTTGGCTTTGGATAATTGCAGCATTTTCTGCAGTGAGAGAGAATTAATAGCTTGGAGTCCCCAGTGCCAGTCACTGTACTTACAATGCAAGTCTTGATATCAACAAAAATGTCATTGAAATGTTCAAGAAAGCCAAATGACCTCACCTACTGAGGTACAGAGCCTTAACCATTGAGCCACCACAGCCCACCATTGCCACCACTGAAAGTCTTTGGAATGTGCAGGAGAAGACTTTTTTGAGTGGTTCAGTTTTGCTGTCGTCAAATTCAAGATGTCGGTGAAAAATGAACCCAAATCTGAATGGAAATAAAATTCGTTGAAACAATGCCATAGTGATTACGCGCTGTATGTGCGGTCCAACAGAATACACAGAATATCTAGTGGCAATGTTTGCTTTCTAGTAACAAAGGCCTCGTCTCTGCTATAAATTATCCCGGGATTCACCTGGGAACTTTTGAGCACACTGGTAATACCATCATAATAATAGGGCATGAATTTATTTATATATCCAACACATCATGAGAATTGTGCCATACTGTATGTGGATATAAATCAAGGATAAATAAGCTGGGGTAGCATGGTGACATAGTGATTAGCAGGTCCACCTCAGAGCAAGAAGGTCCTGGGTTTAAGTCCGAACCCCAGGCTTTTTTGCATGTTCTCCCTGCACATGCATAGGTTTCTCCGGGTACTCCGGTTTCCTCCGACAGTCCAAAAACATGCACGATTAGGCTGACTGGCTTTTCCAGGTTGCTCCTAGGTGTGGATGTGAGTGTGAATGGTTGTGATTGTGTGAATGGCCCTGCAATGGTCTGGCAAACTCTTTAGGGTGTATCCTGCCTTTACTCAGTGTCGGCTGTGATAGGCACAGCCTCCCCGCCACCCTGATAAGAGTAAGTGGTTCGGTGAGCCTGCACTCAGCCTGCACTCTTTCACTTGAATAATTTCTTTCTAACAGGCTTATAATGAAAACAGCATCAAGATTTACTGATATGACCCCAATCAACTACATTTCTGAAGGACTGTTAAGAAGTATCTTTTTGCGATCACCCGAAGCAGGATATTTCGCTCTCTGGATATAAGCATGAAGATAAATATGGCATGTACTTTAGCTGCAGGCAAAAGTATTTTACAACACAAAATACAAGTCCTGCCTCTAAAATCACATCGACATCCGTCCATTCAGAGCTATTATGAAAGGAGCCAGCAATTTTCCTTCATTTGAAATGATCCGCAATGATTAAGAACTCTAACTTCTCCCAGGAGAGTTCCATCAACTCCCAAATGTCATCAAGCTCCCTCAGGCCAAAGAAATGTACAAGGTATAGCATTTACCTGACTTTTTTTTAATCACTAAATGTATAAAGAAAATGAATAACGGTTTAGTCTAAAGCCCTTACAGAAAGTATGTTGAAGAAAAGTTTGTTTTATTATACCTTTCTTGCATCTTCTGCAGTGCAAAAGTCTTTCAAGGCATTCAGAAGGATTTCTGGGAAGTGATATTTCATAGAATCGTCATGCTTCTTAGACTTTATATATATTAATAGTTTTTTCCCCCCTCTGTGGTGTTTAGCTTGATATAGTCGACTGAGATCCACCATTGGTAAGAACTTCAGGAACTGGAGAGAGGTGTGATGCATCTGATTAACCCCTGACATCACTATGGATCGAACAGGTTCCGCCAATTAATGCAATGGACTGTCGGTAGGTAGTGTTGGCCTTCCCATCACCTGAATTAAGCGGTTTGGCAAATGAGTGAGTGAGTTAAAGGAAAACATTACTAAAACTCTAACAGAATAAAAGTATTCTACAGTATATATCACTTAATCCTACCACTTAATCCTACTCCTAGGCTCGCCATTGGTTTAAACTAAAACGCCTATTTTCTTCCCACTATTTTAAACACACATATATAGACAAACGAGGAGAAAAGACAGGCATCGACACACATATGTCTCCTTTATTTGTATTTTTAATGATTCCCATCACTCCATTAGCAGTCGAACTGACAAACACATGCATAATGTCTATGGATTTTTTATGCTAGCTGTGTCCATGTCTTATTGGGGGTTGATTTTATTCAAAAAGCTTAAAGAAGTAGTTGAAGGCCATAGAGGCGAGAGAGAGAGAGAGAGAGAGAGTTAACATTAGATGCAGTGACTAAACATGAACAAAACCTTAGAAACCTTGTAACTGAAAATCAACAAGAGAAGACATTTCAGTACTTTTTTGTTTAGTCCGACAATTTGCAGTCAGATCCACTGATACAGTGAGGAAGAGTGAGTCTGAGACGAGACTCTACGTAGCTATGAAGCAGCAATACATGTACACCGATAAACAAGCGGTAAAATGCTAAATGCTAATCACATAGACTCCTGAGACAAAGACAGTACCACAATACGAATACTTATTATTATAAACCAAACACTACAACCTTTTGAGGCATTTTTTTTTTCATGTGACTTAGCAATTTTTAACACACTGTTATGCTATCATGCTAAGTTAGCTAATCTGCGACTGTGAAGAAGCTAAACTAGCTAGCTTGTCAACTCTTTATCAAACAAACAAAAGTTAGCTAGTAGCATCACAGTCTAACCATAATAAACTTTTTCAACCAGTCATAATTTTATCCTCAATGATATAAAGTGAAAAACTGTTAGTCTCTCATCGTTGTCAGAACATTTTCCTCAAAAGGTTCTCAGTGCTTTCGTTTCTTAAAAGACAAGGACAGGTACGATAGGGGAGGGTGGCGGAGGACCTGACCACGCAGAACTCAATGGACGGAGAAATTGACATAAATAAATATATGAACAGACAGAGGGGACAAACGTGATCTTGTTTGGGTTAGTGCGGAAAACATTAGCATGGGGGAAAAGTGTAAGTGGAGAAAAACAGCTTCCTTCTTCTATTCTTTCTCTCCGTTCAGGGTCATCATGTTTAATGGAGAATAACAAAAGAGCTGAACCTCAGCGTTTGGCCGGAGATGCTGCTCTGGTTCCTCCCTGTGGGTTTGAGAGAGAGAGAGAGAGAAAGAGAGAGAGAAAGAGTAAAGATCAGAAGACAAGAGATGAACTTTTTTTGTGCGATTGACAGGAGTAAGACAGTATGTCCCTCCCACTCAAACAGCATGGCCAGTTTAGTTCTCTTGGATTCCTGTCCACATACAGCTGTGGACATGTAGGGCTTGAACTTCACAAAATCTACAACTAGAAGCACTCTAGTTTCCACCAAGTTCCCTCAAGATCATCATGATTTCACCAAGTTCCCTCAAGATCATCACGATTCCACCAAGTTTCCGCAAGATCATCATGATTCCACCAAATTCCCTCAAGAGCATCACGATTCCACCAAGTTCCCTCAAGATCATCACGATTCCACCAAGTTCCCTCAAGATCCTCACGATTCTACTAAGTTCCTTCAAGATCATCATGATTCCATCAAGTTCCCTTAAGATCATTACAATTCGATCCCACAGCCCCCACACTTGACAGGAGTAAGACATTATGTCCCTCCCACTCAAACAACATGGCCAGTTTAGTTCTCTTGGATTCCTGTCCACATACAGCTGTGGACATATAGGGCTTGGATTTCATAAAATCTACAACTAGAATCATTCCAGTTTCCACCAAGTTCCCTCAAGATCATCACGATTCCACCAACTTCCCTCAAGAGCATTACAATTCCACCAAGTTCCCTCAAGATCCTCAAGATTCCACCAGGTTCCCTCAAGATCATCACAATTCCACCAAGTTCCCTCAAAATCATCACAATTCCACCAAGTTCCCTCAAAATCATCACAATTCCACCAAGTTCCTTCAAGATCTTCACGATTCCACCAAGTCCCTTCAAGATCATCACGATTTCACCAAGTTCCCTCAAGATCATCACGATTCCACCAAGTTCCCTCAAAATCATCACAATTCCACCAAGTTCCTTCAAGATCTTTAAGATTCCACCAAGTTCCTACAAGATCATCACAATTCCACCAAGTTCCCTTACCATCATTACGATTCTATCCCACAACCCCCACACTCCTCATGATTCTCTCAAATTGCAGAGATCGAGGACATTGTGGCCCCAGTGTAAACCCAGGTTTAAGAAGTTAGAAATTTCCTTTATCCTGCAATTCCTGATCCAGATTGCTCACTGAAATCTAATGGAGTGTTACTTGGGTCATACACCATGCCTCTAAATAAATGTATCAAAATGTGTTCATAACATTTTGCGTAAAATTGCTAACAAACATACCAGTGCGGACAAAAACATAAAGTCCTTGGTGGAGGCAATAAAAGGTAGAATATAGAATTATTTGGTACCTAGAGTACTTTTTTATGTATATTTACTGATAGATGGAACCGAATCTGAATTGCGTATTTAGCAAAGCACAAATAAAGGGTTTATACAAATATAAAGTAGTCTTTTGTCTCAGAAGAAAAAGCTGAGATGCAGGAGACAGAATCCAGCAACTCCTTTTTTGTTTGCAATACATTACATCACTGTCTTGGAGAATAAGATTTTTCCCCCCTCTATGGGTTAGCTTTAATCCTAATAGAGTTAGCACCACAGACTGATTCAATGCTTTGCTGTTTACAGCAGAGGCGGCTGCTTCTGACCTTTAAAGTGACATTTCACTGTAGAATAATGTATGTTTTTTCTCTCTGATGGATAGACATCCAGATGATACCTGTTGTACAGATGGGTGACGAATTAAATGGGTGGGAACATTATATTTGTCTTTACAGCAATTGAACCAGTCCTCACACTGATCACTTTTAACCTATGATATGACATTGTCACATCTGTCTATCTGTCCATCTGTGTCTTTACACACTCTCATCTCACTCATTTTCCCAAATGCTTAATCCTATTAGGGTTTTGGGGAGCCTGGAGCCTATCTCAACCGGCTGGATGCAGGAGGGGTACACTCTAAACAGCTCGTCAATCCATCTCTGGGCCAACTCACACAAACCATTCACCCACACACCTAGGGGCAATTTGGAACAGCCTGCACAGACAAAGTGTACATGCAGACAGTGTATCTAAAGCTGCTTTTACATGGGCAATGGGAACAAGCTGCTCCGGTACAGGAGGGTCCTCATGGCTATGTTGGAGCTAGTTTCTGGACAATGGCTAGTTTGGGACTAGTTTCAGAATAATTGCTATTGTTGGGGCTAGTTTCAGAATAATGTCTATTTTGGGATTAGTTTACAAATAATGTCTATTTTGGGGCTAGTTTCAGAATAATGGCTATTTTGGGGCTAGTTTCACAATAATTTCTATTTTGGGGGCTAGTTTCAGAATAATTTCTATTTTTGGAGCTAGTTTCAAAATAATGGCTATTTTTGGGACTAGTTTACAAATAATGGCTATTTTGGGGCTAGTTTCAGAATAATTTCTATTTTAAGGCTAGTTTCAGAATAATTTCTATTTTTGGGGCTAGTTTCAGAATAATGGCTATTTTGGGGCTAGTTTCAGAATAGTGGCTATTTTGGGGCTAGTTCCAGAATAATGGCTATTTTGGGGCTAGTTCCAGAATAATGGCTATTTCGGGGCAAGTTTCAGAATAATTTCTATTTTTGGGGCTAGTTTCAGAATAGTGGCTATTTTGGGGCTAGTTTCAGAATAGTGGCTATTTTGGGGCTAGGTTTAGAATAATGGCTATTTGGGGGCTAGTTTCAGAATAATAGCTATTTTTGGGGCTAGTTTCAGAATAATAGCTATTGTTGGGGCTAGTTTCAGAATAGTGGCTATTTTGGGGCTAGGTTTAGAATAATGGCTATTTTGGGGCTAGTTTCAGAATAATAGCTATTTTGGGGCTAGTTTCAGGATATTTTCTGTTTTGGAGCTAGTTTCAGGATAATGTCTATTTTGGGGCAAGTTTCAGGATAATGTCTATTCTGGGGCTAGTTTCTGGATAATGGCTATTTTGGGGCTAATTTCAGAATAATGGCTTATTTGAGGCTAGTTTCAGAACAATGTCTATTTTGGGGCTAGTTTTAGGATATTGGCTATTTTTGGGGCTAGTTTCAGAATACTGGCTATTTTGAATCTAATTTCAGAATAATGGCTATTTTGGGGCTAGTTTCAGGATAATCTCTATTTTGGGGACTACTTTCAGAATAATTGCTATTTTGGGGACTAGTTTCAGAATAATGGCTATTTTGGGACTAGTTTCAGAATAATGGCTATTTTGGGGCTAGTTTCAGAATACTGCCTATTTTGGGGTTAGTTTCAGAATAATGGCTATTTTCGGGGCTAGTTTTAGAATACTGGCTATTTTTGGGGCTAATTTCAGAACAATTGCTATTTTTGGGGCTACTTTCAGAATAATGGCTATTTTTGGGGCTAGTTTCAGAATACTGGCTATTTTTTGGGGCTAATTTCAGAATAATGGCTATTTTTGGGGCTAGTTTCAGAATACTGGCTATTTTTGGGGCTAATTTCAGAACAATTTATATTTTTGGGGCCAGTTTCAGAATAATTGCTATTTTGGGGCTAGTTTCCGAATAATGGCTATTTTTGGGGCTAGTTTCAGAATAATGGCTATTTTGGGGCTAGTTTCAGAATGATGGCTATTTTTGGGGCTAGTTTCAGAATACTGGCTATTTTGGGGACTAGTATCAGAATAATAGCTATTTTGGGGCTAGTTTTAGGATATTTTCTATTTTGGGGCTAGTTTCAGGATATTTTCTATTTTGGGGCTAGTTTCAGAATAATGGCTATTTTTGGGGCTAGTTTCAGAATAATGGCTATTTTGGGGCTAGTTTTAGAATAGTGGCTATTTTGGGGCTAGTTCCAGAATAATGGCTATTTTGGGGCAAGTTTCAGAATAATGGCTATTTTGGGGCTAGTTTCAGAATAATTTCTATTTTTGGGGCTAGTTTCAGAATAATTGGTATTGTTGGGGCTAGTTTCAGAATAATTTCTATTTTTGGGGCTAGTTTCAGAATAGTGGCTATTTTGGGGCTAGTTTCAGAATAGTGGCTATTTTGGGGCTAGGTTTAGAATACTGGCTATTTTGGGGGCTAGTATCAGAATAATAGCTATTTTGGGGCTAGTTTCAGGATATTTTTTATTTTGGGTCTAGTTTCAGAATAATTTCTATTTTAGGGCTAGTTTCAGGATAATGTCTATTCTGGGGCTAGTTTCTGGATAATGGCTATTTTGGGGCTAATTTCAGAATAATGGCTTATTTGAGGCTAGTTTCAGAACAATGTCTATTTTGGGGCTAGTTTTAGGATATTGGCTATTTTTGGGGCTAGTTTCAGAATACTGGCTATTTTGGGTCTAATTTCAGAATAATGGCTATTTTGGGGCTAGTTTCAGGATAATCTCTATTTTGGGGATAGTTTCTGGACAATGGATACTTTAGGGCTAGTTTTTGTTTGGATTTTGAGCATGTTTGAATTGACCTCTACCTGAAATATTGCGGTATAGATCTGTTCCTCTGCTGTCTGTATATATTTTTTCTTTGATGTGCTAAGAAGTGTATCAGAGCACACTGCACTTTGTGAACTGCACTCGAGTACTTAAAAGCCCATCACATGTAGGTCCGATATACTTGTACACTTTTAATACTGTATCATCAGCTGTACAAGCTCCAGCATACACTTACACCCACATACAAGTGCACTACAGCCTGTAGCTGCCTTAAAAGCTAATCTGGAGACTCATTTTGGCAAAAATTGGAAATATCGCTAGTCCTTAAGTTCGGCAAAAATTACAGTTTGCTAGCTACAGTTTTTCTGAGAGTTTTTCTTTTCTTCCTTGTATCATTTTCTGCTTTTATTTTCTACATCAATTTAATACTATTTCAATATTAAAATATTTGCTTTAAAGAGAAGGGACTAAACTACAACTCATCAAGCACAATACTTCCTTCCAGAAATGCTGTTAGCATGAGCATATTAGTGCTAAAATGTACCTTAATCATCCAGTATGAAATGTAAATCATAATTGGCATAATTCCTCTGTGGAAAGAACTGACAGTTTCTGCATTTGTTCATGACGAATCATGCGAAACTACTCACAGTGCTTGTGTAGGAGGCAAAACTGTCTAGAGAATGATTACGACAGAAGAAAAGAAAAGAAAAAACACTGCATTATTCAAATGAGGGAAATCTTTCGGGAAATGGTACAAAACTTTGATGTTAAGCGACACTTAGAAGATTTGTGCACCATGTACATTTTAGAAACAGTGAGAAATGGGGGGTGGGAGGGGAGGTTTGGTGATGGAGGGACATGAGGAATCTCACACTCGACAGCAGAGTGGCAGCTGAGTGCGCACTCCTGTTTCAGAAGACAAATAAGTGCGAGTAACGCCATTAAGCCACACAGAGGGGGCGAAACACGTGTACAAAGGAAGGAAGAGGGGGTTTGGGAGGGGGGGTGATCTGTTTTTCCTTCAGTCACGTCTGCTCAAAATGTTGTACAGTTTTCTTTTCAGTACAGTGTTGCCTGGGAATGCTTTGGTTGATAGATTTTGCCATTCACTTTGATTAAAGTACAGTGTGCTTACCATTTTGAAGATGCGGGTCAGTGTGCCCTGTCCGTCTCCTGCACGCCCTTTTTGCGCCTTTGCTGAGCCCTTCTGATCTCCCTGAGAAATAAAAAATTTTAAAAAGTTAATTTGCAAATACAGTATGTGCATTCATTCATCCATTCAGTCATTTGCTGAACCGCTTTTTTCTTACCAGGGTCACAGGGAAGCTGGTGCCTATCTCAGTCAACTCACCAGCCCATTGCAGGGCTGACACACAAATACTCACACCTAGGGGCAATCTGGAACATCCAATTAGCCTAAGAAGGTCCAGGTGCGCCCGCATCCAGCAGGACAAGGCATTTTCCGAGCGCCATCTGGAAAATCGCTGGGGGGCCAGACATGCGAGACGCCATGCCAAGGACTGGGAACCCAATCATTAGTCATGACGTGGATGATGATGATGATGAAGCATGTATTTGGACTGTAAGAGGAAACTGGAGCACCCAGAGGAAACCTAGGCAATCATGGAGAAAACATGCGAACTCCACACAGAAAGACCTTCACCGAGCCTAGGATTTAATCCCAGGACCTTCTTGCTGGACCAATAGGCTGTCGGAACATGGAGTCGTCCCCCAAACTGTGCTTCACTCCTTACCATCATGTAACATTACAGGACTAAATAAAATTTTATCTTTAAATGCATGAAGCAGTTCTTCTTCCACATTGTAATTTTTTCTGCTGTACAGTAGGTTCTGGGGACCGATGGGACATGAGTTCGTCATTCTGTGTTGTCAGTATAGGAACAATTTCATGGAGAGCTACTTGATGATAGTCTCCAGGAACAGTTCACATATTTGTCATTGAGCCCACACGGGAAAACCATCAGATATAGAAGAGGGACTAAATATTTTATTTATTTGTTTATTTATTTTCTTGTCCAACTCTGCATTTAACCCATCCAAAGTGACCACACACACACAAGAGCAGTGGGCAGCCACATTGCAGCACCCGGAGAGCAGTTGGGGGTTAGGTGTCTTGCTCAAGGGCACCTCAGCCATGAAGGTGGAGAAAGGAAAGGGAAGGGAGGGGGAAGGACCCCCCTCATACATTTTTCCTGCCAGTCTGGGAATCGAACCAGTGACCTTTCGGTCCCAAACCCACTACTCTAATAATTAGGCCATGGCTGCCCCCATATTTCTGAAGTCACTCTCCATTGCTCCAGTACAGTATGTTTTGATCGACGTTAGTCTAAAGTGTTAGTCAGCAAGAAAGCATGGCAGATACATCATGTTTTAGAAGCTTCATGTGTTACTGTGGGAAGGAAATGCGCTGTCTAAGCTTGGTGTCAACATTATTGTGTAATCGGGGCTGTAAATTGTGGCATGGTAAGTTTATGGCATGGTAGAGTATTAAAAGTGGCATGAATGCATAAAAAACCCAGCAAACAGATAGCTAGATATATAGAAAGATAGCACACATGTGTTTGAATATATGATTCAGTCAGCAGATTTCCTCAGGAAGTGCCACCTCTTCATCTTTCATCATCCCTGACTCAACAAAATTCTCACAGAGTAGCAAAAATGCATAAAAAATGTAAAACTAATCAAATAATTTTTATTAACATTGTTTAAGCCCCTTCCCTCCTACACATTTCGAATATTGGGGAACTCAGCAGGAAGTGTTTTCCCTGAAAATTAAAATGATATCACTCAACAGTCACACATGAAGCCTGAACACAGTTTTATAGATTTATGAAAATAATTACCACTGCCAAGGATGTTATGGTTTACCCTCAATTTGTGTATTTGTTGGCAGGATAATGTAAAAACATGCAGGGATTTTTATGAAATCATTACGAGAGATGGGGTTTTGGACGAGGAAGCTTCCATTCGATTTTGGAGATGATCCTGGTCAAGTTCTGAATCCAGGAATGTTTTAAAAAGATTTTTTAACAATTTTTTGGTAGTGTCATATTACAGCAGGCCCAGCAGGGGGTGCTGTGTACACTCAGATATTTGCAAAAAAAATTTGTGTGAATTTACATGAAATTTCTACCAGAGGCGGGGCTTTGGACAAGGAGAACTTAATTCGATTTTGGAGATGATCCTGATCAAAATCTGGATGCAGGAATTTTTTAAAGGGTTATTTACCATTGTGAGATTTTCTTAAAAATTGTGTAAACATTTTTCCCCCATATAGATGATTGCTAGGCTTAGCAGAGCTTTGTGCTTTGAGAGTGCTCTTGTTAAATAATAAAGAGTTAGGTTTCTGGGTGCTCTGTGAAACCCTGTGCTTGCGTGGGTTTCCTCCGAGTACTCCGGTTTCCTCCCACAGTCCACAGACATGCACATTAGGCTAACTGGCTCTTCCAAATTGCCCCTATGTGTGAGAGTGATTGGTGGCATGTATGTTGGCTCTGCGATGGTCTGGACCTTCGCTCAGGGTCGGTTTAGATGGGCTTAGCCTCCCTGCGACCCTAATGAGTGAGCTGTTCGGCAAATTAGTGAGTGAGTGTTTTCTGAATGGAGAAGAAGAAAAAGAAGAAAACAAGAGGAAAAAAAATGCAATTAAATGGCCTGGAAGAAGAACAGCCTTCACAGGAATTCCCAGCATTCCGCACTTTTCGCAACATATGTGGAAAATGGATTACGAGCTTAGCATGAAAGAACAGCAGCAGGGCTGATTTGGGATCAGCTTTACTGCCCTTAATCGTGCATTAAACAGGATGCTGATCCCTGATCAGCATTGTTAGTCAAGCTAATATACCGCTTTTCCTCTTTGCTCAGAATTCACACCCTATTCACTACATGATGTGCTATTTTGGGAGCCAAATTTTACAGTCATGCATCAATGCACAGTATATATTCACTTATATATTCAACATCAACATGATATACCCTAGCTACCCATAATGCACTGAGGCTTTTTATAGGGAATAGGGATCTTGGTGCCATTCTGGACACAGGGTATATGTATGTGTGTGTTTCTAAATAGCACCTACCATGCCTAGTTTAGATGTGAAAGAATGCCACTGTGCAGAGAGACAGATGAAGAGAGACAGACAAAGACATAAAAGGGAACAGGAGCAGTCGGGTACAAACAAATGACTTGAGTGCGCTCCTGAGGGCACTATCTGACATCTGTTTTTATTTAATCAGTTATCAAACACCATTCCACTTAATCCACTGATTCCACTCAGTACTCAGGGACAATAACCTCATCCTGAATCCAACAAGGTCATGCTTCTGTCATTCTAATTCCTGTAAGCTACTGAGGTCCATAAGCTCCTACTTCAGCCATCATGAGGCTATTCTGGGGCCTACATGCTCCTATTGCTGCCAAGACTTCTTACTGCTGCTATCTTAAGGCCCACAAACCTCGACTTGCAATAGTTGCCATACTGAGAGCAACAATCACCTGTCCCTACCATGCTCAGGCCTACAGGCTCCTATTGCTCTTAAAAATGAGGCTGACAGTCTTCTACTGCTGCCATCCTGACACCTACATACTCTTATTGCTGCCATCCAGCAAACTAAAAGTTCCAATTGCTGCCATCCCACAAACCTCAACTTCTGCAATTCTGTGGCCATACAGCTGCCATCCTGAGGCCTACAAGCTCCTGTTCCACCCAAAAGGGACTGACCATCTTCTTCTGCTGCCATCCTGAGAACCACAAACCCCTTCCCTTTACTCTGAGCTTCATAGGCTTGCATTCATCCCACTATGAACCTTACAATCTATACTGCTGCCATCCGAATCCTTGCAATGTCCTACTCCTGCAATCCTGAGGTCCACATTCTCCTACTGATGCTATCCCCAGGTCTGGAAGCTCTGAGACCATCCTGAGAGCAACAATCTCCTGTTCTTACCACTCGAGGGTCTAGGAACCATTGTTCATGGCACCCAGGGACCATCCTGAGAACCACAATCCTATTGGTGCTATCCTGAAGTCTGGAAGCTACTACCAGCACCATGAAGTCTAAAAATTAGCAGTGCTATCAATGTCAGAGCCACAAACTTGTATTTCTGGCAATACGTAAATGCCTCTACTGCTGCCATTTGGAGCATGGCAAGCTCCTTCTCCTGTTATCCTGCAGTCTGCAGTCTTGTTTTCCTCGCCATGTTGGCTTGCTTACTGGTGGTTAATGCACTATTCTGGCAATATGATGACAAAAATTGTGTTAGACAACTGATGGAATAAAAACAGTGCTTGGGAGGATGTTCATCCTGACACCATACTCCCAAGTATAAAGTATATAAGTCGACTGTCTGGAACAGTACAAAGACCTGGACAAAACATATACACATATACACAAGCACACATACTAAAAGGACACCGTTAAGGCCATAAGAGTTCCTAAACATTGATTTGAAAAAGTATATATATAGTTTATTTGAAAGAAAACAACCACAATGGATTACTAGTAGTATATTTTAATACACTAAATCTAGTGTACCTAGCTGTATTTGTTATAAGAGTTGGATGTAAACAGTGATATTAGACATGAAGCTGACATTAAAGCTACTGTGTGCGATCTGCCTCTGAGGAAATGGTAGAGAGAAAGCGAATAGTACACTTACCCTAGATTTTTTAGGAGCAGGAGACACCTGGGGATTGGATATAATAATTCAAAAATAATATAAATGATGTATTCATCTATCAAAAAGGAGGCAGACATGTTCTGGCAAAATTCAGACCCCTTTACTCACTCGCTCATTTGCCGAAGCGCTTGATCCTGTTAGGATCATGGGGAGAATGGAGCCCATGTCAACCGACACCCTGAATAGCTCGCCAGACAATCGCAAGGCCAACACACACACTCACACCTAGGGGCAATTCGGGACAGCAAATTAGCCTAATATGCATGTCTTTAAACTGTGGGAGGAAACCGGAATACCCAGAGGAAACTTGCATGCACTAGCGCAGTGGTGGCTTAGTGGTTAAGGCAGTAGGTTACTGATCCAAAGGTCAGTGGTTCAATCCCCACTTTTGGGCTCTTGAGCAAGGCCCTTAACCCTCAATTGCCTAGTTGCTCTGGATAAGAGCGTCTGCCAAGTGCAGTAAATGTAAACACCCAAGCTTGTGAGTCGAACACAGGACCATTTTTGGGGTATTCTAAAATGTTGTGGAACTGTTTGTGATGTTTGGTTGTCCCTCTGGATGCTGCAAAAGGTTGGATATATTTTGAGCACTAACGTATGCTATGAGCTGTTTGTGTTTTCCTCGATCGTGACAAATCTGCTGAAAACATGTCCACAGCATGATGCCCCCACCAGTGTACTACACCACAGAGATAGGATTGGCCAGGTGACAATTGGTTTCATCACACCACAGACATACAATGCTTAAGGCCGTTAAGAAGGCCATTTCTGAAGCATCATTTGTCTCTTCCTGAGAATTGCATCCTGCCTGGCCACTGAGCTTTAAGCACCTGGTTGGTGGAGTGTTACAGAAATCATGTTGTCTCGTTCTCGCAGGTTTCCTCTTCGGTTTCTGGGTCAGAATCATTACCGTCACTCTTTTTCAGTGTCAGTGGTGGTAAACCTTTGATACAGGGAGCCAGTGAATTTGTTTGGGGATCTTTACAGATCACTTTTGTTCTGCATCCATATTAATAAGAAACTGTCTTGTCTTGTGCTTTGACAGGCCATGTTATCCTTATGGCTATTATTAACGCAGAGTGTGCGTCATGATTTGGAAACATCAAGTATGATGATGGAACATTCTATTTCCGGAGTGTCAGGACAAAAATTCTGAATGATTACCGTATATTTTGGTTTCTACAAGATAAGGAGATGACAGGAGGCAAGTGTACTCTTTAAAAGCGATCTGAATACTTTCTAAATGCACTGCATACATGTACAGTATGGATATACATATATATATATGGGGGTTTGAGTCCTGGGCTTGGCATGGGTGTTTCTGTGTGGAGTTTGCATGTTCTCCCCATTCTTGCGTGGCCTTCCGCTGGGTACTCCGGTTTCCTCCGACAATCCAAAAACATGCACATGAGCTAACTGGCTGTTCCAAATTGCCCCTAGGTGTTAGTGTGAGTGTGAATTGTTGTGTATGTTGGCCCTGCAATGGTCTGGCGAGCTGTTCAGGGTGTACCCAGTGTTGGCTGAAATAGGCTCCAGCCTCCCTGTGACCCTTATAGGATTAAATGGTTCGGTAGATAAGTGAGTGAGTGAGATACACAAGATAGATGCAAAGAGAAACAGCTCGACAATATTTTAACCAATTAAAAATAGATGATATTAATATAATGGTAGTGGGGCCAGAATAAGAGACAGAACGAGACGGGCAAACGATGAAAGAAAGAGTGACAAAGAGCAAGACTTACGATAGATCTGAAGAAGTGAACGACAGCGTTCTCACCACCAGTACGGCGGCGAGGAGATGAGTGACTTGATCTTTGAGGGGAAACAGAGAGAGCACCACGGAAAGAGCCCTGAAACGAGACAGGATAGTTGTGGTGACCAATGAGCTACGTATGAGACAGGAAGGGTGTGGTGACCAGGAAGAGTCCTGAAAAATGAGAGTGGAAGGGTGTGGTTGTAAGAATGGGCTATGAAACGAGACACAAAGTGCGTATGGTGACCAGAAAGAATCATTAAATAGGACAGAGAGTGGTTGTTGACAGGAAAGGGCCCTAAAATGACAGAGGAAGTGAATAAATTAATCAAACAGCACTGGTAACTAAGGCAGGAAATGTGTGGTGAGGTAAAGGTCCCTTAAACAAGAGAGAAATTGGACATTGTGACTTCAAAGGGCCTTAAACCAAGACAGGAAACGTGTGGAGATCAGGAAGAGCTCTGAAATGAAACAGGAAGTGTGTGTGGTCACCAGAACTAGTCATAAAATTAGACAGGAAGTGTGTAATAAATGGAACTTGCTTTGATATGAAACAGAAAGCATGTGTAGTGACTAGAACTAGCCTTAAATGAGACAGGAAGTGTGTGTGTGGTCACAAGAACTAGCCTTAAAATGAGACAGGAAGTGTGTAGTGACTAGAAATAGTCCTAAATGGGACAGGAAGTGTGTGGTCAAAAGAACTAGTCTTAAATGAGACAGGAAGTATGTAGTGACTAGAACTAGTCTTAAAAAGAGACAGGAAGTATGCTTTTAGACACCCTTTTTTGAAGTGTGTAGTGACTACCATTAGTCTTGAAATGAGACAGGAAGTGTGTAGTGACAGGAATTAGTGTTAAAATGGGACAGGAAGTGTGTAGTGACTAGAATTGGTGTTAAAATGAGACAGGAAGTGTGTAGTGACTAGAATTGGTGTTAAAATGCGACAGAAAATGTGTAGTGACTAGAATTGGTGTTAAAATGCGACAGGAAGTGTGTAGTGACTAGAATTGGTGTTAAAATGGGACAGGAAGTGTATAGTGACTACAATTAGTGTTAAAATGAGACAGGAAGTGTGTAGTGACAAGAATTAGTGTTAAAATGGGACAGGAAGTGTGTAGTGACTAGAATTGGTGTTAAAATGGGACAGGAAGTGTGTAGTGACTAGAATTAGTGTTAAAATGAGACAGGAAGTGTGTAGTGACTAGAATTAGTGTTAAAATGAGACAGGAAGTGTGTAGTGATTAGAATTAGTGTTAAAATGGGACAGGAAGTGTGTAGTGACTAGAATTGGTGTTAAAATGCGACAGGAAGTGTGTAGTGATTAGAATTAGTGTTAAAATGGGACAGGAAGTGTGTAGTGATTAGAATTGGTGTTAAAATGGGACAGAAAGTGTGTAGTGACTAGAATTTGTGTTAAAATGGGACAGGAAGTGTGTAGTGACTAGAATTGGTGTTAAAATGGGACAGGAAGTGTGTAGTGACTAGAATTAGTGTTAAAATGAGACAGGAAATGAATCCGCTGAACCAAAACAATAGAGAACATTTGTGTGGTGAGCAAAAGAAAAGGCTCCAATTCATCAGGAAGTGTGTGTCCATCCATCCATCCATCCATTCATTTGCCGAACCGCTTAATCCTCTTATGGTTGCCGGGTGGCTGGTGCCAATCTCAGCTTTCCAGTTCATCACAGGGCCAACACATACACAACCACTCACACTCACGGGCATTTTGGAACAGCTAGTTGACCCAATATGCATGTCTTTGGACTGTGGGAGGAAACTGGAGTACCCGGAGAACACCCATGCAACCATGGGGAGAACATGCAAACCCCACACAGAAACACCCTTGTTGAGGCTGGGACTCAATCCCAGGACCTTCTTGCTGCGAGGCGGACATGCTAACCACTCCGTCACCGTGCCCCACAAGTGTGTGTGATGAAAAGGAAGAGGAAGAGCCCCCAAATGAGTCAGGAATTGAGGACGGTGGTCATCAAGAGCCCTGAAATGAATCAGGAAGTGTGTAGTGAATGATAGCATGTGCGGCAACTGTAAAAAAAACAAAACAAAACAAAAAAAAACAACAAAACAGACAAAAAGAAAAAATTACAAAAATAAATGGAAAAAATAATTAAGGGTGTACACATGTAAATTGAATGTATTCCATTAAAACTGCGTGCATGTGTATGCGTGTGGATGAGAAGGGGGAACGTATGTAATGTAATAATTACACAGTGATGGTTACATTGTGATGCTTCCTTGAATCATCAGATGTCCTTTTGTCTAACGCTGTTATTTTGCTGTTTAGGCTCTCATTAGCATTGGAGAGTACTCTGAAGCAGTGAGGTCTCACATGACTCACTCTAATCGTCTCTGTTCAGAACTCACACTCATCCACCTCTTGCACAATAACACACATTAGAGGCCTATCAGTGGGGTATTTTGGGAGCGCTGATGATACGGTGAGGACATCTCAGACAGCAAGACTCGAAGTGCCAAATCTTTACCACTCAGTCTACAGCTCCAGATATAATGCAAAAAAAAATGCTATTATTGTTGTTCGTGTCATATTTTTTTTAGTGGTTAGAAAGCAAGAAGGTCCTGGGTTCGAGTCCCAAGGACGTTTCTCTCTGTGTTTGCATGTTCTCCCTGCGCTTGCGTGGGTTTGCTCAGGGTACTCCGGTTTCCTCCCACACTCCAAAGACATGCACATTAGGATAATTGGCTGTTCCAAATTGCCCCAGGTGTGCATGAGAGTGTAAATGCTTGTGTGTGTGTGTGTGTGTGTGTGTGGTTATAAACAAACAAAAAATGTTTAAATATCGCTAGCTAATAGTAAATGTTGTCTCTATCGTGACTAACCCCTGATGTTAACCCCCTCCTCTGTGTTGTTTGTTGTCGTCTCTCCTGTTCCCAGCCAATCAGAGCGCACCGTAGAGGAGTACTTGAAGAATGATAGAATCTCTTCCGAGAAAATAATAATTTGACAAAAATGGAATTAGGTTTTGATAAGTGAAACTTGTCTTGGTTGCTCGGACAAGACTTTTGGACCTTGAAATCTTCGGAGAATGTGATTTAATCCTCAGCTCAGCTCAGAGTCCAAAAGATCGATGATTCCTCCTGAGCCAAGACCTGAGCATACACACACTCTAATGAGGACACCAGCACCCAGCAGACCTCACTGTTGCCCAAAAAAATACTAAAATTAAGGAAAAATCTGGCCAAAAATGAACACAACAGCCCAAAGGTCCAGACAGCCAAAACATGTTTGGTGCCTGATGTTTGCTTCTTTAGTTGAACTTATCCTGGAAAGACAGAGTAGAAACCAGAAACACACCATGGTCACACCAATCCATCACAGAGCAGGGTCACTATCTTAGCCAACTCTGGATAAAGGCAAACAGCTTGCCAGAGCATTACAAGGCCAAAGCACACAAACATTCATGGTCACACTCAAACCTAGGGGTAACCTGGAACAGCCAGTTAGCCTAATGTGCATGTCTTTAGACTGTGCGAGGAAACCAAAGAACCCAGAGGAAACCCATGCAAGTACAGGGAGAACATGCAAACCACACAGAAACGCCCCCGCTGAGCCCAGGATTCGAACCAAGGACCTTCAGACTGTGAAGCAGACATGCTAACCACTATGTCACCGTGCCGCCTGCTCCCAAATAGTTGCCGAACCGCTTAATCCTACTAGAGTCATCAGCCAACACTGGGCGAAGGCGGGGTACAAACTGACCAGCTCGCCAGACAATTACAGAGCAACCACACAACCATTCACATTAACATCCACACCTAGGGGCAATTTGGAACAGACAGTTTGACTAATGTGTATGTCTTTGAACTGTACGAGGAAACCTGAGTACCCGAAAGAAACCCACGTGGGGAGCATGGGGAGAACATGCAACATGCAAAACCATCTTGCGGCGAGGCTGATGTGCTTGTAAAATTCCATGTATGACTCATTGTTAATGTACACAAAGCAGCCATGGCATGAAAATCACCTGCTTAATGGTGTGTTGGTCCTCCTTGTGCAACCAAAAACAGCTCACTGAGGCGAAGACTCCAGAGGGTTTGCTGTGGTATCTGGCACCAGGATGTTAGCAGCAGATCTATTTTTATGTCTGTTATTTACCTCTCTAAGTTCTGTTTATCCAGTACATTTTGCAGACCTTTCAACAGAATGAGCTCCAGGAAATTTGGAGGCCAAGTCAGTGCCTTGAGTCCTTTGTCATGCTCCTCAAATCATTGTTGGAAAGTTTTCACGGTCTAGCAGGGCACCTTTTCCTGCTGAAAGAGGCCACTGCCGTCAGGGAATACCGTTACCGGGAAGGGGTGTACTTGGTCTGGAACAAGGATCTGGTAGGGGCAAGGCGTCAAAGTAACAACCATGTGAATACCAGGACGCTAGGTTTCCCAGTAGAACATTTCCCAGAGTATCACACTGCCTATGCTGACATGTCGTCTTCCCATTATGCATTCTGGTGCCATTTTTTAGCCAGAACTAACTTATATTTTTTACTTTAGCAATTTGCACTACAGATAGGTGCCGGGTTTAGCTTTAAGTTATTTGGTGAGTATGATTAGAACTGACACAGATTTGTTTTAAGACCGTAGTGATGTTGCCTCATGACACCTGGATCCTATATTTGATGCTGTCTGAAGTTCTGCGTGCTTTCCGCTAGCTATAACCCTCAGTAAGGGAACAAATAAAAACCGTGACATTGGGCTATATAGTTATATTCCACATTCGCAGCTCTACCTGTGCTGCATGCACTAGTAATACAGTGTTGTACCTGTTTTTTGTAGCAGTTGAAGCAAACAAAATAAACTGGGGTTAGAGAAAACAGAATAAAACACACACCCACACACAGAAACTACAGTCTGGTTTGGTTATACTGGTTTAATCAAGCAAAAACAACCATAAAGCTGAGAACAAAATTGAGATTAAAGACATGAATCATGGTAAGAATGAGATTAATACTTCAAAAATATACAAAAGGCTCAGGTTCCCATTAACACATTAAAGCATGTGACTTGTGTTACTTTATACTGGAGCATGCATTAATAAAGCATTCAAATCTCAAACACCGGATCAGCGTCACTCCACTCTGGATGTGTCCCAAACCACATTCCTTATTTCCTACTATATGCTCTTTAAATGCCAAGGTGTGTTAGTTGTAATGCATTATGAAGTCATCTTCAAACACCGCAATGCATGATGGGGATTTTCTATCTGGTAGGGGCACAGGTGTCAAACTCAAGGCCCGCGGGCCAAATCCGGCAAGGGCTTTCTAAGAATATGATTATCGTACGTTCTTTGCCTCGACCATTACCATGAAATCCAATTCATCATCCTTCCACTAGGTGGCAGCAACCTATTTCAAGTAAACAGATAGTCTTTCAGGACTTAAGAAAGATTGCATGCTAGCTTGTTGCTGTTAAGCTTGTCAAAAAATTAGAAAAAGAGGACAAATGCCTAAACTAATCATTTTGCCATGCGGATTTCATGGTTGCTCTTTTTGAATAGATTATTCGGCCCTCGATCACCTTTAAATTCAGTGATGTGGCCCTCAGTGAAAATGAGTTTGACACCCCTGTGCTAGGCCACTTGCCTATTCATAGCAGTGATTGTTACTATGAGTGTAAAATGGACGACTAGCAAAGAAATGCACTACTTAGTGGCCTGTATGGTGTAGATTCAGTTGCAAGGCATTATGATGGGATTTTTCAATGCACTAGATATTGTACATTGGAAAACAGTAGTCTTCTAGGTAGGGAATAGTATGTGGTTTTGGACAAAGCCACTGTGATAGGCATTAGATGACAAAATTGTGTATAAAAAAAACAAAAAGCTGGTTTTATGTTGAAATGAATCGCAAAGGCAGACATTTGGACATTAAAATACTATTACATGATACTTGTACAAAATAACCCATAATACATCAACCATACTTTAGTAATTAAGGCTTTTGCACCACAAAGAACTGCATGTGTTTTCCAGCACACAAAGGGAGACATCTTAAAACAGTACCTTCGTAAAGTTGAATTAAAATGCATCAATATCGCAGCATTATATTCATACGCTACATTTCCTGAGTGCCAATTTTTGGTTGTGGGTAAACATTCAGAGTTTTTTCAGCATCACAGCAACAGTTTGGCAGCAACAATAACAACAACGAAATAAAATGGGTACAATGTGCCCCTTAACTCAAATGAAGACAATAAGCTAAGATATGTTTGCTGTTTTGCTAACTTAGCTCCAGAGGCTGGTGTTAGCACCACTTGCTTCTTCGCTTCAGTGTAAAACCTAAAGAAGCAAAATTTAAACACCAGACATATCTTGGCTGACTGACTACATTTGGAATAAAGGTTGAAAAGTGGCAGAAAATTTGCAGATAAATTTCTGGTAACTTTCCAGAAACTTTTCATGGAAACTTATGATGGGGAATTTTGGAAATATTGAAATTTGGAGTTGGAAATAGGAATTTTCATGAGAATTATGGAGAATGTACATCTGGGGTAATTTATACTTTAAACCGTATCATATAAAAACATAAATATTAATTAAAAAAAAACATGGGTATTGCCATTAATTTCCATATATTCCCATTGATTCTAATGAAAAATGTCCAACGTTAAGAATTTGCAACCATATTTGGAATCAAGCTAATATTTCTCATGTACATTTTGTTTAGATAGCATTAAAAATGACAACATTAATCCAGTTTGTTTAAGTAAAAAAAGAAATAAATAATAATAAAAAAAAAATCATTAAAAACACCAATAACACTCTTAACTGTCAGTTTTAAAATTCATGAACAACTGACCTGTGATTATTGGGAAAAGAAAAATTCCACTTTATTCCCATTAATTCCCATATACTCCCATTAATTCCCATATACTCCCATTAATTCCCATATACTCCCATTAATTTCCATATACTCCCATTAATTCTTATGAAAAATTTCCAACTTTAAACATTTGCAACCATTTTGTGTACATTTTATTCAATTTGTATTAAAAATGACTACAGTAATCCACTTTGTTTGAGTAAAAATTAAATCCACCAATAACACTTGATGTCAGTTTTAAAAGGCATGAACAACTGTTCTGTTTGGCAACAAAAACCCAGCCAAAGAAACACACTCTGAATGAAGGTCATGGATGTAAATATGTAAAAATAACAACAACAACAACAACAAAAACAAAAAACCCATTTAACCTCACCAACAGAACTGAATATGAAAAAACAATAAAAGTAATACTGAATAAATATTGTGTTTAGGACTAATTTCATCACTATATAAACAATCTCACTGGGACAACCTCAGCACAAAGAATAAATCACAGAATCTGGATTTATGAACACTGAAAAAATCGGAATAAAAATCTCTTTTGTGTTTTCAGTGTAATAATTACAAATTTAATTACTTTATCAGGATTATTAATACTATTCCATCCATTTTGTCTCAGTTGTACTGGCACCTTTGTTAATAATGGTCTAGTCAGGCTTAATTTATGAAAAAAATTTAACACATGCTTCTTCAAATAAGGATCCGTACCAGACAACAGTTCATTGCAGCTCTTTTAAAGGGCAGACTTGATCGAGTGAATGTAAAAAAACGGCCTACTCGCTGATGGTATCCAGAAAAATGATATTGCATATGTGTAAACTTGAGTATATTGTTAAAAAATATATAATAATGATATTAATAATAATCAGCATATGCCTATTACTAATAAGCTACAATATTTATCATAATTATTCCAAAATATATGTATTTCTCTTTTAATTAGTTGTAAAAGTATAAATCTTTTGTTTGGTATGACAGACGTAGGCATAAAAATATACACTTTTCCCATTCCATGTCATGTAATATTGCATTATTGACATTTGGCACCGTAACACTGTGATATAATTTGTGGAACCATATAAAAATTAAAAGAAAAAAAAAAAGATCTGGGATAAAGTTTGTAACTGCTGGTCTATATTTTATACTATTTTTATAAATTACTTTTCAGTACAGAGCTTGTGGAATTTGTTTCTACTGATATCTGTTTGTATTGCATCATATTATCACCATTTTCTAGTTCAATACAATTGGTTTTAAAAGTAACAAAACAAACAATCATTATGAATGAAACCCTAATTAAAAGTACAGGCGTTTACTGAATTTTGGCTGCCTAAATCCCCGTCACACTCATCCACATGCTCACTATGTCCTCAAAAAGTCGTGGGGACACAGTAAGAACTTGTACTACATAGTTGGAAGCAACAGAAAACAATAAGGACGTGGTACGGTCTCCGTGGATGTAAGGACGTAATCAACGTAGTACGAACGAGGTCGAATCAGGATGCGGTAAGAACTTAATAATGATGTAGTAACCGTAGTGGTGTAACCGAAACCCCATTGACGTTGTACAATCGTGCCGTGGACTTTTTGAACGTAGATGTGGACACAAGAAAACTTGCAGAATGAATAAAACTCGCAGTCCACATTGCAGGATTTTATAAGGACGAGACGGATGCAGTGAGAGCGTGGTAAGCACGTGGTGCGATCTGATTGGTTGTAGTATGAATGTAGCATGTAAGACATGGTGCGTGAGTGATCATGTGTGTGGTAAGAAATTAGAAGGGACATGCTGGTCACAGAGAGAACCTGGGATGGACGTTGTAAGGACAAAGTGTGAACACATTTTTATTTTATTTTGACCACGCCCCCTTGGCATGCATCAATTTTCAGGACGCAGTGAGGTTTTTATGGTGTGACAGGAGGCTTAAATTTTACTAATTTTCCGAACTGCTTAATCCTACTAGGGTCACGGGGGGCTAGTGTCTATCTCAACCGACACTGGGTGAGTGCGGGGTACACTCTGAACAGCTTGCCAGACCATCACAGAGCAAACACACACACACACACACACACAACCATTCACACTCATACCTAGGAGCAATTTGGTTACCAATTTAGCAACCAGTTAGCCTAATGTGCATGTCTTTGGACTGTAAGAGAAAACCTGATTACCCGGAGGAAACCCAGGCAAGCACGGGAAGAACATGCAAACTCCACACAGAAAGGCCTTTGCTGAGCCCGAGCCTTGATCCCAGGACCTTCTTGCTGTGATGCGGATGTACTAACCACTACGCCACCGTGCTGCCTGGCCAAATTTTTAAAATAATAATGTAAGCTTCTTCAGATCAGTATCTTTTTCAGCGGCTCTGTTTTAATAAATATCTTCTTGATTAAGGAAGAAATAAAACGGTTTGTGGCGGTGGCTCTGATACGCAATACACACATACATAGTCGTACTGCATAAATTACTATAAACACACCACTGAAGCTCGGCTATTCATCATGCTAGGAGCTTATCATAACATTACATCCTTATCCAGCATCACCGCACAGAGATGTGGGAACATTACAGCACTTTCACAGATTGAGCACTAAAGATACACATTAGCAGGAAATTGTTCAGGAGTGGCACTCAATTAGCATTAATAGTCCAGAATTTATGTTTATCATGCACATATTTATATATTAGGGCTTTTCTCAGTTAAAGAAATATTAAAATTAAAGTTTTTTGATAAGATGACGAGATTTAAAAGGAGTCACTGCATTTTTTGGGGGGGACGGCTCTATGTTCATTGGTCAGACATCCACTTCTCATTTAAGATGGGCACCTTGCTAAAATCTATGGGCACCCTACACAGTTCAGTTGGGATAGTGATAGGGCTGTCGGAGCAGCAGGCTGTCGGGATATAGGGCTGTAACCCTTCTTTTGCTAGCTATTGTAAGGATTAGCATTAGCGTAAACACTGAACGAATAGTTGTATGTTTGTAGTCGATTGTTCATTGGGAATGTGTGGAGTTTGTAGAGAAATGTTTCATTTCTTTACCAAATTTGTTTTTAATAAGTATAAATGCTTTGCGACGATATCAATTGTAAAAAGCGCTACAGAAATAAAACTGAACTGAACTGAATTCCAAAAAGCTGGTTTTAAGACTGCGCGAAAAGGTTTTGTGTGTTTCCGTATTGCTACATTTGCACCATTAGCTGTTTTTTGTAAACCCCTGCCATCCTTATGTCGATGGCTTTGTAGCTTTGTAGCATTGTAGCAGTCTAAGATATTATTAAAAAATTTCTCATTTCTTTGTTGTTAGCTAACTTCTGGCAGTGTTCCACCAAACTGGGTGCTGGTGAGCATATCCTGTTCTGCATGCTGAAACCTTAAGTAAGATCTCAACTAATAAATTGGTTTAAAAAAAAATCGTACCACATAAACCTGAATTTCAGCATTAAGTTCAATCTCGTTTATTGTGCAAATGCTACCTGTTCTCACTGAGAAGCATTTTAAACAACGAGAGAGCTATTGGATTAGCGCTATCCTTAATGAATGCTTATGATGCCGTGACAGAGCTACAGTCAGTGAGGTGTAACCACAGAAACGACATCTGGCAACGTGAACAAAAACTGTCTAGGACTGTTTATCAGAAAAGTAAAGAAAAGGTTCACTACAGGACTGATACCTAACAGCTTCCATTTGTAAACACGCTCCAACGTGCACTTGTGCACTATCACTAGGTGCACTGACCCCGCAGGATATTCTTTCGGAGGGCACGAGGTTAAGCACTGACCACAGCTATATATATAAAAACATAAATAAAAAAATGTAAAAAGGTTTGAAGCCAGAAAATATTAACGATACTCAAACTCTCACTTTTATGTAAAGATCAAAGAAATAATTATGAATTAACTATTTTAAAAAATGCAAACCAAATAGGTGGTGTTTAATTTTTTTAAAAGTTAAAAAATTGGCACGTGTAGTATCTCCATTATACGATTAGGAATAAATTCTTTCTTCTAAAGAGAGAATTACGTACACCTTAAAATCACCCAAAAGATTTTTTTTCCCGTCAAAGTTATAACACGGTATTCTCAAAAAAAAATAAATAAATCTGTTCATTTTTGCATAAAATTCACTCCAGCTTTAGATCTTTAAACCACGCCCAATATATTCAACACGAACGATTCCAAACTTACAGCAATAAAACTTAAGAAAGACATAAAAAAAAAAAACAGAGTTGAGGATAGGAGATGATCTACATCAGTGATGCGATCAGCAAATCATCACCGAGGAGCCAAAAGAGAACTCACTGATTAAAAAAAAGTTTTCCCGGTGGGTGTTGTGGGGGTGTGGGGATGTAGCTGGGGGGGTAATTTAAAGAAGAAATAAAGATACAGATACAGTGGCACCAGCTTTAGATCCCTAAACCATACCCAGGATGCATATGTACAACACCAAGGATACAAATAAACAACAAAACTTAAAATTTAGCAACAGCAGAGATAAAACGATGAAAACGATCGGTTCAGAGGACACTTTGGATCAGCATTGCGTTATTGTAAATAAAAAAAAACAACAACAACAACTACAATAAAAAGTTGTAATGTGGAGTGTTAAATAAAGTTTGTTTTTTTCCTTAAACAAAGCCCACGTCTCCTCACCTTGCTCTTCCGCTTCTTATCCCCTCCAAAGATTTTTCCAATCTGATCCATCACTCCAGGGTTTTTCTTCCCGCGTCCGAGTCTGAAGCTGGACTGTCCCGCTGAGCCTGAAGATGCCATGTTGGGTGCGAAGAGCAAAAGAAACAAGTGAACGAGTCGAGTTTATTTTTTCAATTTTCGGTTTCAGACGTGGCTCCTCCGGCCTCCTCGATGGTGTGAAGTTCGTCCGATTCTGACGGCCGGTCTTTGAAGGTGTTGTCTTCTCGGCCCGGGGCATCACGGGAAAAAAGGCGGACCAGGTGTGGGCGTGGCCAATATCCGGAGGCCTGATTGGTCGTTTCGGCACTGGAAGAGGCGGTAGGGGTGGAGCCTGATGTCGTCTCGCTTTTGTTTGAGCGGTTTTTGTTCTGGTTGACGTCCGAGTCGTTCATGCCTGCACAGAGATGACAAAAACTTGTTACAGCCCACACAAACACACACACACACGTATACACACTCGGTGTGGTGCGGCCCGGAGCCATCTCACACAGCACGGACTCGCACAATGACTTCCTTTGTTCTGTACAGAGTCTCACATTTACTCAGCAACATGTAAAGACAAAACGTGTTACAGTATGAGTGGAGAGAGCTGAGAAACAGTTTTACTTCAATTTAACACATCTTTAAATAAATTCACCGCCACCTCTAAAGTTAAACACACACAATACACTCATTATTAAACTGTACTTATAATCAAATTACATCAGATTTATAGGATATGTAATGCAACAAGCAGGTCATTCTTGCTCATCACCCACTCATTTGCAGGACCACTTACTCCTACTAGGGTCACGGGGGAACCAGCGCCCACCTCACCCAACACTGGGCGAAGGCAGGGTACACCCTGAACAGCTCGCCAGACCATCGCAGGGCAACGCAAACATAACCATTCACACTCACCCTCACACACACCTAGGGGCAATTCGGAACATCCGAACATGACTGTAATACTCTGATGCTCCTTTAAATGTGCAACATCATCATCCTTCACCCAACTGCTGGACAGTCATTCATGGCTAGATGTCCAAGACGGTTTTCTATTGAATCAGCAAAAACAAGAACCAAACGGGAGCACCAGACAGAACCCAAACCATGGGTACCACTCAGCTACCTGACGGTACCATCATTCCAACAACAGCAACAGCGACTACTCGTCCACAAAGTCACCATGTTGCGCCGATACAGTAGCCCAGAATGGACGAACCTCTAAAGAGGCCTGTGGTATGCATTTTTACAAGTATCAGTCTGAATCCAGAAGAAACCACAAAGAAGATAATAGAAGAGGGGGGAGGGAGAGGAGGAGAGTTTGCTGGTGCTGGCTAAGAAGTCTGACAACCCAAATTTAGCAAAATGGTGGATCATTCTTATTACTTAGCATGGAACAAGCAAGAAGGCTAAAAATTTGGAAGTACTTCATGGACACCTACGAACCTCTGTAAAAACATGCTTGGAAAGGAAGGCTTGAGGGAGGGACAATCTGTTGATTCCAATCAAGTGAATCCTACATGCTGGAGCTTCAACCAATCACATGAAAATTATTACTATGAACCTGTTGTTAATAATAACAGACCAGTTGCTATAGGATGTTCTTGAGATCTTCTTGGTTTTACTCTGGACAAAGCATGGATGGGATCTCATTGTCGAGTCACTGATTAGGAGGTAAAAAAGTAACGTCTGATGGGACCTTATCCCGGTTTCCATAGCATGAAGCGACTAAAAGTTCAAATACTCCCAGATGAGATGCTAATCCATCCCAAGTTACCCTCTCAGTATTTTACCAGTACTTGCTAATACTCCTGAGTAAACAGAGGCACACTTGTGGTTGGGGTCTTAGCATGGTGGGACCTGACTTGGGGATTCAAACTCACAACCTCTCGATCATGAGCGCAGCACCCTAACTATTCCTTCACCAACCCCAAGTGATTAGAGGAGTTGTACAAACACATTTAAAATTACATTAGCTGTAGCACTGGCCAGTTACTGATCCGAAGGTTGGGGGGTTCAAGCCTCACGATCACCATGTCTGTGGTGAGAGGCATGTAAAAGAACCATTGCTGTCATTACTGATTCTTTCTGCCTCACCCAGAGTTGGCTGAGATGGAGAAGAAATATTATTTGGCAAGGCTTCCAGGAGACCTACAACAACATAAAAACAACAGCAGGAAGATCTGGCAAGTACAGGTAACCACAGTGTTCAGAATTTTTACAATACTTCAAAATAAAAGTTTTGGGTTATGGTTCTGAGCCCTGATTAAAAGTTCGGAGGTTTAAGACCCAGTCCCATTTACATTTATGGCACTTGGCAGACATCTTTATCCAGAGCGACTTACATTATTATACAACAGCAATTGAGGGTAAAGACCCCTTGCTTAAGGACCCAATGGTGGCAGCTAGCTGGTACCTAACCAACAGTAACCCAGAGCCTCATCCACTGTGCCACTGTTTAGCTTTAAGGCCCTTAAACCTCAATTGCTAAGTGAGAATTTTTACGTCACTCTGGGTAAGTACGTCTGCCACATCCCATAAATGAAATTCGGATGACAGCAGATTAAGACTGCGCACTACTGCCTGCAGGTTATTTACCAGCCCCGCAGTGAGGTGTTTATCAGGAGAAGGAGTGAGAGCTCTAGTGCGTGACTACCAACGGTGGGTAGGAGGCAGGTATTTCATAACCTCTATTACAATTACACTCATTCATCATACTGTTTTATTCAAAGTGACCTACAGCGGAGACACAATCCAGCCCAGACCCAGCACATAAATCACACAGGAGTTAATAATATCATCATAATTATTATCATTTTTATGAAAGCACTGGGCTCAGACTGCACTGCACTAATGCAGTCTGCAGGAAGATTTAAAGACACTGAAACACATAATCAGTCTTCATTAATCTGAGTTCAGGGTGGCACGGTGGCGTAGTGGTTAGTACGTCTGTCTCGCAGCAAGAAGGCCTGGGCTCGATTCCCAGCTCGGGCGTTTCTGTGTGGAGTTTGCATGTTCTCCCGTTCTTTGCGTGGGTTTCCTTCGGGTGCTCCGGTTTCCTCCAACAGTCCAAAAACATGCACAGTAGGCTAATTGACTGTTCCAAATCACCCCTAGGTGTGAGTGCCCTGCGATGGCCTGGCGAGCTGTCCAGGGTGTACCCCGCCCTCGCCTAGAGTCGGCTGAGATGGGCGCCAGCCTCCCAGCGACCCTAATTAGGATTAAGCGGCTTAGAAAATGAATAATTCAGAGTAGTAACAGCGGGAAGAAATATGCTGCACGATGGGGAAGGATGGAACGCAAGAATAAAAAAGTAAAGGTACAAAGTTAGCAAGGAATGAATGACTGAATGATATAAGAACATTTGAGACAAATGTGAGAAAGAGAGAGGAAAGAAAAACGGTGGAAGGAGGGAGTGAAGTCAGGATTTTAAAAACATTAATCTATAAGTAATTGAATGAGAAATGAGGTAAGGAAGTTACAGAGGAATCGAAAATAGGAGCAAAGAAAGGAAAATAGACCACAGTGGACCAGAAAGGACCATTTCATAATATGACAATATAGAACAAGCACTGCAAGCTTGAAATTCCCAGCTTCAGCACACGGCTAGTAAACGTCCTGAAACCTAATATACAGTTTTGCCTCAGTGACCTTGAAAAGTAGGTCAAGGTCACTCACACACAAACTCATCCTAATACTCATAGCAGTGAGCCAGCATACCAAGTTTAAAAGTTGGTAACAACCCGGTGACAGCGGGGCTTGATCCCCTGACCTCCGGATCAGTAATCCAGCACCCTACCACTGGGCCACCACTGTTCCACTATAAAAATCAACAGAATGAAAAGAAGAAAGTAAAGAATCCAAAAGCAGTAAGGGTGCTATTACTTTAAAATGATTGGTTATATTATATTTACATGGTTATATGATATTTGTTACAGCTTCCTTGATTGGCCAAAATCCTGAAATCTGATTACGGCTTAAATAGGAATAATTTGCCCCCTGATAAAAAGCTCGGATTATTCATACAACACCTCCGCAGGTGTGTGGCTTTGACCAAACCTGATGATTGGCTCATTTACTCGCTGGCTTCAATATGGAACCTTTCATGCTTCCATTAGTTTCTTTTTTAATGTGAGCTGAATGTATTATAGAAGAAATTACAGACCAGAACAGAATGAAGAAGAGAAATCATTTTCAAAATCAGCAGATGAGGTATAAGGGCTAACGACAGTGCTCGTCTGTAATTAGCAATATGGAGCGCGCGTATGATTGTGTGAAGGAACGAGGGTTTCGCGAACGCTATTCTCTCTGTGTTGAGGAGGACAAAAGGGCGTGCTGTGTTCAGAGGAATGGTGTGAATCTGCATGCTAATCGTTTCTGAACAGAGACGCCTTGTGTCGAGTGCACTGTTATTCCGGCTGAACAAAAAGCCTTGTGTGGCTGGAATAACTCCTCTGAGGATGGAGTTTGAACTCCGTGCCACTTATCTGATAGCGGACTGAGCACCATGCACACACACACACACACACACACACACACACACACACACACACACACACAATATGCATTATCGCTCTATGATATTTTCTACATGTTTAGTATCATATGCTACATAAAGCTAAATATATAAAGCATGCTGGCAGAAGCCCCACGTCCTATGCAAGAAGAGAATGACAATAATAGCAATGAGCTTCATCCATTCCTGATTCCCACCTATGGTTACTTTTGTTAAGTATATCGTACACAGAAATGGTGGAATCTCATTGGTTCGATATTTAAAATATTCGCTTTATATAATTAACATTTATTCGCCAAAGACAAAGTGGAGGTCACAGAATAGGAACACCAAAGGGACTATTTAATTGAGTGACATCCACCATACTTGACACAAAAAATTTGTTTTAGTATATACATGGGAACAAAAACAAAAAATGTACTAAAACAAAAATTTTTATGGTTTATTTTTAATTTTAATCATGACAAAAGGATGAGCTCTGAGCACACACGTGAGCAGTTTAACGGTGTCTCTTTAACTCAATTTAGGAGTTTTAGTATATACTACACAGAAACATAAAGAAAAGCAAAATAAAAGATGTTTACAGTTTATTTCATTTCATTTTCTGAACCGCTTAATCCTAATTAAGGTCGCGGGGAGGCTGGCGCCCATCTCAGCTGATGCAGAGTACACCCTGGACAGCTCACCAGCCCATCGCAGGACAGTGTTTATAGCTTATTTCTACATATATTAATCATGGCAGAGGCAGGTCAGGTGAGCTTCACGTGTTCCTAGCAGAGGTATACACTGTGTAGCGAATCCTGGGTTTACACTGGGGCCACAGTGTCCACAATCTCCACAATTCAAAAAAGCGTGGAGCTCCACAATTTATGAGCATGATTGGGGAATAAAAAGGAGGCAGGGTGCATCCAAGAGATGAAACTTGAAGGAATTGTGTTTCAAAGTTCTTCGAGATCCCCTACGATGGCACATCAAGGACCGTTACGCTCTGTTAAGGTCTGTTAAGCTCTACTACGTTTCCCACATTCTTCACAATTGGCATCAAATTGTAATATATTGTCACAATCATCAGGATTCCACCAAGTTCCCTCAAGATCATCAGGATTCCAGCAAGTTCCCTCAAGATCATCAGGATTACACCAAGTTGCCTCGAGATAATGACGATTCGATCCCACTGCCCCACTGGTCGCTGGTTCGATTCCTGAACTAGCAGGAAAAAATATGTGGAGGTGGGGGAGTGAGCTGCACCTTCCCTTCCTCCACGTTCCTGGCTGAAATACCCTTGAGCAAGGCACCTAACCCCCAACTGCTTTCCGGGTGTGTGTGCTGACTTTAGATGGGTTAAATGCAGAGGCAATAATTTCTCTTATGGGATTATTACAGTATATCCAGATAGATAGATAGATAGATAGATAGATAGATAGATAGATAGATAGATAGATAGATAGATAGATAGATAGATAGATTTTTATCTATAGAGTTTTATGATTTATTTTTCCATTTTAAAGTGTGATAATTACGTCACCATGACGTTACCATGAAAAAAATGTGTGTCCACTGATTTGATTAAAAAAATATCCACTTGGAATACTGCCTTTTAATTGTCTGATAGTGGGCCAATCAGATTGTGCCGTTCCTGTGCAGTATATACTAATGGACATTATCCACCCAAAAAAACTCAAGAATATTTTCAAGAAAAAATTAAACCATAAAATCTCATTTTAGTTTGTTTTTATGATGTTTCTGTGTAGTATATTGTGTTCTTTGTGAATATTTAGCAATATCCACATATTTACAAAATAAATCTATAATTCGACACAAAACTTTGTTAAAAAGTATTTTAATAATTTAAAAATAAGTGGCACGGTGGCGTAGTGATTACCCCGTTCGCCTCACAGAAAGAAGGTCCTGGGTTCATGTCCCGGGCTCAGCGAGAACGTTTTTGTGTGATGTTCTCCCCGTGCTTGAGTGGGTTTCGTCCGGGTACCCCAGTTTCTTTCCACATTCCAGACACATGCAAATTAGGCTGGCTGTTCTAAACTGGCTGTTCTAAAATTAAGCTAACTGGCTGTTCTTGGTGGGGATGTGAGTGTGGATGTTCAGGGTCTACCCCGCCTTCGCCCAGAATCAGTTGAGATAGGCTCCAGCCTCCCCGAGACAATAGTAATATTAATTCATTCATTCATTTTCTGAACCGCTTCATCCTAATTAGGGTCGCGGGGAGGCTGGCACCCATCTCAGCTGAGTCTGGGCGAGGGCAGAGTACACCCTGGAGAGTTCGTCAGGCCATCACGGGGGAGAAACAAACTGACGACTATGCAGCCTTCTCTTGACGAAAATCAGCAAGGGTTCTTTTACATGCCTCTCACCACAGACAGTGAGAGACATGGCCGGCCTTTGATAACCCAGTTCGCTGCACTGAGGGGACAGCAGTGACAACCCGTGGAACTTGAACCCCCGACCTTGGGATCAATAATCCAGCACCCTACCACCGAGCCACCACAGCCCCACCCTAGTAATATTAAACGGTTAAATTAAAACAATTTTATCAAATTAAAAATGACTTTTCTTCCACTTATACTTTTGTCAGACGTTGTGCATAGCGACAGTCTGTTATACATAGCAACGATCGCAATACTGGATTCGACCAATCAGAATCGAGTATTCAAATGAGCTCTGTAATAAATTTAGAACGAATATAATTTTTTAATTACATCTAATGAACAGGAATAGATAATAAGTAAAAACATATCTATCTATCTATCCACCAATCAATGTATCTATCATAATGTCTCAACAGGAAGTGGAAAAGTTGTATAAGGTACAAGATAAACAGGACAAGCAGGACGCACCCACGTTAGCAGAGAAACCGAGGAAAAAGAATGCAGAAAGTGGGCTCCATCACCATCTCTGTCATCTTTCTTCTTCTCTCTGACACTCTCTCTCTTTCTCCCTCTCAGTGGTGGGATGGTGGAACGGCAGGCATGCCACCTCCCACCGCTCCACTCCACACTCACGTCTCTGTTCTACTGCCTTCAGAAGGAGTTGGGGATGCGACCCGCTGACCTCCGCCTGCTTTAATTCTACTAACTAAAATATAGCAGATTTCTGACATACCAGCCCGGGGGTGAGATTGGCTGTGCTTTAACTGTGCATGTACTTCAGTGATAGCGATCCAACAATCTGACAGCTGTTTTCTAGGAATGCAACCATCTGATCCCGAATACCGACCAGACACGGATCTGTAAAGCTGGGTCGGTGTCAGATTGGATCAGACATCATTTCAAGATGGTTCACAGTGGAAGTGACAGTAGTGATGAGGAATATTGTAATCAAGGCTCAGTAGCATTCGCATCATATGACCTAACATTATTATTAGAGTATACATCACACTCATAACTGGGACAATTCGGAACCGCCAATTAGCCTAATGTGCATTTGTTTGGACTGTAGGAAAACCACTGCAAACACGGGGAGAACATGCAAACTCCACATAGAAATGCCCAAGCTGAGCCCGAGACTCAAACCCAAGACCTTCTTGCTGTGGGGCGGACGTGCTAACCACTACGTCACCTTGCCGCCCAAAAATGAACACCTCTATTTAGAAAGAATATGAACCAGAATGGTTTCATTTTCGATAGTGAGGAGAAGATTAGGGTTCAATTTCGGATGAATTACATTCGGTAATAGTCTGCATTAATAATTATGTCAATGGAAGGTCCTTATCAAGGATTGTAAATCGTGTGTGTGTGTGTGTGTGTGTGTACTTGTACCTGTACTTGTTACACACTGAGAACCAAAATACATTTTTATCCAACCGTGTAAGGACTTTTTTGTGAAGTGGGGACATTTCGGCTGGTCCACACTTTTTAAAGGGCTGTTTGAGGGTTAAGACTTGGTTTTAGGGTACAGATTAGAATTAGGTTTAGGTTAGGGTTAGGGTTAGGGTAAATGTTAAGATTTGGAATTTGTGATGATAAAGGTTAGGGTAAGGGGGTAGGGATTGCATTATGTTAATAAATGTCCCCATAAAGATATATGTACTGTGTGTGTGTGTGTGTGTAAAAAGGTTTCTAAATCCTCACGTCATTGGCTCTGACCATCTGGCAGGACAGTTAGAGTGAAACTCTGTTTGCGTGTGTGTGTGTGTGTGTGTGAGTGAGCACACTTTCCATTACTTGTGTAATTGATAGGATGTTGTGTAAAAGCTTGCAATAAGTGCAGGAAAAGGCACACACGGTATATAGTCCATATAAGGAACTTCCACTAATATAATTATTAATACAGCTAATTAATGCTAATTAAGTAAAAGACAAAGATGATGGTATTCTTATTGTTGAGGTAGTAAATAACTATAAAACCAATACAGTCCTCTTTTCTTTTGTGTATTACAGACTTATTTCTTTGTTAGTTTTTTTTTTTTTGGAGGGGGGGGGGGGTGTTGGGTCATTGAGGGGACAACGACACACGAACTCGAATCAGTTAAACTGCAAAATAACACTGAACTTAAAATCCTGCTGTGTGCTTTATCATCTCCACTCTCTCTCTCTCTCTCTCTCTCTCTCACTCACACACACACACACACCTTTCTATTGAACCTACTAAATAATAATAGGATAGAAATAGAAGATGCTGCATGATTATGATGATGATTAGCAATAGAAGTATTAGCAACAGAGGATAAGAATGAGAAAAAGAAAAAAACAATAGTGTGAAGGAAGAGAATGTATGCGCGCATGCGCACGCACACACACACACACACACACACACACACACACACACACACCTCAACAATGTAAGCTTTTCAGTAACGAGATCATGATAGGAGCCTGTACCAGCTAGTGACAGCGAGCCAGCCAGCCAGCCAGCCACACACAGACACACACACACACACACACACACACACACACTCTCACTGCCAAGTGTACCAACCGAAACAAATCAATCCAGTTATGTTAATCCAAAAGTTAACTTTTCCTTAAAATTGAAATTTCATCTTCTCGGTAAACACTGTAATCATCCGTAAGTAAACCGCTGTGTGTTTGTGCGTTTACACTGGATGTGTATGTGGGTGCTTTCTGGAGAAAAATAGGACAGGAAGGACAAAAATCATTAATTTATTGGCTGGTGTTTCCTCTCATCTCATGCTTGGAATCCCAGCAAAGGGAGAAATTGTATTTATTTATGCAGATTTATTTATTTATCACAGCGATACGTTTTTGCTCTTATCTCCGTGCCTGGGACCAACACCTCCGCAGGCAGTGTGAAAATCCAGCTATCTGCCACATGCAATAAATCAAACTATACACAGGGAAATAGTCTGTTTCACCACTGTGATTTAGATCGCATAGTACAGATTAAATTTCATTCTGTTAAAAAAAAAAAATTCTCCTATTATATATAAATAGACATTGACTCTCCCCGATGTATGAAAGCCCAACAGTCCTGATACGGCAGTGTAATGGACAGCATGTCTGCATCACAGTAAGAGTCCTGGGCTCAGCAAGGGCTATGTTCTATGTTCTCCTCGTGCTTCGGTGGGTTTCCAGTTTCCTCCCACAATCCTAATTGGCTGTTCCAACTTGCCCCTAGGTGTGAGCGTAAATGATTGTGTGTGTTGCCCTGCAGCAGTCTGGTGGGCTGTTCAGGGTGTTGCTTTAACTTTAGTTCTTTGTTCTCACAGATGCTCTAAACATGTTATTGGAAAATCTGTACTCGCTCGATGTAAGATTATCATTGTGACAAACTGGAGTGAGATTAGTTCTCATGATCTCCGTTCTCACCTTTGACCCCTGTTCTCGGATCTACATAGTCACATAGTCCCTGCGGAGATCGCGGTGTTTGCCCTTGCCTTGGACCATCTAGCAAGTGTGTTCATCTTAAACCGAGGCACCTGAAGCTTCGAATCACGTGTAAAGTGTGTTGCTGGTACCAGTAATTATCCACTCAAAACAACATTGTACAGGCATACAGGTGAAAGAAGAAACATTTCCGCTTGTATCTAGCGCTAACCTAAAATACTTATATTGATAGCATCATCCTGTAAAAAGTATAAACTATGAAAAAATAACAGATGTGAGAAGAATGGTGCCTACAATGCAATACAGTCCTGCACCAAAAAAGCTACTTTTGTTATATCGACATCCACTGGATATGAGCAACGATGCACTCTGATTGGCTCTCTACTACTAGGATATCAGCTCATATACCGTGAGTACAGAAAAACCCAAATGTTGCTGAATGTACTCTACTTAAAAATAATGAAGAAGAGTTTTAGGTGTTATTTTGTCCCATTCTTCCTGCAAACAAGTCTTAGGGTGGGCAACAGTATAGGGTCTTTGTTGGCACGTTTTGCACTTTAGAATGCGCCACACATTCTCTATTGGAGACAAGTCGGAACTGCAGGCAGGCCAGTCAAGCACCCGCACCCTCTTCTTCCGCAGCCAGGCCTTTGTAATGTGTGCACAGTGTGGTTTTACATTGTCTTGTTGAAATAGTCCTCTTGGAGGCAGCATATGTTGCTCCAAAATCTCTATATACATTTCAGCATTAACGGTGCCATCACAGAAGTCTGAGTTACCTTTGCCAACAGCGCTGACACAACCCCATAACATGACAGACCCTGGCTTTTGGACTTATTGCTGGTAACAGTTGGGATGATCCTTTTCTTCTTTAGTCCAGAACACACGGTGTCCATTTCTTCCAAAAAAAGACCTAAAATACTGATTCGTCTGACCACAGTACACGTTTCCACTGTGTGATGGTCCATCCCAGATGCCTCCGAGCCCAGAGAAGTCGACGGCACTTCTGGACACGGTTAACATAGGGCTTCCATTTGGCACAGTAAAGTTTTAACTGGCATTTATGGATGTAACTGCGTATTGTAGTACTTAAAAGGTTTGCCAAAGTAGTCCTGAACCCATGTGGTTATATCGTTTATAGATGAATGACGATTCTTGATGCACTGCCGCCTGAGGGATCATGGTTATTCAGCTTGGGCTTGCGCCCTTGTCCTTTATACACTGAAATACCCAGATTCCTTGAATTTTTTCATAATGTGATGCACTGTTGAAGGTGAAATATCCAAATCCCTTCCTGTCTATCTCTGAGGAACACTGTTTTTAAATATTTCAATAATTATCTCACGTATTTGTTGGCAATTTGGAATGTGTTGCAGGTCTGAATGACAGTAAAGGATGAATATTTACAAATGAAATGAAGTTGGCCAGACAAAACATTAAATAGTAAATAGTTCATACTGTCTGCAACGAAATACAAGTCAAACCTAATTTAAAACTTTGTTTTTTTATTTACATTTTCCATGCTGTCCCAACTTTTTCTGAGTTGGGTTTGTATTAATTTTCAAAAATTATTATTATTACATCTTTCACTAAAGAAATTCTTGCTGTCAGTTGTTGCTACCAGTTTGCCAGATTGTTTGGGTTTATAAAGCAGTTATTACACTCAATCTCATACTGTGCATTGATTGCTTATTTTCCAATAAAATGACACCCTTAGTAATTCAGGTACATTCATTGCTTAAACAACGCAAGTTTTCACATAATAGCTGAGCTCCTAAGCGGAGCCCCATTGGCATGGAACATGACTTGGATGGTTGTCCCGTGTCAATGCCACCAGAGGAAACCCAATAAGGCTGCCGAATCCTCAATAACCCCCCCCCAAATGATTTATTATTAATAGCAAAACTGAAACTCAAAAAATATTGGCTCATACACCAGTGCTGAGACTCGCACCGAATCAAAAACACACTCTAACTCAGGTAGGGGGTGAAACTTTCACTGAATCAAACAAAACAGCAAAGATTTACGGGATCACGGATACTGAACTCGTTAATTAAACTAACAGGACAGGTGATACAAATGAAGGTGGAGATCAGTGAGAGTAAGGCGAGGAAAAGATAACTCAGTGTTAACCTTTCCTGCTTTTGCTTCAGAATGTAGTCGGGAAACGCAGGGGATATTTATTTATTTTCTCCACTTTTTTACACACACACACACACACACACACACACACACACACATATATATATATATATAAAATTTATAATACTTTAAATGTTGTTAAGAAGGATACGAAACCAACTGTTTTCACTTAGGTTATTCAGGACATTCCCACATTGGTGATCAGACTGTACAGGAATAGGTTCTCGCCGTTCATCAGATTTTTGTTTAACACTGCTTCCAGTCCAATAAATTTCCAACTGAAGACACACACTCTGTTTACACCCTGTATTCTAAGCTACATTACTCATCTGTTCTTATCTGCCCTGCTTATGTGCTTCCTTATCTGTCTGGAACTAAACTGGAGGTTATTCTCGTTTGGTGTGCGCGCACGTGTGTGCGTGTGTGTGTAAAACACTAGATGGATGCCTGATGGCAGAAACGATGCTCTTCCTGTCACTCATGATGTAACAGAGAAAAAAAAGAACAGCATGTCTGTCCTGTCCGGATACACACACACAAACACACACACGACTGGTTCACGAGTGAAAAACACTTCACCCTCCAAAATCGTGACTCACAAAGCCCTCAAACAAGCCCCAGAAATAGAAAATAAAAAGCATAATAAAACCAAATGATTTTTCTCCAGCTGGATGTCTTTACCAATCTGTCTTTAAAAAACAACAACAACAACAAAAAAAACATCATCTCTGAAATCCATCAGGCGTTAATGTGTCTCTGGGATACACAGCGACAGCATATAGCTGACAGACGGCTAGCTAATGAGTTGTTGTTCTTGCTTTTGGCTTATTGTTGAGTATGAGCATCACAACTAAGCTAAAAAGTGAGGCTTACAAATGCCTCCTACTTAGCTAGGGTGATATCTGGTTAGTTTACATAGCACATGCTGCAGCAGCTCATATTCTTTATACGTAGCACACTGTGGGCTTAGGTTTGAGAACATTTTCTGAATCAGGAATGAAATTAAAGAGAAAGTAAGGAGAAAAATCAGAGTGAGGAAGCATTAGGATCCCAGTAATTAAGAGAAGAGTGTTTGGAGGTTCTTTTGGGATTCAGAAAGAAATCCTTGCCATGGAAACATATATAAGCTAACAGATATAGTTTGATAAGCTATTTGTTTCACAGCGGTGAGAATTCACCACATTTTAATACATAGAACAGCTTTTTCATGAAATCAAGTCATATATGAACTGATATGAACTGACCTACGATTTCACTTCGTGGAATAACTGTTCAATTATATCCACATCCGCTGGATTGTGAGGAATATTACGTTTTTACTTTAATTTAATTTTTCTTTTTTTTTTTTTAATCAAACTATTGCATGGCAGTTATTCTCCTCGGCACAGTAAGAAGGCAGTGACCTTGACCTTTGACCTATGAGCTCCAAAATCGAATCAGTTTATCCTTAGGTCAGAGTAGAGTTTTGGGCAAAGTTTAGAGAACTTTATTCCTTAAAGTGTTCTTGAGATATCGCATTCACAAAAATGGATCACGTAAAGCGTTAACAGGCTTTTATTAGGTAAAGGAGCAGATCTGGGGGTTCTCAGGCATAGAGAGTTCTGGTAAATTGTGGCGTTGGGATGCTGTCGCTCCCTCACTCTACATGCTCACCCAGGTCTGTTGACA
>JAQMYF010000008.1:26815579-26834370 GCA_030014195.1 Neosilurus mollespiculum
CGCCCAGAGTCGGCTGAGATGGGCACCAGCCTCCCCGCAACCCTAATTGGGATTAAGCGGTTCAGAAAATGACATGAAATTACATATTTATGAGCCAACTCACCAACATAGCAGATTGTTAAACCCTCGATTTCCCAAATGATAAAATTCATGCTAATTTGTTAGTAGTAGAATGTCAGCCAGTTGAAGGCTCTGTCCCAATTCATGACTAGCTAGTGTTCTTACTAAAGGGACATCAGATCCATAAACCTCTTTGCACTTGCAGTGCATTATGGACATTGAGCTCCCCCCTCTCTCTGTGTGTGTGTGTGTTTTTGCTGAGGTACACATGCTACTTCTGGGATGCCGGTGATCCTGATCCTCCTGATTCTTCTGCTTTCTGAGTCCTGTGGTCTGTCCTGGTGTGCTGCTGCTGGCTGGAGTTGTCATCTTGGAAGCCCCTCGCTCCTGCTGATGAAGATCCATATGGGCTTATATCTGCACTCTGCGACTGTGAAGACGACTTTTCACTGCTGGTGATATAAACTCCTTATGCAACAATTATTTAGGACTTACAGTCTAATTTAGGACTTACAGTATAACCAACTGGACTAAATGTTGGACTGTAATGAAGTTTCTCTTATATGGTTTGTATTTTATGGTTTCACCCAAATAAGGATGGGTTTTCCTTTCGAGCCTCGTTCCTCTCAAGGTTTCTTCCTCTAGTCAACTGAGGGAGTTTTTCCTTGCCACTGTCGCCACGGGCTTGCTCATTAGGGATGTGTAGGGATTTTAGGAAAATGTTTAAATTCCTTTTTTAATTACTTTTACTGTGTAAAGCTGCTTTGCGACAATGTCAATTGTAAAAAGCGCTATACAAATAAAACCGAATTGAATTGAATTGAATTGTGCATTAGTGTTTCTATTTTGAAGCCAAATGGTGGCCATCTTGGTGAGACCACCTTGCTATAAGGCTTCAGTAACAAGTAAAAATAAAAGATAGCAATAATTTCACTGAACCCAGGCTTGGCAAGGGTGTTTCAGTGTGGAGTTTGCATGTTGTCCACATGCTTGCATGAGTTTCCTCCATATACTCCAGTTTCCTCCCTCAGTCCAAAGACATGCATTTTAGGCTCATTGGCTGTTCCAGAATTGGCCCTAGGTGTAAATGTGAGTGTGAAGGGTTGTGTGGATTGCCCTGAGATGTTCTGGTGAGCTGTTCGGGGTGCGCCCCTCCTTAGCCCAGTGTTGGCGGAGATAGGCTCCAGCCTCACCACAACCCTAGTAGTAGGATTATGTGGTTCGGTGTTAAAATTTGGGGGGATCTCAACTGTAATTATTGCCATTGTCTCAATGTTTTTATACTCTCTTGAGTATACCTTTCAATGGTAAAGTGGTCTCACCAAGATGGCACAGACATGACTTGAATCTTTCACGTGGTCCAATACTGAATGACATCATACTTAAATAGTGATTCAAATGAATATGAAGACAAGAAGACCATAAGGCGTCTTCTTCTTCTTCTTCTTCTTCTTCTTCTTCTTCTAGGCTGTAGTAATATTCTGTACGTCCACTATAACCATCTCAGACATCCCTGCCCCCTCTAGTGGTTTGAAAAAAAATGGAAAACAATACACGTGTTCACTGGAGGCTCAAGTGTTTCTGTATGGAGTTTGCATGTTCTGCCCGTGCTTGCGTGGATTTTCCTCCAAGTATTCCAGTTTCCTCCCTGAATTCAGAGACATACACAGTAGGCTAATTGTGGTGAATGGTTGTGCGTGTGTTGCCCTGTGATGGTCTGGCAAGCTGTTCAGGGTGCACCCTGTCTTCACCTTCGCCAGTGTCGGCTGAGATAGGTGCCATCCTCCCCACGACTCTAGTTAGACAAACGAGTGAGTGAGTGAATGTAAGAGGTGAAGGACAGCATGGCAGTGTGGTTAGCACATTCGCATTGCAGCAAGAAGGTCCTGGGTTCAAGTCCTGTCCTCTGGCATTTCTGGAGTCCTCTGGAGGCAGCATGCTCTCTCCGTTCTTGTGTAGGTTTCCTCCGGGTACTCCGGTTTCATCCAACAGTCCAAAGACATGCACATTAGGCTAACCGGCTGTTCCAGATTGCCCCATAGGTGTGAGTGTGACTGGGGATGTGTGTGTTGCCTTGTGATGGTCTGAGCTGTTCAGGGTGTACCCTTCCTTCATGCAGTGTCGGCTGAGATAGGCACCAGCCTCCTTGACCCTAATAGTATCAAGCAGTTCGACAAATGAGTGACTGAGTATAATAAGTGAAGGGTGGCAAAGGGGTTAGCATGTCTGCAAGAAGGTCCTGGGTGCTCTGGCGTTTCTGTGTGGAGTTAGCATCCTCGCTCCGTGCCTGCATGGGTTTCCTCCGGGCACTCCGGTTTCATCCAACAGTCCATTGACATGCCCATTAGGTCTTTGGAATGTGGGAGGAAACCAGGAAACCCCGAGGAAACCAAGGACAGGGCTTGAACCCACCACCTTTTTGCTGTGACCGTTACGCCACCATACCCGGTGTGTATGTATACATAATGCAAAAAAGCAGGCATTTATATTACTATTACGTACGTTTAGCATCTGTGCAGCATTTCTTGCTTTGATGTTATGGCTTTAGCTTCTACTTTATAATCCTATATCTACCCCCAACTTCAATTCTTGACACCTGGTGTGTAAGACACTTCTGTGGCAACACATCTCTTCATAACGGATATCTCTGACAGCGTGATGCCCTTGGACGCACCTGGGAAGCACGTTTTTTATTCATGTCTGTTGCATGAATCTGCACCTCAGGCTGTTTCTTTTGATCAACGTCTGGACGACCTCCTGGATTGACTTCCCGATGTCTCGGCTGACTTGCTATTAACTTGAGACCCCCAGGTTCCAGAAGTTCCTCCACCGCCTCAAACATCGCCGGAGGACATCACCGTGATTCCTGCACTCCTGCCTTCACCACTCTGTGGTGTCTCCTGAGCAATGCCCGAGTTCTGCGGACATTTTGGTCAAGAATACAAGACCCACCTCCTGTTCTTGTTATTGCACTTCATGACTGTGGTTGTGGTTTCCATGGTGATGAACGCCGTGTTTTTCTTTCTGTTATAATCTGTTGTACTCTTCACTCATCGCAGTTCCCTTTCTCCCTTTTTCCTTTTTTCTTCATTCTACTTTTCTGCTTTTAAAATTATTTTTATTTATATCCTCCTTCTTTCTCTCCTCTTCTTCCTATACCTTCCTTTCTTTCCCTTTATTTATAGCCCCTTCTTATTTTCTTGTCTTTCTTCTTCTCCTACTTCTTCTCGTCTTGCTTATGTTCTTCTTTTCTGACCCCTTCTTTCTCCTCCCTCTGTATTCCCTTTCTTCCTTTTCCCTATTTCTCTTTTTATTCATTTAATCTTCAGTTACCCTCGTTCACTTCTTCTCCTTATCTTGTTTTCATTTTCCTCTCTGTTCTGTTCATCTTCATAATCTTTTTTGTTCATCTTTTTCATCTTTTTTCCATCATCTTTTTTCTTCATCATCATCATCATCATCATCATCATCTTTTTCTTCTTTTTTCCATCATCTTTTTTCTTCTGGACTGTAACTGCTTCTTTTATAAAATTATAAAAATTTAAACTTATTATTTTCATAAAGGAGTAAATAAAAAAAGAGATTTAAAAAATGTAATCAGTGAAAACATGAAGGGAAAATACACACACACACACACACACACAGAGAGAGAGAGAGAGAGAGAGAGAGAGAGAGAGAGAGAGAGAGAGAAAGGATTGATCCCCACTGAGAGTTAATTATTGTTTTGACTTGAAAAACATTTCCTTTAATTAGTTTTTTCTTTGTTTTCACTCACTCTTTTATTCTCACATCGTATTCCTCCTTTCTTCTCCCTTTTTCACCTCCATCTCCTTCACCCTCCACTTCAGTTTCTTATCTGCTTATTCCTTCTCCTCCAGTGTTCTTCTTCCACTCCTTTGTTCTTGTTTCTTTCTGCTCTCTCATCCTGTTGTTCTCTCTCTTCATTTAGTCACATCCTCCTTCTCCAATGCTCTTCTTAATTCTTTCTTTTCACTTCATTTTTTTCAAGCTCCACATTCTTCTAATCTCTCTTTCTTCTTGTCATTTCTGTTTCTCATGCTATTCCCTTCTTTTCATGTTCTCTACCTTTATCAAGTTTTGATGCAATTTTTTCTCACTGATTTTCCATCTCAGTTTCTCTACCCTTCTCTCTCTCCCTTTCTCTTTCTCCCTCTCCCCCTTCTCTCTCTCTCTCTCTCTCTCTCTTTCTCTCTCCCCTTCTCTCTCTTTCTCCCTTTCTCTCTCCCTGTCTCTTTCTTTCTCTTCCTTTCTCTCCCTTTCACTCTTTTCTCCCTTTCTCTCTCCCTTCTATATCTTATCTCCTCTTTTTTCATTCCTTGTCTTCTTTCTTCTCTGTCTTATTGTTTTCTTTTTCTTTTCTTTCCATTATTTATTTCCTGTCCTCAAGGTCCTTCCTTTATTTATAATTTAACATCTTTTACTTCCTGCTTTACTTGTCTTCCTCCCCTTTAATCTTCTCCTCTTCTTCTTTTTCCTTCTTCCCCTGCTTCTCCTTTTCCTCTTCTTTTTCTTCTTCATCCTCTTCTTTTCCTTCTCCTCTTTCCTTTTCTTTTTCTTTTTTACTTTCTTCTTCTTCCTCCTCCTCCTCTTCCTCTTTTTCTCCTTCTTTCCCTCTTCTCCTCTTAAACATTTTCCTTTTTCCTCCTTTTGGTTTTCATTTGCTACCATATAACTCGCTCTGTCCTCCCCATGATGCTCCTGCTTCTATGTACCATTTGTCATTATTTATTCACTCTTTTTTTTTTTACTTCACTCTTCTCCTTCTTCTGCTATTCATTCTTTAATCTGCTGTTCTTTTTTGTTCTGGTTATAAGAATGATCTCTTCATTGCCATAACGATGATGGTTGAGGCAGGGAGAAGAAAAGAACAAGAGGAAGAAGAAAAGAAGAAGGAACAGGTGAGATAAAGAAAAGGAAACATAGAAGAGGAGGAGGAGACAGGGAGAAGAAAAGATGAATAAGAGGAAGAGGAGGGAAAAAGGAAGAAGAAGAAACAGGTGACAGAGAAAAAAGTAGAAGAGGAGGGGGCAAGGAGCAGAAGAGAAAGAAAAAGAAGAAGAGAAAGAAGAAGGAACACAGGTGAGATAAAAGAGAAGAAAAGTAGAAGAGGAGGAGGAGGAGGTAGGGAGAAGAAAAGACGAAGAAGAATAAAAAGAAGAATAAACAGGTGACAAAGAAAAAAGGAGAGGAGGAGGGGGCAGGGAGAAAAAGAGGAAGAAAAAGAAAAGGTAAAGAAAGAAGATGGAGCAGAGGTGAGATAAAGAATAATAAAAGTAGAGGAGGAGCAGGAGGAGGCAAAAGAAGAGGAAGAGGAGGATATTCACACACACACACTCACACGCTCGCACACACACACACACACAGATCCTCTTCATCCTCATTAGTGTCCAGTCCTCTGGCATAAAGAAGAGGGTGAGAATATGTGTGTGAGACTCTCTCTCTCTCTCTCTCTCTCTCTCTCTCTCTCTCTCTCTGTGTGTGTGTGTGTGTGTGTGTGTGTATGAGAGAGAGAGAGAGAGAGAGAGAGAGAGAGGTGGGGCAAAAGTGGATGGAACTAATAAGAAGTGAATAAGAAAAAAGAATCTAAAGAAGAACTAAGACGATCAGAACGACAAGAAGAAGTTGGTAGAGGTGAAGGAGGTAGTGGAAGAAAAAAAAGAAGTGAATGGAAGGAAAGGAGGAAGAGGGTAAACTGTGACAGATGAGGATGAATGCAGAATGACTAACGACTCCGTTACTTATTAATTCATGATAAACACTGCTTCATTAAGTCGCAGAGTTCCTGCTGAAGGAGTGGATCTCTCTCTCTCTCTCTCTCTCTCTCTCTCTCAGTCTGGGTGTGTGAGTGTGTACGTGTGTTTATGTTCTCATGCCTGCATCGATGCCTCTCTGTGTTTTGGAGAGAGGTGCTCCAAAACCTGTAAAGAAAGTTGTCACCAAAACAAATGCATTCATTTAAGATTCAGTGTGTGTGTCCTTCAGTATGAGACTGTATCAGTCTTCAGATCCTCTTCGCTTCGAGTTAAAGGAAACCATGGATATAGTCTATGAGATGGGCTGAGGAGGACTGGGCAGCAGCAGGGTTGCTGGGTATTCTGTGGCAGGCAGTGGAGTACATCAAAGATAAATCTTGGACCTGAGGCAAGGATAAGAGGCAAGGGTAGGCCTTATAGGAAAAACAAAACAACATGGACTTTTAGAGGCAAGCAATGGAAAGAGTTTTCTTTGGACTGGTAGTTATCCTTGGTTTACACTGGGGACACCATGTCCACAATCTTCACGACTTGAGGGAATGCTGAGGAGCATGGAAAGTCATGGGATTAAATTGTAATTATCTTAAGGAACCGTGGTGAAGTCGTAATGATCTTGAGTGAACTTGGTGGAATCATTATAATCTTGAGTGAGCTTGGTGGACTCGTGATGATCTTGAGGGAACTTGGTGGAATCATTATAATCTTGAGGGAGCTTGGTGGAGTCGTGATGATCTTGAGGGAACTTGGTGGAGTCATGATGATCTTGAGGGAACTGGGTGGAATCATGATGATCTTGAGGGAACTGGGTGGAATCATGATGATCTTGAGGGACCCTGGTGGAAAGGCGATGATCTTGAGGGAACTTGGTGGAATCATGATGATCTTGAGGGAACCTGGTGGAATACTGATAATCTTGAGGGAACTTGGTGGATTCATGATGATCTTGAGGGAAATTGGTGGAATCGTGATGATGTTAAGGGAACTTGGTGGAATCGTGATAAACTTGAGGGAACTTGGTGGAATTGTGATAATGCTGAGGGAACTTGGTGGAATCGCGATGATCTTGAGGGAACTTGGTGGAATCCTGAAGATCTTGAGGGAACTTGGTGGAATCCTGAAGATCTTGAGGGAACTTGGTGGAGTCGTGATGATGTTGAGGGAACTTGGTGGAATAGTGATGATCTTGAGGGAACCTGGTGGAATCATGATCATCTTGAGGGAACTTGGTGGATTCATGATCATCTTGAGGGAACTTGATGGAATCGTGATGATCTTAAGGTAACTTGTAGTGTATCTCAGCCAACACTGGGCAAAAGCGGGGTACACCCTGGATAGCTGGCCAGACCATCACAGGGCCAAAATACACACAACCATTCACACTGACACCTAGGATCAATTTTGCAATAGCCAATTAGCCTAACGTGTTTTTGACTCCACACTGAAATGCCCGAGGCCGGGAATCAAAACCAGGACCTTCTTGATGTAGGACGTGCTATATATATATATATATGCAGTGCTTTATGGTAATGAGAAATCCCCAGTTGTGAAGATTCTCCAGTAAGGTAAAGGGTACTAATAATTTTGGACTTTTTTAATGAATTATTGAAAGGGTTCTACATTTGAGCAGTAAAGTGGGAGGCATTTATTTATTTCGGGGCAGCTGTGGCGTAATGGGTGGAGCAGTGGGTTTGGGACCACAAGGTCGCTGGTTCGATTCCCAAACCGGCAGTAAAAGTGTGTATTATTTTGGAAGGAGAAATTAGCAGCACCTCTCCTTCCTCCACTTTCCTGAAGGGCTGAATTGCCCTTGAGCAAGACACCTAACCCCCCGACTGCTCTCTGGGCACCGTAACGTGGCTGCCCACTGCTCCGAGCCTATAATTCAGTTAATACTGTCACCGACTTCCACTATATATTCTGTATATTTAAACAGGAACAAGTGTTATCTCAGTGAAGTGAAATAAAACATCCAGTGAAAGCTTCCTCATGTCAGAGGGCTTTATTTATTGGTTGTGTAACGTCTGCTAATTTCAAACATGGATGGACAAAAAGCACACAAAGAGTTACAGGGTTATTGACTGAGATAGCGATAAAGCTGAGCCGCAGCAGAACCTTTGACTGTTTTGTTCCTCTTTTGTATAATAAGTCTTGCAAAATGTAATGCTGATAATTGTTTTTGAGCTAGAAATAAATCTGGAGCTGAGTGAGTGACACGTGCTATTGACTGCCCTGAAGAGTTCTTGACAGACAAATCCAGCATGAACAACTTCCCTCCATCCATCCATTCATCCATCCGGCCATCCATTATCTCTACCGCTTATCTGTCAGAGCTCCGGGGGAGGCTGGTGGAAATCCCAGCTGACTTGGGGTGACATGCGGGGGCCGTGAACAACTGGCATATTAATATTCATTCAATTAGCATATAATCATGAGGAACAAGGTATACAACATTTATTTTGTAGTAGGACTTAGTGGGCAGTTGTGGCTCAGTGATTACCCCTCCAAAGGTTGGGGGGTTCAAGCCCCAATACCATCAATCTACCACTGTTGGGTCCTTGAGGAAGGCTCATGAGGAAGTCTAACACCGTTGGGTCCTTCTGTGTTGCTCTGGATAAGTTTGTCTACCAAATGCAATAAGTGGCATTACGGCAGTGGTTAAGGCTTAAGGATACTAATCCGAAGGTTGGGGTTTCCAGCCCCAGTACCACCAAACTGCTACTGCTTGGCCTTTGAGAAAGGCCCTTAACCCTCAGTTGCATAAAAATGTAAGTCACTCTGGAAAGGGTAAAATCTGTTGGGCTTTTACTGCAGAGCCTAGTGGCCCATGAGGCTGGAGCTTAGCGTGACGCAACTAGGAGCTCAACTCCTGGGTGGACAGAGGCACACTTATGCCCAGAGGTCTTGGCACAGTGGGGGGGACAGAGTCCTAACATGGATTTGAACCCACAACCTCGTGATCATGAGCCTAACCACTACACCACCGGCCCCACGCTCTGGATATGGATACCTGCCAAATGGCATGAATGAATGTAAATGTTCATACCTCTTTCAGGGCGGCACGGTGGTTCAGTGGTTAGCAAGTCCGCCTCGGAAACTGGAGCACCTGGAGGAAACCCACACAAGCACTCGGAACACAGAAACGCCCCCGCCGGGTCCAACCACTCCACCATCATGCTACCCCTGCTCAGCTTTCTCAAGGAAGATTTCATGCTAAAATCATACCACCATCAATGCCATTTCATCATCAGCTTGGAATTCTCGGCCGTCTGAAAGAATAGCACAGGTTCTACGCGTGTTCAGTGAAATTGGAAGGTTGAAGATTGGGAAAACATCACCTGATCTTTTCCATGTTTCTGATATTCTAATCTCCAGTAACGATGAGCCTGTGCCAACTTTAGCCTCCTGTTTTTTGGCTGCGGGAGTGGAAACTGATGTGGTTTGCTGCTGTTGTGGCCCATCCAGCTCGAGGTTCAGTATCTTGTGTGTTCAGAGCTGCTTTGTTTCTCACCACAGTTGTATAGAGAGGATATTTAAGTCACCGCTTAAAAAAGTTGATCTTCCAATATGGAAGAAATAACATGATAAATAGTAAAAAAAAAAAAAAAAACATTTTCTTATTTATTCATTCATTTTCTAAGCCACTTAATCCTAATTAGGGTTGTGGGGAGGCTTGCGCCCATCTCAGCTGACTCTGGCTGAAGGCAGGGTACACCCTGAACAGCTTGCCAGGCCATTGCAGGGTCCCTTTTCTTACCCTTTAGAAATAGATATATGGGATAAAGTCATGGTTAAGTATCTTGAGTGTGTGTGTGTGTGTGTGTGTGTGTGTGTGAGAGAGAGAGAGAGAGAGAGAGAGAGATGTATTCAGATGCCCTTCTGTGAGAGAACAGCATGTGTATCACACTGATTATGAATAACAGTGATCATAACTCTCCACTTGGTTACACTTGAACCTCAGCTGAGCTGGGAGCGCGCATTATAAGCTCTCTCTCTTTCTCTCTCTCTCTCTCTCTCTCTCTAACGAGCGCGCTCTCCGAAGATCTCAGAAGAGCGCACCGACCAGTTCCTCACCAGACCATGAGACGAGACATTCACTCTTAAATAAGAAATACTTTACTTGTGTTTTTTTTTTTTAATTAATGGATTTAAACAAGACTTCTTATGCAATGGAGTGAACAGGGTGTGTGTGTGTGTGTGTGTGTGTGTGTGTGTGTGAGAGAGAGAGAGAGAGAGAGAGAGAGAGAGAGAGTGCGCACGTGTGTGAGTTTCATGCCCTGAGACTTTCTGGAGCCCATAATGAGCACATAACCAGCATCAGGGCGCATCGGGAGACATTTGGAAAGTGCGCAACCGGGGAGAGTGTGTGAGACAAGAGTGCGTTCCATGCAGTGTTTGATGGACACAGTGGACCTTATGGACGGGAGAGAAGGGATGAACCGGTCTGGTGTGAGCGACACCACCGCGGGATGGTGTGAGAACGGCACGGAGGAGGCAGCGGCTCCGGGGAAGCTTGCGCTCGGGATCGGCGCAGACAACGTGGTCGCCTTGCTCGCCTTTGCGCTTATCTTCGCGCTGGGCGTCTTGGGAAACTCGGTGGTGATCGCGGTGCTCGCGCGCAGACGTCCTGGAGTCCCGCGCGGCACAACCAACATCTTCATCCTGAACCTTAGCGTGGCTGACTTGTTCTACCTGCTGTTCTGCGTGCCCTTCCAGGCCACCGTTTACGTGTTGCCCACCTGGGTGCTGGGCGCGTTCCTGTGCAAGTTTACGCATTACTTCTTTACCGTCTCCATGCTCGTGAGCATATTCACGCTCTCCGCCATGTCCGTGGATCGCTACGTCGCCATCGTGCACTCGCGCAGGTGCTCCGGGGTGCGCGTCGCCAGACACGCCGTGCGCGCCATCGCCGTGATCTGGGCGCTGTCGCTGGCCATGGCGGCGCCCGTGGCGCACTACCAGAACATCATCAGGCACGAGGAGAACGCGACGTACTGCTGGGAGCTGTGGCCGAGCGCGCGGGACCGGAAGATCTATGTGGTGTGCACGTTCGTGTTTGGCTACGTTCTACCGCTGCTGCTCATCTGCTTCTGCTACGCCAGCGTGAGTCAACATAACAACAACAACAACAACAACAACAACAATAATATTAATAATAATAATAACAATAATGTGATTAAAGAATTAAACAAATAGCAGGAATGAGAAACAAAAAAATGAGAGTAATAGAAATAGAATAAAAGAAACACCAGAGAAGAAAGAAAAAGAAAAAAAAGACACAAATAGAACAGGAAAACAAAAGAAAAAGGGAACCAAGAATGTAGAAAAAAAGATAAATGAATAGATACAATGTTTATTTTAGGATAAATAATCTGAAAGAAAATGAAGTAAAAGAAAGACTGAGGATCAGAAAGAAAGGAGGAAGGGAAATGTATTGAGAAAGAGGGAGAGTGAGAATAAAAACCCTTTCATTCCTTTTCCTCCGACTCTGAAAAAGAATGGAAAAGCGCAGTAAACAAATATTTCCTAATCCGAATATTTCAAGTGCTGTAGCTGGTTTGGTCTTCCAAAATGTGCACTTACTTCTCACACACACACACACACACACACACACACACACACACACACACACTAGCATGTAAGTGTCCCTGCTGTGCTGAGAAAGAACCAGCAGGAACAATCAGTGTTGGTCCCGTGATGGTTCCTTTACACTGTTAGCTGAATTACAGGACTGATATGAGAACATCCTACAGTGTACTGTCAATTTTCCCCCATCATATACTCCAGTCAGTACCCTACACTAGGTACAATACAGTCAGTGAACCATATACAACACTTAGTACGATTAATTCAGTACAATACACTCAATATACTACAGACAGTAGATTATAGTATGTATGTTACAAATAGTACATCCACAATCAGTACAAAAGTCAGTACACTACAGTTAGTACAGTAGAGCACATACAATATCAGCAGTACAAAACAATAAGTACAGTAGAGTCAACGTAGTAAACAAACAAAACAGTACAGTCAGTAAACTACAGCCAGTACAATAGAAATAGCTCAATACAGTCAGTATCATACAGTCAGTACAGTACAGTCAGTACTATTTAGTCAGTACTCTACAGTTAGTTGTATACAGTCAGTTTTCTCCTGCCAGTATTATGCAGTCAGTACAGTGTTGTCAGTACAATACAGTCAGTACAGTACAGTAAGAAGTATATAGTCAGTACTCTACAGTTAGCACTATACAGTCAGTACAGTACAGTACAGTCAGTAGTATATAGTCAGTACTCTACAGTCATTACCATATAGTCAGTACTCTACAGTCAGTACTATACAGTCAGTACTATATAGTCAGTACTCTACAGCCAGTACAGTGTTGTGAGTACTATATAGTCAGTACTATATAGTCAGTTCTATACAATCAGTACAGTACAGTCAGTACTATATAGTCAGTACTCTATAGTCAGTACAGTACAGTCAGTACTATATAGTTAGTACTCTACAGTCAGTACAGTGCTGTCAGTACTATATAGTCAGTACAGTACAGTCAGTACTATATAGTCAGTACTCTACAGCCAGTACAGTGTTGTCAGTACTATATAGTCAGTACAGTACAGTACAGTCATCACTACATAGTCAGTGCTCTACAGCCAGTACAGTGTTGTCAGTACTATATAGTCAGTACTCTACAGTCAGTACTATATAGTTGGTACTGTACAGTTATTATTATCCAGTCAGTACTATATAGTCAGTTCTATACAGTCAGTACAGTACAGTCAGTACTATATAGTCAGTACAGTACAGTCAGTACTATATAGTCAGTACCCTACAGTCAGAACAGTACAGTCAGTACTATATAATCAGTACTCTACAGTACTGACTATATAGTACTGACAGTATATAGTACTCTACAGTTAGTACTATACAGTCAGTACAGTGCAGTTAGTTATATATAGTCAGTACTCTACAGCCAGTACAATACAGTCAGTACAGTGCTGTCAGTACTATATAGTCAGTACTCTACAGTCAATACTATACTGTCAGTACAGTACAGTCAGTCCTATATAGTCAGTACTGTATAGTCAGTACTCTATAGACAGTAGCGATCAGTGAACCCAGTCTGCTCCTCTAAAGTGTGCAATTTGAAGTGTGAAGTGTGTACTTTGAAGCAGTGTCTCAATTTTACAGTGTGAAGTATATTCACACTGAGGAACTGGAGTGGAACAGGTGGATAGATGGATGGGTGAATAAAAAAGACAGAAAAAACACAGATATATCTCGTCTTTTCTCATCATGTTGTATTAAGATTTTGTTTTAAGGCCAGTGATTCATATTTGTTTATGACTTCGTAGTAGGCAAGATTCATCCTTTTTCAGTGGCGCAAATGATGCAAGTGTCCAAATTGTAAAAGTATCTGGATGCATATCAGATCAGTAAAATCTAATTTATTAATATTAAATTATTAATAGGAGCATTATGCCTTTATTATTAAGCAAATATGACCAATAAAAGTTTAAAACCACATCACAAGCCCATGAAAAGCACCTCCACAAGGAAAAATTGGTTATAATTTGTCATTGTTATAATGAAATGTCTCCCCCTGGTGGGCATCAAATGAACATTTTCCCCCCATGGTAACAATTAGGATTTTTATTCAGGATTTTTTCCCCAAAATATAGTACTTTTTAGTACTAACCTATGCACCCATCACCTCCAAAATTTAAAGGGTTCTCCCCAGGCCCAGCCCCCACCCCTCCACCAAGTTTGATGAAAATCAGATGAGTAGTCTTTTTCTTAATCCTGCTAACGGAAAGAATCCTTTAAGAAATGCTTGTTAAAAAGCCTTTAACAAATTCCTGGATTCTGAATCATAATGTGGGTCTCCTCCAAAATTTTATAGGTCTCTTGCTAGTGCCATACCCCATCCCTCCACCAAGTTTGGTGAAAATCGGTTTTGTAGGTTTTGTGTAATCCTGCTAACAGACAATCAATCAATCAAACAAACAAACAAACAAAAATGCTGGTGAATATACATAACCTCCTATGCCTAGTGCTGATGGAAGTTAAAAGAATAAATGGAAGTTACTAAAGAAAGAAAGACAAAGAAAGAAAAGAGAAAGTCTAGCTTATCTTACTTATTTCTTTCATTTACTTTTTAGTTTATGAAAACCTTGTGGTGTAAAAACTGTAAATGATTTTTGTACGTATTTTTTACTCCACAGGTTTTAAACCACTTACACAAAAAGCTGAAGAACATGTCCAAAAAATCAGAGGCCTCTAAGAGGAAGGTAAGACCTTTAGATGCATTTTTTAAATAATGTTGAACGCTAAATTGCATCAAGAGATTTGAATCTTCAGGTTGTACGCCCTGAAGGATTTTTCCAGTTCAGATTTATTAAATAATGCTTTTTCCTTACCCTCTGCTCTCACTTTACAATCCACTTACGGTCTGCTACACCTGCCAGTGCGTGGCTTCCTCATGAGAACTGCTCCGACTATTGTACATGAATATAATGTATGTTATTTGACATGACCTTTTTTTTTTTCTTCCCAGCCGGTATTAAATGACGCAGAGTTTAAATGCCAATATACTACACACTTCACTGTAGCGTTAGTGCACTGGATCCAATTTTAAAGCCTACTAGTGTAACTAATGTTATTCTATCCTTGGTCAGTAGATATTAGCAATTGAGCATTCTGATTGGCTAACCAACTCCTGGGATAGCAGCTCATATCCTACATATCTTATTAGCTATATAAATGTCACCACAGGAAAAAAATATGAATAAACAGAAATGGTCGTGACACGTTTTAAACTGAAAGCTAACACTAGCCAGCCTCTTTTTTTTTTTTTTTTTTTTTTTTTTTACTGTTTATTCAAGACTGATTCCATGAAAAGCAACAACATTTGGAACAAAAGGATTTGTTTTTAGCTTTTCAGTCTTCTGTATAGCCTAATACTGATGTCTGCAGGTGAGCGCATCTTACCTATTTTGACCAAAACAGAAGTACCGCTAGCTACTGCCGCTAGCAAACCAGACGTTCCACTAATGCAGGTTTCTTAAGTCTAGATTAATTCCACAAAAAGCAACAAAATATGGAATTAAAGAATGTGATTTTAAGAATCAGAATTTTTTTCCCCACCAAACATGACTTTATTGGACTCCTAAATGGAACAGGCCATCAGCTAATCCGCTAGCTCCATGCTAACCAGCTCTCCTGACAAGTATTATATGGTAAGAATGTATATTTCTTACAATCTAGAGGATGGAATATAACAGTTATTCTGCTCCCGCTAGTAAATAAGACTTGGCTAAAAGCCTCCCAAGGCTATTAGATCATATACGATACGCGGAAGAACTGTTAATTACCGTGACTGCTGTGCAACAAGCCTTATGCATGAACATTGAGACGGTCCCCAAGCACAGTTTATTAAGCTATATGGAAATGTCAGTTGTCAAATTGGAGCGACTTTAGTAACACATATGACATGCAAGCTTTAAGTGACGAATCATGGATTGTCCTCTTACAGGCGAAAAATTTAATTTAGCTAAACCCTTGATGCAGTGGAGCTGAAAAGCCTTCAGAAGCTTTTGATTGCAGCAAACATCAGAGCTTTACTGTACAAAATTGACTAGACTGACTCTAAGCCCATTCCTGTTCCACCCTCACCATCCATCACGACACCGTCGTTTTGCAGCAACATTCTATTTGATACACCGACACTGACATACTGTCCCAAGCATACATTCCATTCTTGGTATCAGTGTCAGTCTGGCTATGCTCTGTATGCAGCATTTTGCAGAAACATACTCTAAGCTTACCTCTGTCACTACAATATATGAATAAGAAAAGTATTCTACCGCGTAATTAAAAAAAAAAATCACCATTAAAGAGCTTATATCCTACATGAAGTTTGTGTGTTTCATGACATTTGATTTGACTTGGGGCGTCATGATGGTGTCGTGGGTTTGTTTCCCAGGTTCTGGCATTTCTGTGTGTATGTTTTCCCCATGCTTGCATGGGTTTCCTCCAGGTTGTCTAGTCTCCTCCCACAGTCCAAAGACATGCACATTGGGCTAATTGGCTGTTCCAAATTTCCCAGAGGTGTAAGCATGACTAAAAATGTTTGTTGGCCCTGCAGTGGTCTGACGTACCTTGCCCATGCCCAGTGTCAGCTTAGATAGGCACCTCTGGGCAATTTGGAACAACCAATTATCACAATGTGCTTGTTTTTGCACTGTAGGAGGAAACTGGATTACCCGGAGGAAGCCCTCGCAAGCAAGGGGAGAACATGCACAGAGAAACTCCATACAGAAACCCCTGAGCCTGGGAATCAAACCCAGGACCTTCTTCCTGTAAGGCGGATGTGCAAACCACTACACTGCCGTGCCACCCCAAGTCTAATCAAATGTCATGCCTCCCCATGACCCTAATATGATTTAGCGGTTCGGCAAGTGAGTGAGTGAGAGTGAGTGTATATTCAAATGCGGATAGTTTTTAGGCGATACATTCTTTAAGCCACAGACGATATGAAGCCTGTCAACATCAGATATGGCTTCCAACTTCAATACCCAGAACACAGCGCAAAGCTGTCATGTTCATGTTCATCAGCTTAGTGACCACACACACCCGTACTCAATCACCAATCACAGCCATGCTGTGATATAAAGACTCACTGTTCTCATTCCAGTCATTCTTAAGCCTTGTATCTGATCATAGTCTCTTCTGGCTTGTGCTCCTTGTCTAGCCCTCTTTATACAGTACATCGCCTGACCGTTACCTGTTCTCTGACCTTGTTTTTCCTCACATATGGTGGATCTGTCAGCAAGCTTCATAAAAACTGTTTACTTGCACTTGCATCCATATGTGCCATCTGATAAATACCTGCTATGCAACAAATGTTGGCAACTTTGCATATCTGAACAGGCCCACTACTTAAGTAGCTGGGGTTATATGTCATTAAGCTGACATTTTAGAATTTTGGTGAACACCCAGTGTTGGCTGAGATCGCGACCCTAGTAGGATTAAGCGGCAAATAAGTGATGAGTGACGGACCCACTCATTTCCTGAACCACTTAATCCTACTAGGGTTGTATGGTAATATAAGTAATATAAGTCTGTTTGGCTTTTTACATCCGAGCCTACTGTCCCATCAGGCCGGAGCTTATGCCTTGATTCCGTACTAGGAGTTCAACTCCTCCTAGATGTGATGCTAGTCCCCGTTTATACTGCTGGGCAGACAGAGGCACAGGGGTCTTAGCACTGTGGGGGTCTGACGGGGATTTGAACCCACGACCTCTCGATCATGAGCCCACACTGGGCGAATGCATGGTACACCTTGACCAGTTCGCCAGTCCATCGCAGGGCCAACACATACACAACCATTCACATTCACATTCAGACCTAGGAGCAATTTGGAACAGTCAATAATGTGAATGACTTTGGACTTATTATATCATCTGTATAATGCGATGGTCATGATGCTGGGTTGTAATTTAACCATAGGATAAACAGTTGTAGCGGACACTAAAACCTTTCGGAGCACTGAAGTGCTTTAGTGCCTGGGCACAACCATAAATCAATGGGTGGCATGGTGGTGTATTTGTAAGCATGTCTGCCTTACAGCCTGGGCTCGAGTCCTGGGCTCGGCCAGTTCTGTGTGGAGTTTGCATGCCCTTCCCGTGCTGGCGTGGGTTCCTAATTCCTGTGGTTTCCTCCCACAGTATAAAAACATGCATGTTAGGATAATTAGCTGTTCCAGATGTGAATGGTTGTGTGTGTTGGCACTGCTATGGTCTGGCTAGCTGTTCAGGGTGTTTACCCCCCCTTCTCCCAGTGTTGGCTGAGATAGGCTCCCCCAACCCTAATTGGATTAAGCGGTTTGGCAGATGAGTGATAATAATGATTAACTTTAATGTATTTTCTGAAGGTTCACCATTTTCAGTGTTGGTTTAAAAGTTGTACTTGAACACCGTGTGCCATGATATAAGTGATAAAGTGATAAAGTGGTTTAGTAGCATAATAACATGATATTATGAAGCATGAAGGATCAATATTGCTACAGAGAGACGTGTGCAGCCCCCGTGAGCCGAGCAAAGTGGAGCCTTTTTTCTTATCACTGTAACTGATGAAGGTTAAAAGCTGCACTCAGATGGACATTACTCACTCAGCTCTCTGAGAACTGTGCCGTTAAATACAGCTGAGGAAACGGCACTATCGCCGCGGTTACAAAACGTCCGCTAATATATGACTTTATAAACACACACATGCACACACAGTTCTGTACTTGTATCTTTGTGGGGACATTCATTGGCATAATGCATTCCCTTGCCCCTTACCCTAACCTTAACAATCTCTAAACTCTAAACTCTAAAACCAGGTCTTAACCCTCAAACAACCCTTAGAAAAAGTGAGGACTGGCCAAAATGTCCTCACTGGTCATCAGTATGTAGAAAGTACAACCACACACACACACACACTCACACACACACTCACATACATACGAACCTAAAGTGCAAAGAGACAGAATACTTCAGCTCAGCCTGTGTCATTAATTAAAAAAAACAAAAGCACCGTAAACATCTCTCTTCTTTATCTCATCATGAATCAAACTAATTAAAATTAAATTAATGAAGACCCACGCACAACCACCCACCCACCCACACACACACACACACACACACACACACACAAACACACACACACAGGGCTCAATGATTCATCTGCATGTTTTGAATTCTTTCAAAGCTTAGACTTATTTTTTGAGTTATTTTTTAGTTTAAGAAAATTATTAATATTATTATTTTAAATAAATCTAATTTGTGCTCATTCATTCATTCATTCATTCATTCACCTTTTTACGCTTGTTCTGGGGTCGGGTCGCGGGGGCAGCAGCCTAAGCAGTGAGGTCCAGATGTCCCTCTTCCCAGCCACTTCCTCCAGCTCTTC
>JAQMYF010000008.1:26849933-26868012 GCA_030014195.1 Neosilurus mollespiculum
TGTGTGTGTGTAAGAGAGAGAGACTTTGTGTGTGTGTGTGTGTGTGTGTGATTCAGTCCTGGGTGTTGAGGAGCCTGATGGCTTGAAGAAAGAAACTGTTACACAGTCTGGTTGTGAGGGCCCGAATGCTCCAGTACCTCTTTCCAGATGGCAGAAGGGTGAAGAGTGTGTGAGGGGTGTAGGGGGTCATCCACAATGCTGTTAGCAATGCAACATGCAGTGTAAATGTCCGTGACAGAGGGAAGAGAGACAGAAAGAGAGAGAGAGAGATCTTTTCAGCTGTCCTCACTATACACTGAAGGGTCTTGCGATCCGAGAGGGTTCAGTTCTCAAACCATGCAGTGAAATATGGTTGTTATGTATAGTATTTATGTGAAGTAAATAAAGTTGTAAATTTGGAAATGTAGTAACACAAAGTGGTTATTAATGCTAGTACTAAGACTATAAAACACTGGTTCATTTTTTCAGATGCCACGTATAGAAATGTTACAGTACAAATTCAATACTGATACGCACACGAAATGTTGATGCAGCTATAATGCATTTTGTTCTTTGTTAAAATATATCCAAACATGGTGAAGAAACAATCAAAATAAAAATATACAGTTATTAACAGAACTGTTTGCTGTACTTCATCAATTATCCAACTTCATGTGTTTGAGACATTCTGCACTGTTCAGATTTGGCTTGGTAACCATAATGTTAAGGTGGGCACGTAAAAGAAAGGGGCTGATGGGGCAAAGGTGATCTGTCAAAACTTGGTAGCCATGTGTCTTTTGCATGCAAGGGCCCCATAAAACAGAACTTCAGAAGAATATAAGGAAATGTCAACTACCCAGGGGAGTTAGGTGGTAAAATTTATGATAAACTCGTAACTTCACTTAAATTTAGAAAAAATAGGCATTGATTTCATAGCTTCAATTGCACCGGGGAAGTGTATAGTGTGGCTCAAAAAAAAAAAACAAAAAAAAAAACAAACAAGATTGTTGTTCAAAACACCGGGAGTAACTAATGGCATATTGGGGATCAGGGATCAGCACAGCCTACTGAAAATAAAGGTTCATAGTTATAACACTGACGTTGCAATTTACCCCATGTATTCCACATAGATGGTATGAAAGTTGGTACTCTATTCTCTGGACAGACTGTTGGGGTCTAGGCCTATAATAGGCTATATCCAGCCTACAAAAATATTAACGACAACGTGTAGTTAGTCCCCTAGTAAGCTGTTAACCCAACGCTCTTCATGCTTACAGGACTAGTTCATAGCCTTGCACGGTTTGAGAGGCAGGCAAACACATGGGCGACCAAGGCCTAGTGCTAGCTGTCCCTTAGACATGTTAAAACTACAATTAAAACTAACAGTAAACACAAATAATGCTACTAATCGCACACATATTTATAAATGTATTTCTTTTAAACAAGTTATAATGTCTGTGACGTCTTGAGACTTCTATAAAATGAGATTTGTATAAAATGAGCCCGTAAACGCAGGTTTGTTTACATTAGCAACCTGCTCGGCCGTTCTACGTCATCCTGGTTCCAATATGGCGGCGCGAGATTTTCATCCAATCACCGTTCAATTTTATAAATACAGTCCAATGTACATTACTGTCTACGTGCACGCGCGCTCGCGTGTGTGTACCAATTCAAAACTTATCCGGGTCGCACTGCGAAAAAACACTTCCGGGTCATCAAGTAATCGCCATTTTCTGTGCGGGCCGTGTCAGAGGTAGGGGAATGTACTCAATGTACAAAAAATATAAACACTGTGCAGTGGGAAATAATAATATTTTCAGAATTGTAACACAAGTAGTCCAGAACGCGGGTTATGTGACGTCAGGGGATATTAGAAGGCAGTATTTATTTGTTTTGCTGGATGAATGTGGTCATAGGCATTGAGGCCTAGCATTAGCATTGGCACTAGCATAGCGGCGCTAGAACGCGTTTATGACCCCGTTAGCATTTATTTTACCTCAGTGTGATATTTCATGTCATTTAGTTGGTACACTTTTGTAGCTGAAGTGAGTTTAGGATCGAATTTGTAATGTTGGGACTTTTGTAATTTGGGGTGAATAGGTACTATCCCTCAGAGAAAACATACCGCAGCTGGTTTAGCTAAGTGAAAGAGATGGCAGTTTTTATAGTGAGCATCTTAATTTTCACACTTAAGGTTTATATACAATCCCTGAAGCCCTAAAAGGAATTGCGTTTTGTTTCTACAATATAAACATTAGCTCTCATTGCTACATTTATGAAAACAAAGTTAAGAGAAGAAAAGATGGTGTTGTTTTGGTTGTCACTGGTTAAGGGTGTAATCTCTGTGACTTTTCCATCAATTTGACCAAACATATACCATGTTATGGTTTAAAAGATTCTCTATCTTATAATAAAAGCTATTTAGTATTTACTGAAACCTCCTACTTGGCTCATTTTTTCCCTTCTCATCTGTATCTAACACTAATCAAAGGTTGTGTAATGGGGAAGCAGAGTGATTAAGATCAGCGGTGTGGTTTATTTCTCCTGAAGTTTATTTTTCTGTTTGTTTTTATGAAGTGTGTAGAAAATCGGAGATGTGGGACCAGGGAGGGCAGCCCTGGCAACAGTGGCCTCTGAGCCAGCAGCAGTGGATGCAGTCGTTTCAGCATCAGCAAGATCCAGGTAGATACCTTCCTCTGTGATGATCTGTAAGGTTTCCGGTCAATCAGTAAGCTTTTCGTGTCATGGAATCTTCTGGTCGTGTGTGTGTGTTTTGCAGGTCAAGTGGACTGGGCGGCTTTAGCTCAGGCATGGATCGCGCAGAAGGAGTCTAGCGGCAGCGCGATGGAGCAGCAGCAGCAGCAGCAGCAGCAGCAGCCGAACGGACAGGACGCCGCACCAGGACTCGACGCACACAACAATCACGCCAACTTTCAGAATGACTCCAGCTTTAACAGGATGTGGCAGCCTGGTAGGATGATGTTTCTCTTCTTGTTAAGCACCGCATCACTGTACTTCTCATTTGTATATGGTTACACTCATGTTTTTTTTCTTGCTCCTTTGCCTGGCCCACCGTACTTTGGCCAAATGTTTTGGTGAAGTGTTGATGTTTAAAACAGATGAATTAAACACTTCTTGTGGCTAGTGAATAAGGGAAATGTTTACAAGATTGTTTCAGATGTCTACTGACATTTGGAACACCTCCATGGTGTTTACTGATGTTAATTTTCCTTACCGGTTGATCTTGTGTAGAATGGGGGATGCACAACCAGCCTCCGCCGCCTCCTCCTCCTCCTCCACCCCCGCCTCCCGCAGAGCAGACATGGATCGCTCCGGCTCCGGCGCCAATGGACATTGTTAATCCATCCGAAGACAGTAACAGTCAGGACAGTGTCGAGTTCCCCAACGACCCGCATCACGTCTTCAGCCAGAACAGTCACAGCTTCAATAGCGGGCCCGAACACTACCCCGTCACACCGATTGCTGTCAATCAGTTCGATTATCAGGTATGTAAACTTTTATATGTTATTTTTTTAAACATTGATATTAAGGTTAAGCTACCAGTATTAAGGTTGTACCGATTTATGTTAGAAGTGAATGTTAATTGCTACAATGGAAATATTTTTGTATTCAGCATGGAGCATTCGGCCCTCCTGGCACTGGGTTTCCTCCACCGTTTTGGCCAGACGGCCCTCAAAATAGACGCGAGAGAATGCCAGGATTCAGACAAGAACACCCCAGATCTCCTGGACAGATGGGCATCAAAACAGAAGCACCAGTTCTTGGTAAGGCTTTACACATGTTTAGATATATATTTAGCTATAATTCTATGTAATACCCCTGTACAAGGTTTTTATTTAAATTTTTTTTACACAACTTTTTAATACATGAACTAAGTTGTGTTCAAAACATCTTCCTGTTAGACGTTATTTATTAATTTAATAATTATTTGTGGAGTCATGACTGTGGCGATGTGAGTTATTGGCCGCCATTTTGATTCAAGAATCGTCTCGAGTTTGCGAGGTGATTAATGTCCATTATCTTCAGATATTGGACCAATCAAATCGAGTTGTTCCCGTGTAGTACATCATTTACTCATTTGTCAAACTGTTTAAACCTACTAGGGTCATGTGGAGGCCGACACAACCTCACATACTCACACCTATGGTCAATTAGGAATAGCCAATTAGCCTAATATTCATGTCTTTGGACTGTGGGAGGAAACCGGAGTACCTGGAGAAAGCCCACACAAGCACTGGGAGAACATGCAAACTCCATTCCTGAGTTCGAGATCCAGACCCAGGACCTTCTTTATGCATACTTTCTGCCATGTATTTAATCACTGATGTCTGTCTCTCTCTCTCTCTCTCTCGAATTCAGACGCAGTAAAAAGGCGTACTCTTCCAGCATGGATTCGAGAAGGCCTGGAGAAAATGGACCGCGAGAAGCAGAAGAAGCTGGAAAAGGAGAGGATGGAGAAAGAGCGTGCAGAAATGGCCGACGAGGAAAAAGACACCGACGTGGCCGAGGAAGAGGGAGGCGGGGTTCGGGTGCCACACAAGAGCAAGTTTGTAAGTGGATACGTTTTCACAGACCACGCCCTTTTTATCACACAGGCTTCTGTAACCCAGATCCAGATGGTGGGCGTGTCCTGAATGATTAAGTGTAGTCTGTCAGCTTCTGATGAGCGATTAGTGTGCTATCAGTTCCGAGAAATTTCTGAGAGAGGAGACACGGGCACTGGAGAGGAAATCTTTTCTATTTTCGTGGATAAATAATTCCTGTGTGAATTTTTTTGTTTTGTTTTTTTTTTTTTCAAATTTTTTATTGTTATTACAGGACAGTGACGATGAGGAGGGTGATGAAGTTGAAGATGTCGAGGAGGTTGTTCCGGTGAAAATGCCGTCCCCTGTACTTGAAGAGCAGAGTGAACCGGAAATGACAGAAGAGGAGCGAGAGTTTCACTTGGTCAGCTACACACACATACACACACACACACACACACACACTTTATTTTATAGCCTAAGCGTGTTCAGATTGACGAATGTCAGGCTGCGGTATACTATTAATACCTGGATGATGTGCTCGGAATGGTAAAATGATGAGTGTACTGCACCGCACCTTCAAATTCTTCCCTTTAATGCTCGCGGTCTTGGCCGTGGATGGAAGGGGTGGAGTTTTCATCCTTTGAATGTGGTGGCCAAACATCGAGAACACACACGCAAAGAAAATAAATAGGCTTTAAATAGAGGCGACGGTGGTATAGTGGCGTAGTGGTTTGCATGTTCGCCTCACATCATAATGGTCCTTGGTTCGAGTCCCGGGCTCAGCTAGGGCATTGCATGTTCTCCCTGTGCTTACATGGGTTTCCTCCGACAGTCTAAAGACATGCACATTAGGCTAATTGGCCGTTCCAAATTGCCCCTGATGTGTGTGTTGCTCTACAATGGGCTGCCGAGTTGTTTAGGGTGTACCCCACTTTCGCCCAGTGTCGTCTGAGATAAGCTCCAGCCTCCCCGCGCCTCTTGTAGTAGGATTAAGTGGTTTGGTAATTGAGGGTGAAAAGAGGTGAGCAAATAATACACTGATTTCAGCCGACTCTGGACGAGGCAGGGGTGCACCCTGACCAACTCACCAGGCCATTGCAGGGCCAGCACACACACAACCATTCACACTCACACCTAGGAGTGATTTGGAACAGCCAGTCAGCCTACTGTGCATGTTTTTTGGACTGTGGGAGGAAACCGGAGTACCCGGAGAAAACCCATGCGAGCACGGGGAAAACATGCAAAGTCTGCACAGAAACGCCCCGAGCCCGGGAATCGAACCCAGGACCTTCTTGCTGTGAGGCGAATGTGCTGTAATTATTAATATCTTTTAAATCCTTCACTCTGATTATAGGTCGTGTCTGTAGTACATGGTGTTTCTGATGTTTAACCTCAGCACGGTACCTGTAGGTCAGACTTCACGTGGATGTGTTGTCGTGTCGCGCAGATGCTGCTGACCAAAACACTCCTGACCGAAGTCCTGCTGGAGGTGACGAATGAAGAAATCGTTCGCGTGGCCTTCGAGACGCATAACAGAGCCAGCAAAGGTCTGAGTTCCTCTCCTTCTTCCTCCTACTCTGTCCATTCAGCCACGCCTGGCACTGTAGCAATGAAAGAAAGGCACAGATAGATGCCAAAGCCTGATTTTAAGATGTGTGTTTTTGTTTAGAACCTCAGGCATTCTGTGCACATGCAAAAACAGAAGGACAAATAAATAAATAAAAAAAAACCGAGAGGAGAAGTGTTACTAATGGACGTTAACCATTCTTTCCCACAGACACACACTGCATTAGTACATATTGGTTCTCTCCCTCTACTGCTCTGTGTATATGTTTGTTTGTTAACCCTCTTCTTCTCTCCATTTTTTTTTTTATTTTTTTTATTTTGTTCTTGCCAAGGCGGCGCTTGTCAATATTGCGTTATCAGTGTACCCTCCTGTCTAGAGGCTTTGAGAGAAATGGTGGCTTTAATGGTGTTTTAACATGTTGTTCCTGTTGTTGATGTGAATCAAAGCTCCTGCAAAACAGCTGGCACAGTCCAGTGCACTGGCTTCTCTCTCCTCCCTCGGTAAGTGCACACTTCGTCAGGCGGGGTCCTCGGGGGGTTAAAGGACAGGGGTAGGGGAGGGAGTGTCTATATAGGCATTGCTTCCGATGTCAGTTATTATTTTTATTTTACAGTCATGTGCTCATTTTTCCAGAGTATTAATGTTAAAAATGACTCATGGGGTTATTAAACTGTAATAAAGGGCATGCTTCATTACCCAGAAGGCCACATTAGTGAAGTGTGTGTGTTTAAGTTCTTTCTTAATATATCTGCTCTGTCAGCAAAAGCATGTCATGATCACTCAATAATACCGTGTAATGTGAACGTTATTTGCCGCACAGCAGACATGCTAAATCTCTCACGTTATTGTTACGGCAAGCAAACACTCATACACATTCCGTCATTAAGCTAACGATACCTTAACGTTAGCCCTAGTTTGTACTCAGAGAGGATGGTGTCTGGTATTTAGCCTTTTCCTGTACGTTTCTGGAAAGTCTTCGAGTCTGTGTGGTTTATAGCCGAAGTAACAGGCTGTAGTCATTTTTCTGTGATTTCTTTCTTTATTTTTTCGAAAAAGAAGACGAATAATTGATTTCATGGCTACAGGCGGTCTCGGGGCGTATGGATCAGAAGAGAGCGAGGATGAACGTAGCGCGAAGGGCTCTGACACGTCTGATACGGATGAAGAGGAGCTGTGGCACCGGATTCGCCAGAAACAGGACGCGTTTCGACGCAAGGAGCAGGAAAGACAGGAGCTGGAGGAGCATCTTATTACTAACCCAGGTATTTATCGTTATATACACCATATTCATGACATCACTGACCCACACTCTAGCTTCTTTACTTTTTACCCTCCCACTTCATCTGCTCCTTTAACCTCTCGCCTTTTCACCTGCCCCTTTATCTTTAAATCAAATGTTTTTGTAATTTTTCTGCAAGTTATAATGTGTATCTGCTTGTTAGGTCAGTGACTGTTAATAATTTTGTGTGTTTCCAGAACCCCCAGGTCTAGGGAGCAGGGAAAGAGAGCGCGAGGGTCATGAGGACGATCAGTCAGAATCCAAACACAAACAGGAAGTTAAGGATAGGGAGGGAGAGTCAGGCCAGAAGTCAGAGGTTAGCGAAGTCAAGCATTCGGTGTCACGCCGCAGCCGCACGTCCTCCTCCAGCTCATCTTCCTCCTCTACTGTTTCGTCGTCTTCCTCCTCCTCGTCCTCTTCCTCCTCGTCCCGTTCTTCCTCCCCGCGTAGAAAGAGGAGGCGCAGTCGCTCGGCTTCGCGCGGGAATCGCAGGCGCAGTCGCAGTCGGAGCTCTCGCAGGAACCATTCCGAACGCAGTGACCGGGACAGGAGGCGGAGCAGCCGGGAACGGAGCAGCGCTCGCTACAGAAAGCGCAGTAGCAGCCGCGATCGGCGGCGCAGCCGCAGCCACAGCCGAAGGAAGAGATCGAGAAGCCGAGACCGTGAGAGGAGGAAAGAGAGGAGCCCAAGCCGCGAGAAGGACAAGAAGAAAAGAGACAAGGAGCTAGAGAAAAAGAAAGAGAAGCAAAAGGCAAGAGAGAAGGAAAGGGAAAGGGAAAAGGAAAAGGAGAGGGATAGAGAACGAGAAAGGGATAGGGAACGAGAACGTGAGAGGGACACTAGCTTAGCCAGAGAGGAGGAAAGCAGGTCGAAGAAGAAGCGGCGAGAGAGCGACATTTTGTCCCGCCAGGACAGCAGGTCTAGTAGAAAGAGCTCGACCAAATCGAGCAGGAAGTACTCCGATTCTGACTCCAGCAGGTCCCTGTCCCCTGAGGTTAGCAAAGGCAAAAAGTCTAAAAAAAACAAGCGTAGTCGCTCAAGGTCAACGGAAAAATCGCACAAGTCTGGTAAGAAGGCAAGCCGCAAACACAAGTCTAAATCGCGATCAAGGTAGTATCCATTTTTATCCTTTTCCCTTTTTTTCATATAATAATCCATGTCTGTGATGTCTGCCGCCACTTTAATGTTATTTAACCCTTTAATTCTGCTCTCAAATTTAATTGAATTATTTGTTTAAAAATAGAATTTCAGAATATAGAGCAGTAATCCATGTTGTACTGAGCCATTGTCCATTTAACCCCCCACTTCCTGTTCTGTTGATGCTACAAGCTGTGCGGTGTGACCGTGCGAGCGAGACCGAGATAACACTGACGTTCCCTCCGTGTGTGTGTCCCGTCTCTCCGCAGGTCGAACTCCCCGAGCCGTCGCAGGCGCTGAGGATCCCTGCGCTTTCTGACTTATTTTAAAATTCCATGAGTTTAAAGGGCGTGTCTCGTTATGGAGGCAGCGTTGTAGGTGAACTCTGCACTCAAACCCACACTGTAAATATGTGTTCATTTCTAAGTCATGTCTTGTGATTTTTTTTTTTTTGGAGGGGGAAGGGTTTTGATCCAGAAGGTTCCTTTTTGGCCCTGTGTTAAGAAAGACTCGGCATTAGTAGTTGATCTAGGATCTTGAAATCTGTAACATTTTAAAGGGAGAGATTTCATCACATGTAAAGTGTCCAATAAAATAAGAATGCTTTTTTTTTTCCTGTTCAGCTTGAGCTTCGTCTTTTTTCTTCACGATTTCCTTCATACTCTTATTTAGACATGAGCTAACAGATGTCTGGGATGGCTTCGTATCACTCATTAATCTCAGCCTTGGAGGCTCCTCATCATTTTACTTTTTTTTTTTTTTAATACACTTTTCTGTCAGCCAGCTTTAGGGCTGTATGAGACGTCTGAATGGGGTTTAAACTGATTAGTTTCTAACACTTATGCTAGTATCTTACAGAGCGGCGAATGCTAACTGAAGTAGCGAATTTTGGCGTTCGTCAGGCTTCGATAAAGGGTGCTAAACGGTTCGCTGACTGCTTTTTCACTTACCGGGAAATTATTTTTCCGCCAACAGTTGCAACACGGGTCGCTAAAATTATTTTTGGTTCACTGAGTAGTGAACACCATGGAAGAGTTCGCTTATCTGTTTTTTTTGTATGGTTTGTTTTTTGTTTTTTTTTAACGAATGGGTACATCAATCTTTCTGTATCTTGCTCTTTCTTTTTCTTCTACGGCAGAATAGCAGACAAAACAATTGTTCCTCAAGGGCAGCAGCACGTCGAGCTTCTTTTTGACAGGAATTCATTTACAGATTCTGAAAGTCCATCTTTTACGCCGGGGGAGGGATTGTACACTTTCTTTTAAGGGTTGGGTGGTTCAGTTTCAAGATTCACCTTGTATTTTACCTGTCAGAGACCAGGCAGTCATTCATAAGGACACAGAAGGCGATGTTGAACAAAAACGGGGTTTTATGTACCCAAAACAAGTTAAACTTGGTGTAAACGTAGGCCTATAAAAGAGGTCAACAATAATGTCACTAAACTTAAATCAGCAAAACCATGACAGACAACCAACAATGACCCTTACACGATGAAATAAAATAGCTTAAATAGTGGCTTGGCAAAACCAGGAAACAAGCAATGGACACAAACTAAAAAAAAATACAAAGAAACTACATAAACCCCCAAGTCTTCCTTGTGGCTCCGAACAGCAGATGGCACTGTCCAATCAGCTGGCGCCAAGACATAAGGCTGCTCCGCCCTCTAATTGCTTTTGAAATGTCGCCAACGTTCTTCAGAAAAGTTGACGACTCCAATATTCACTGCTCTGCGAGTTACAGGCTTAAGCACACACACACTCACACATGTATATTCTGTCTCTCCAAGATTTTTTTGAAGGGAGGTCTGAAATGCTAAAGATTTGCTGTAGATATATTATACAGAATTTGACAGATGCTCTTATCCAGAGTGACCTGTATTTTATCTTATTTTATTCAACTAAGCAGATGAGGTTAAGGGCCTTGCTCAGGGGCCCAACAGTGGTAGACTGGTCAGTAAGCCATAGCCTTAACCACCAATCCACCACTGCCCCAAAAAAGTGCAAAAGTAGCTACATACATGTATGGATCTGGATCGCCCAGTGATGGCACGGAGGAATGCTGTGATTGGTGGAACCCTTAGTGTTATTGAATGATTGGCCAAATTTGCAGACCAGTTACAGTGATTGGTTAAAATTGGAGGGAATATATATATATATATATATATATATATATATATAAAAACAAAAGAAATATTGTGCCTTAGTATTTAGGTGGCTTGTTTTTAACGGGTTGCCATATGCGTTTTGCTGTTAGAATTTTATGGAATATAATCAGCAGGTCAACAGAGATCTCTTTACTACAGCAGATCCAAACTTAGGGACAGTTTGTTCAAAAGATATAATGACTGCTTGTGGTTGAAACAGCAGAAGGAGATCTCGGGTGAAAGAGAATGAGTTTATAGTTCTTCTAGGTCAGTATTCATATATTCTAGTATTTTACCTGTTTTTGTAGTTGTTGATGTGTGTAATCCTGATGTATTGATTTTAATGTTGGGGCCTTTTTGGAAGTCACTATATACTGCACGAGCTACCCTGCTTTAAAACTAAAGGAACTTTGACTTGACACACTCATTCCTACCGTGGGACAGTTCTGTAATCCAATCTAGCAAAGCCACCTTGCCAGCACACATCTTTGGAAGGTGTGATGAAGCAAAAGACGATGGATGAAATCTACATGGACAAGAATTCCATACAGACACAAACTCGAGGACTGGGACTGTCTGACAATCTGGAGATGCTCTGTCCATCCTTCGCTCCTTTCACTGATGCTGCTGTTGTACGAAATCATGATTACAATCACCTGGTGACATGACCTGCTGACTCAAATCAGATTACACCCCCCACCCCACACCCATTGTTAACTTTGGAAGGTTTTGCAGGCCTGAAGTGGAGGAATGGATGTATGTTAACAAATAAAATGAACCAGAAATAAAATGAAATTGTAATTTTGGGTTTGTACTGATTGCAATTAAATGAAAGTGGAACAAATTTCAAATTCACCACTTTCTTTCTTGTTTGCATTTTCCATACCATCCTAACTTTTTTCCCCCAATTATTTGTGTTTGCTTCAGGGTATTCCACAGGGTTCTGTTATAGGATCCATTCTTTTTATATATTTTTTTTTAACCTGTCACTTGGTCAATCAGCAATTTCTCTGTTATCCTGATAACCTTGTCTAACTGATATGATCTAGTACATGGTTCAACTCTTCTCTTCTACCCCTTCATTATCTCCCTGAGTTCATGAAATAAGGATTTAAAGCCTGACTATCTCAGACAGAACACAGATGAAGCAGAAGCGCTCCTCATTGGTAGGAAAGATCTTGCATATTAGCAGCCTTATTGTAATACTGAGAGTGGTAATGTTGAGTCTACATAAATCACACGGTGCCATTTCTGTTTGATCATGCATTTGGAGCCTTCTCAGTCTTCAATGTGTTCATTTGTTGCTCTTCTATTTGGCTTCCCATTCATCCATTTCCTATATCATATATATTGGTCAGCTGTAGCCAATCTCAGTTGACCTTGGACTGGGGATGGGCACACCCTAAACAAGTCAGCAATCCATCACAAGGACACACCAATCCGACAGTTGGCAGTCGGCCAATGTCAAGGTGTCTTGGGTGTCCGTTGCAATAAATTTAGCACACTGAATAAGCAGCAGGTTCGTCAATGAGAGAAATCACTCAGACTGTTCAGGTTAGTGAATGAAAGCATGTGTAGAGAGGTGGTCATGGCAAAAGTTGAGGAAATCATGCATCTCCTGCACTTTCTCTGTATTTTCCTCCTCTGTTTCTTCCTTTCTTCCATAACCAACAGGCCAAGACCTGACGATTCCAGCGTCCTGGCATTTTGGTGTCAGCATACCTTTGATTAGAAGTAGCCATACGAAAATATCCAAGGTGAGCAAAAGGTGAAAATGATAAGCGAACACAGCTACTGAACGACCAATCACATTTGCTGTCACATTGCTGCAGAATATGCTTGTAGTCTGCAGTATTTTTTTTTTCAAACACAACCTTTTCCCTCTCGACATAGACACCGTGAGGCAACACAGCAAGGGATCTTCCATTAACGCTAGTTCTAGATCTTGGTGTAGGTATGACTGTTGGGCTTTTTACACCTGAGTCCAGTTGCTTATCCTGGTTTCTGTAGCATGACCTGACAAGGAGCTAAACTATGGGACACCAGTCTATCAGAGTAAGTTCACTTTTTTTTCCATCTTCTTCATTTATACTGCTAGGTGGACAGAGGCACGCTTGTGGTTAAGACCATAGCACAGTGGACTAGTTTAACGGGGATTTGAACCCACAACCTTTTGATCATGAGCCCAGCACCCTAACCACTACCTCCAGAGCTGTGTATTCCAGACCATGCATACATATAGACAATTCATTCAGAGTAAGCATGTATTTGAATTGTAGGAGGAAACCAGGGTGCTCAGAGGAAACCCCATGCACTCGACTGGGATTTGAATTATGAACGTTCTCACTGTGAGGCCCCCAAACTATTATTGTTTTTATTTAAACCCCTGATACAAAGCAAGCGTTGGGTTAAGGGGCCCGGAACGTTTATCACGTTGCATTGTTTCCTCCCGACGGAAATCCGTGACGGACCTCTGCGGTCACATTGAAGTAATTGCGTTGTTTCGCGAAATGTGAGCTGAAATAAGTCGCAGTTATGTTTTCGAAGAAAGCTGTACGTCTTGTTGACTTTGTATTTATGAATTCCAAGTTAAAATGGAGGGAACATGTGATAAAATATGCGATAAATGAGTGTCAGTGTGCTGCTCTGACTAGCTCGTGCACCAGCTGGACGGGACATAAACAGCAGACACCCTCTGAGGGCAAGACAACAGGGTGAGACAACAAAGACAAATTCAAAACACTCGGAGAAGGCAGGGGACATGCCAGACCACCGCACGCCTAAAACACACACAACCTCAACACTCACACTCCTAGGGGCAATTATTGATCAAAAGATTGGGGTTCAAGCTTTTCAAACTGTTGGGCCCTTAAGCAAGGCCCTCAACCCTGAATTGATCGGGTCCATTGGATAAGGGTCCATTGGATTGTGGGAGGACACAAACACGGGCCCTTTCCAAGAGCGGGACTCAAACCCAGGATCTTGCCGTCGTTCGTAAAGAGTAGGCTGCATAGCCGTCAGCATGTTTCTACCCTGCGATGGCCTGGTGAGCTGTCCAGGGTGTACTCTTCCCTCACCCAGAGTCGGCTGAGATGGGCGCCAGCCTCCCCCGTGACCCTAATTAGGATTAAGCGCTTCAGAAAATGAATTAGTCATATAATCATTGCTGTAATCATTAGTTGAACGTTCTGACGTTCGTGGTGATTACAAGTCAATGGAGTTATGAACATGCCCCTTTTTTCTTCTAGCGTCCATGCCCGCAGCCTCTGTCGAGTCTCCTACAGGACTCTGGACCCGGCTGAGGTCAGGAAGTTCCAGGTTCTGGCCAATAAATGGTGGGACATTCAAGGGGAGGTTCTGACGTTTGTGGTGATGATGACAAGTCAATGGAGTTAAGAACACGCCCCTTTTTTCTTCTAGTGTCCATGCCCGCAGCCTCTGTCAAGTCTCCTACAGGACTCTGGACCCGGCTGAGGTCAGGAAGTTCCAGGTTCTGGCCAATAAATGGTGGGACATTCAAGGGGAGTTTGCAGTTCTTCATGCCATGAATGAGCTAAGAGTACCTTTCATCCGGTCAGTATATAAATATAATTTATACTATGCTAATCCTTTTAAAATGGTAATAATACTAAATAGTAGAGTGCTGTGGTACAACAGGAATAAAGTGCAGGAAGACTTGCTTTCATGGGAAAGGAATTGACTCTGCAGTGATAAAAAAAAAATCACTTCTCTTTGCCGCAGACTAGTGCATTGCTGATTATTTTCCCATAAGAGCGTCCTCCGTAAGTGTTTTATTCCTTAGATGATATGTCATATATCCTGATCTTCTTGTCTTTCACCTCCAGTGATAACCTGTTAACTGTGCATGGTGAAGCTGAGATGGGGCGCCCCTTAGCTGGGCTCAGGATACTGGATGTGGGCTGTGGTGGAGGTCTGCTCACTGAGGTATCGGATTTTATTTTACCTCCTATACCACCAGCAGTTAAAGAAAGGTTTTCTTATTGTATCTTACAGTCCACCCTCATTTCGCTCCATTAGCCCTTAGGTCGGATGGGTGCTGAGGTGCTGGGTATTGACCCGGTAGAGGTGAGCGTGCGGACAGCCGAGCTGCACTCGTCCCTCGATCCTGCGCTCAGAGGACGTATTCGGTATCGCGCATGCACCCTGGAAGAGCTGACTGACGAAAAGGAGAACGAGGAAGCATTCGATGCGATCGTGGCATCAGAGGTGGTTGAACACCTGGCGGACCTCGACACCTTCATCCACTGTTGCTACCGCATGCTGAAGGTAAAGCTCACGCTTGGTCTAGCAGGTCTTCCTGTATCAGAGTCAATCAGCCAATCACTGTGTAATATTATGTACATGCATTATGTACGGTGTTCATCTCAAGGCAGGTTTAATAATAATTTCTGTGAATGTTTATGTATCTCTAGCCGGGTGGGTCTGCCTTTATCACCACAATCAACCGGACTCAGATGTCCTACATTTTGGGAATCGTCATGGCTGAGCAGGTGTTGCGTATCGTACCGAGAGGGACCCATGAGTGGGAGAAGTTCATTAGTCCAGTGGAGCTGGAGACACTACTGGAGTCTTGTGAGTCTTACTCATATGCACATAAACACACGATTAAGACACTTTAACCCACATCTTGTGCATACATGAGCTCACAGGTGGTTATGATTGGCTACTGATGCTATGATTGACAGAGGAGAGAAGGTAGTGTATCCAAACTTTTGATTGGTATCTATCCATCCATCCCCCATCTACATACATACCCATCCATTCACCCACCTGTCCATCCACCTTTCCATGCATCCATCCATACACCTTTACACCTACCTAATCATTCATACACCCATCCGTCCACCTATTTACCCACCTACCCATTCACTTATTCATCTGTCCACACATCTGTCTACCTAAGCATCTGTCCATCCATCCATCCGCCTATTTACCCACCTACCCAGGCCCATCCAACCACCTAATCATCCATTCACCCATCTGTCCACTTAATCATCTGTCCAACCACCTACCCAGTCATCCATCCACCTAATCATTTGTACACCCATCTATCCACCTAAGCATCTGTCCACCCATCCATCCACCTATTCACCCACATACCCAGCGATCCATCCACTTAATCATCTGTGCATACATCTGTCTACTTAAGCATCTGTTCACCCATCCACCTGTCCACCCATCTACCCTGCCATCCATCCACCTAAGCATCTGTCCACCCATCCATCCATCCTACCCATTCATTCAACTACCCATCCATCCACCTATCCATCAGTACACCCACCTAAGCATCCGTCCATCCACCTACCCACCCTTTCATCCATCCAGCCACCCACCTAAGCATCCATCCATTTACCCAGCCACCCATCCATCCATTCATCCCTCCCTCTGTCCATCCATCCATTGTTGCACTAATTGACAGGGATGAGAGGGTAGTGTGTCTATAACTTTGACTGGTATCATCCAATCTCTCTCTCTCTATCAATCTATTGAAGGCTGTCTTAGACATGCACTGTGTTCTGAGTTAGAGTTTGGTCTCCACTCCCTTATTTCCTATTGAGCGCTCCATAGCACACCAATGCATTTTTTTTCTCTTCACATTGTCACCCTTATTCTGCCTCCTTTTCTTAGCTGGAATTATTGTTCAGTCCATCCGAGGAATGCTGTACAACCCTCTCTCCAAAGGTTGGAGTTGGCAACAGAGCACAGCTGTGAATTATGCACTGCATGCTATCAAACAGAAGGAGGAGCCACCGAATCAACCTACACCTTGAGGATTAGACTTTTAATTAAACCTATACTTCCAAGTTTCTCAGTGTAGGATTTTAATACGGAACACTGAGCATCATTGTGTGTACAGACACATACTAGTATTGAGACAAAATAAATTTAAAATGTAAAAAATTATTGCAAATAAGAATAAGTGAAGGTTCAAATCAAGATGAACTTTTCCACTGTGATGCTTCTGATTCTAATACTGGTGTAAACATAACTGTACATTTCAGTTTGTTTAGGCACTGGCTTAAAATGTTCCTCCTTATATACTGTGTATTATATGGTTAATAATGGTGTTATAATTTAAAATCAGTGCAGAAAAAAAAGTATTTTTCTGAATTGTGCCTCTTGTCATTATTATGGTAGAAACATGGTGGTGGTAGCATCATATAGAGACACACCATTTGTTACCTCTCATGACATCTCTCGCTCACTTATTAATTTGCCGAACCGCTCATTTCTGCAAGGATCACAGGGAGGCTGGAGCCTATCTCAGCTGAAGAAAGGCTACACCCTCAACAGCTCACCGAGCCACCACAGGCCCAACACACACACAATTGTTCACACTCACACCTAGGGGAAATTTGGAACAGCCATTTAGCTTAATCTGCATGTCTTGAGTGCCAAGAGGAAACCCACTCAAGCAAGGGGAGAACATGCAAACTCCACACAAATGCCTGAGCCCAGGACTAGAACCCAGGACCTTGGGGTCTATGAAGCGCATGTGCTAATCGCTATGCCAAAATGCCACCCCATAATATCTCTACTTCTATAGCTTATACTTAATATATTCTTATATATTATCGGTGGGTAAATTGGCCGGTCTTCTGCAGTCCTGCCTAAGAGAAGGGTTCTGTGACACTGTGTGTTGAATATATAACTAAATCCAATAATATGTAATAAATAAATGTGTTGTGGGGGCGGTATAGTGGTTAGCATGTCTTGATCCCAACAAGAAGGTCCTGTGTTTCAGGTCCTGAGGTTGGCAAGGCCGTTTTAGTGTGTTGAGTTTGCATGTTCTTGTCTTGCCTGTACTTGTCTGGGTTTCCTCTGGGTACTCCAGTTTTTTCCCGCCATCTTAAAATGTGTACATTAGGCTAAGTGGCTGTTCCAAATTGCCCATCAATGTGAGTGTGAATGGTTGAGTGCGTGTTTGCCCTTTGCTGGGCTGGCGAACTCTTCAGGGTGTGCTCCACCTTTGCCCAGAATTCATATTCACATTCATTTGCTAATTTATTTAACCCTGTAAGGGACAATGAGGCAGCTATCTCAGCCGACACTGGGCGAAGGCAGGGTACAACTTGAACTGCATCCATTCACACTCATACTCACACCAAGGGGCAATTTAGAAGAGCCTATTATGGTCATGTGCATGGCTCTGGACTGTGGGAGGAAACCTATGCAACCACAGAAAGAACATGCAGAACTCCACACAGAGACTCCCTTGCCGAACCCAGGATTTAAACCAAGGACTTTCCTGCTGTGAGGCAGGCACACTAACCCCTACTGTACCACCACATTAAATTACATTACATTATATTATATTATAATATAATATAATATGGGGCAGTGGTGGCCTGGTGGTAGGGTGCTGGATTACTGATCCCAAGGTCGGGGGTTCAAGCCCCACTATC
>JAQMYF010000008.1:26899510-26913347 GCA_030014195.1 Neosilurus mollespiculum
ACAATAACAAAAATAACAACAATAATAACTATAATAATAGTAAAAATAATAACAACAATAATAATAATAATTATTATAATAATAATAATAATAATAATAATAATAATGAGGATAATCAAAATAATAATAATAATCATAACAATAATAAAAATGATAATAATAAAAATAATAAAACACAATAATAACTAATAATAATAATAATAAAAATAGTAACAACAATAACAACAATAACAAAAATAACAACAATAATAACTATAATAATAGTAAAAATAATAACAACAATAATAATAATAATTATTATTATTATAATAATAATAATAATAATAATAATAATAATAATAATGAAGGCTGCTGGGTTTGGCTACAAAAATATGAAGCGTGTGACAGATGAAACCTCCAGGAGAACCGTGGCTGGTTCTGCAAGACGCTCAGTAACACTTCCAACTCGTTCCATTATAAAACTGCACATAGTTACGGTGTACCTGAAATTATTATGTTTATCTATTTTAGTACTCGACCGCTTTGACTTCCTTTCTGCATGGAGTTTTGGGATATTATTTACTTCTGTGCGTGCACACGCACACCTACACACACCCACACACACCTTCACACAGTGTATCCGTGTAAGCAATATCTATTCCACTTCAAATCATGTTATTATACTGTCAGTGATCTAATTAACTTTTTCCAGCATCAGCAGAATAAGAGATGTACAGTCCCCTAAAAAAAAGATCTCACTCTCTCTCTCACACACACACACACACACACTGTGCTCAAAAACAATAGCCCTGTTTTCTGTACTTTAAACAGAGTTTTTTCCCCCTGAAATTTTAAACCCTCGTGTTTTTAATCCTGGATTCAGCGCGATGTGCCAGACCATGAAGTCATGTAATAGTTTTATTTTGACATCCCTACTCCTCAGAACGAGGGTTACCCGGACTTATGCGGTTCCCGGATCTGTTTTCTTTCCTTATTTCAATAAGAAGGGTTTGTTCTGTCATGCCCCCTTGGTTCAGGGTTCATAAACACACCTGGAGTGCACCAGCTTTCATTCCATCAGCACTAATCTGGCATTGGGTGACACGGTGGGGTAGTGGTTAGCATGTCCTCCTTAGAAGGTCCTGGGTTCAAGTCCCGGTCTCAGCGAGGGCTTTTCTGTGTCAAGTTTTGCGTGTTCTCCCTGTGCTTGCATGGGTTTCCTCCGGGTACTCCGGTTTCCTCGTGCAGTCATGCACATTATGCTAATTGGCTGTTCCAAATTGCCCCTAGGTGTGAGTGTTTGTGAATGTCTTGGCCCCTTGATGGTCTGGTGAGCTGTTTAGGGTGTACCATGCCTTCCCCCAGCCTCCCCACAGCCCTAATAGGATTAAACAGTTCGGCAAGAGAGTGAGTGAGTGGGTAATCCAAGTCGGTGATTCTGCTCAGCTCAACCTAAATAGTGCCTAATGGTTGAAGAAGCAGGCTTGGGACTGAAGAGTTGCTGGTTCGGTTCCCGGACCGGCAGGAAAAATGTGTGGGGGCTGGGAGAGGACCCTCCGCTTCGTCCACCTTCAGGGCCGAAGTGTCCTCGAGCAAGGTGCCTAACCCCCCAAGTGCTCTCTGAGAAATAAACCCTGACAGAGTGATGCAGGATGCCGACGCAACCCGGAGGGGGCTTGAATCACCCTGAAGGTGTTTATTTCACAATAGTGACCAGCTTGCTGTATGTTATCATGCTTATTACATGGCTACTTATTAAATATGTCAATAATTACCTCAGTGGTCATTTTTTTAATGTAAAAAGGATTTTATCGCTTGCACTGAGGGCGTGGTCCATAGCAACGGCTGTTGTACATAACGACGGTATGTTAGGCAGAAATGACAGATCGTGGAATGCAATCTACCCAAACCGAGAAGAGACCTCAGGGCCGACCCAGAACATGCTGGAGGGACTACGTCTCTCGGCTGGTCTGGGAACGCCTTGGCGTCCTCCCGGAAGAGCTGGAGGAAGTGGCTGGGGAGAGGGACGTCTGGACCTCACTGCTCGGGCTGATGAAGCGGATAAAGATGAAGATGAAGGAATGCTGTAATGGACCAATTAGAAGCGATTATTGATTAAAGCCATGTATTAAAGGAAAATAATCAACTTTGAGCGGTAATAGTAACTTCAAACAGATTTTTTAGTGCACAAGTGGTGTGATGTGAATATAAATAAGATTTTTAAAATAATGACTTCTGGTGCAACAGGCCACGTAACTGTGGTCTGTACTAATGGTCTCTCTTTTGATTTTGGGTATGTCTGTCTGTCTGCCTCTCTCTCTCTCTCTCTGTGTGTGTGTGTGTGTAGCAAACAGCCATATTGAGCATCCTGACTTTCTGTAATGAGCTGCAACACCTCAACTTGGGCAGCTGCGTGATGGTGAGCTCTCTTCTCTATTTAGCGTCTTTATATACAGTATATTATATAACTGTGCGACTGCTTTAGTATGAAGAGTCCTTTTCCTCTCTGAAGTGACTTCAAAGAGTCACTGCTTGTCACTCAAGTTTCTCAAAATCAAATAATGTTTGAAAGTAAATTTTTTTTTTTTTTGATCAAAGAGTCCTGACTGAACAAGAAGCCTTTTTCCTTCTTTCAGAGCCCGTGTCCAATTTGTGAGCGAGGACATATCTCATGTCCTTGTGTTACACTGTGTATTATAATGTCTATTTGTGCTGTAAGGAGCCATTTTGGTGGGAAAATATTCGATCCTAATTCTTAAATTAATTAAAATATTGATGTTTTATTACCCGCCCATAGCAAACCCACCCACCCACTCACTCTCTCACTCACCCAAGCTGCTTAATCCTACTAGGGTCACAGTGAGGCTGGAGCCTATCTCAGCCGACCCAGGGAGAAGGTACACCCTGAACAGCTCGCCAGACCATTGCAGGCTAACACACACACAACCATTCACAGTCCCACTCACTCTCACACCTGGGGGCGATTTGGAACATTCACTTAGCCTAACGTGCTTGTCTTTGGACTGTCGGAGGAAGCCCGAATACCCCGATGAAACCCACGCATGCACATGAAACGCCTTCGCCGAGCCAGGGATTCAAACCCAGGACCTTCTTGCTGTGAGGCGGACATGCTAACCACTACACCACCATACCGCTCGACGTAGTACATATACCTCCGAAAGTATCACTTTCGCGTCTCAACTATTTTCCCCCCACATTTTGGTCCTGTGCCAATTTCTACCCGCTATCTAGCTTTGCCCTTATCACATGATACTCAGAGGAAGGAGCTGTCTGCCCTCTTTCACATACATGAAGCTTGTGGTGTTCTGATTGACAGTAGCACTGTTGGGAATCTATTTCCTGTCTGTTTGAATCAAAATAGAAACGAAGTAGTCTCATGGTATATTTATACAGTATTTATGAATATGCATTATGATAAACAGTCTGAAGGTGGCGATGTTCTGTCTTCCTTCATCTGACTCCAGATTGAGGACTATGACGTGGTGGTGAGTGTGTTGAGTGCACGTTGTCGTTCGCTGGTGTCTCTGGATTTGTGGCGCTGCAGGAGTCTGAGCGAGCGCGGCCTCGCCGAGCTACTGTCAGGATGCTGTGCTTTAGAAGAACTCGACCTGGGGTGGAGCTCCGCCCTTCATAGTGGCTCCACCCTGCACGGTGGATCTGCCTCGTTCAAACACGCAGCGCACCGGCTGAGCCGCCTGCGCAGACTCTACCTCACTGCTAACCGCAACATCAGTGACGCAGACCTGGAGCATATTGCAACACACTGTCCTGCCCTAGAGCACCTCGATATACTGGGTTAGGAAAGACACAACAGTCACACTTTTCAAATCAAAGGTGTTTGTAATGTGTGTAGTCACTGTATGTGTGTGTGTGTGTGCATGCAGGTACACGGTTGGTGAGCCCAGCTGCTCTCCGCAGGCTTCTCCAATCTTGTCCTCGCCTGCGTCTGCTCGACGTTTCCTTCTGCTCGCAGATTGACACGCGGACAGTACAAGAGCTCAGCGCGCTTTTCCCAAAGGTGTCCATCAAAAAGAGCTTCACCCACTGACCCCGTCAACACTACTCACATTGACGATGCCTGCCCAGCAGACACTAGGACCCTGTGGTTGGCAGACAGCAAAAATAAGCACAAACTCATGAAAAGCAAATTAAAACCAGATTTTTATGATTTATTTTTCCTTTTTTTAATTAACTTAAGCATTGTATCAAGTTTGTCGGGTGGATAATGTCTATAAACCAATCAGATTGCACCCTACATGTGTAGTGTGAGTGTGTGTGCGTAGCTTTCAAATAATGCATAGCAAGTTTTGACTGAGATATGGACAAGTGAAGTTTGAACTACGAACGCTGTTCATCCATTTTTTTATTTTTTAAACCGCTTAATCCTAATCAGGGTCGCGGGGGGTGGCGCCGGAAGTGACGTCAGCACGACGTCTCTTGCGGAGGCAGTGAGACATCATGATCTAGTGAATCTGAGGACGAGAACACTGCCGGAGAGGAGCGTGACGGTAAATCCAAAATGGCTTATGCAGCCGACGTTTTTGCGAACTCAGCTTTCCTGTCGTCAGGTGGTTTAGGAACAAAATTTCCCCTCTTGTTGATTGTGCAGCTCAGCACTCGCTGATCCTGTGTTATGATGCACGGGGTCAGTGATGCAGCCCAGCCAACCCAACGAGTTCATGTCACTACCAGGCTGGAACAGCCAATCAGAAAGGTAAAATGTCTCTTGAACATGCCTGGAGTTGTAACACTTTGAAAACTGGCAAGGATTGATGCTAGCGAAAGGAACCGCTGATGTTATACGTGATCGTTTTAGGTAGATAGTAACACTAATTCACTACAAGTACCATTTAGGTTTGGGTAGGGGGCAAGGGAGTGCATTATATTAGTCAATGTCCCCAAAAAAATTTGAAGTACAGGTTGTGTGTGTGAGAGAGGAATGGAAGTGAAATAAATGTGATTGATATGGATTACCTTCTCAGTCTCATTTCTCAAAACCTCTTCTGAGAAACTTGAGGTCCACAGACGACGCAAACCGTGCAAACAATGTCGCAGTTCCACAAAAGGATAAACGACAGAACTGTAGGGATTGAGTGAAAGTGCTAGCTGTTCTGTTTACCAGACACGCTATTCGGAAGCGACGCAGAATGATTACAGACTACAAAAACTCGAGTTTAGGAAAAGGAGGAACAAAAAAAAAAGGCAATCATGAGTAGTGCCTATTTGTCTTTCAGTGTTTGTGTTCCTTTGTGTATGTGTAATAGTTTTATGATGAGACCCCCTGCTAAAAGGCGCAACTGAAAATGGGTTCATAATAGTAACGCCGGGGAAGAGATGATGCTTTGATGACACACTGCACATGCTGAGGCAGCAGTGGTTTGTGACCACGAAACTTTCATAACGACATACCCTCGGACAAAATGATTTGGACAGGCTGTCGCATTTGACTTTAGCTAGTATCTAGTAAAGGTTTAAGATTAGCAGTTTAGAGACGACATAAAGCTAGTCTGGTAGCAAGGTGAGCGCGAAAGGTCATTACAGTGGGTGCTACGTCCTCCTCACAGCAAGAAGGTAACTGGAGTCCCGGGCTCAGCAAGGGCATTTCTGTGTGTTCTCCCCGTGCTTGTGTGGGTTTCCGCAGGTATTCGGGTTTCCTCTGGCAGTCCAAAGATATGCACGTCAGGCTAAATGGCTGTTCCAGATTGACCCTGTGGTGGTGTGGATGTGACTGTGTATGAATGGTGTGTGTGTGCATGTGTTGGCCATGTGATGGTTTGGTGAGCTGTTCAGGGTTTACTCCGCCTTCACCCAGTGTCGGCTGAAATAGGCTCCAGCCTCCTCGCAACCCTAATAGGATTAAGCGATTGGGTAAATGAGTGAGTGAGTGTTTTGGAATCTATAGGATTGTAGTAAATGCTTGTGACGCTGTGCGGTAATTTCTTCTACTCTCCTCCAGGGGGCATTAAACAATACAAAATGAGTCTCTTATTTTAATGAAAGAAGCCCAATTTTGTTTGTCATGAGTTTTACCTGTGTATAATAATAATAATAATATTAATAATAATAATAAAGTTCTAATAATAGCAAAAGGTGGCTACAGACCGAGAAAACAATAGAAAAGATGATATAATTGTTTCCTCGTCCTTCCCCAAGTCCTTTCTGGTCGACAAGGACGTTTCTGTGTGGAGTTTGCAAGCTCTTATGTTTCCGTGGGTTTCCTCTGGCTACTCCAGTTTCCTCCTTCAGGCCAAACATGCACATCAGGTAAACTGGCTACTCTAAACTGCCCTTGGTTGTGAATGTGAACGTGTCTGTGGTAGCCTGGTGAGAGACTGGCGACCTGTTCAGGGTGCACCCTACCACCTGTCACCTAAAGTCAGCTGTGATTGGCTCCAGCTACACCAGTGACCCTAATGGATAAGAAGTATCGGTAATGGATGGGTGGGTGGATATAATATTCAGATATTAAGTATATAATTAATTTTGATGATGTAATATATGATGAAACTTATAGGCGCACACACACATCAGCTAAACGCATTTGTTTCTACAAATAAATTGAATACAAGTACATATTACGTACATGGATAATGAGTAGGATAATGTAACCTAACCAGTACCAGATGCTTGAGGCTGTTTTAAAAGACAGCAGGAAGAAGTCAGTGTGGATTAGGACGCGTCCCAGCTTCACAAGGACTCACTGAGGTCGCAGCACTGATATTTTTTCTTTCACTGACACACTCGGGCTCTCACTGGCTGTTGTTTCCCCCCACTGTAACCATGGAGGACTTTACCGGTTGTATTTCAGGATTTTTGGGGCGGAGAATCAGGTTTGGGACCTAATGGTCGCTGGTTCAGTTTCCGGACAGACCTGTTGATGGTCTGGCGAGCTGGTAAAGGTGTACCACGTCTTCGCCCAGTGTCGGCTGAGATAGGATTCAGCCTCCCAGTGACCCTAGTAGGATTAATTGGTTCAGTGAGTGAGTGAGTGAGTGAGTGAGTGATCCAATGTTCTGCTCAGCTTAACCTAAATAATCATGAATGCACCCAGTACCCCTATATCGGGCAGCCGTGGCCTAATGGTTTGAGACCGAAAGGTTGCTGGTTCGATTCTAAGACCAGCAGGGAAATTGTGTGGTGGCTGGGAGAGGACCTCCCCCCTCCCCTTCCTCCATCTTCATGGCTAAAGTGCCCTTGAGCAAGGCACCTAATCTCCAACTGCTCTCTGGGCAGCCTACTGCTCCTGTGTGTGCTCACTCTTTACATGTGTGTATGTGCTCACTTTGGATGGGTTGAATGCAGAGCCAAATTTCCCTGGCAGGACAAAAAATGAAAATCAAATTTCAAAGTTAAATTCTTTACCCTTTATAAGCCGCACAGACATCGCTATAGAAAGATTGCCGTTACTTTTCAGTGTGTTCTTCATGTTCCACGCATAGTCTGGGCTGTAGCCGCCCCTGAGCACCAGGTGCGAGTGGTTGACCAGGCTTGTCACACGAGGGTGGTTTGCCTTTGCCTTCCCTCGGCGCCCCGCGCACAGCACCTGGTATTCACAAGCGGACTCCTGTCCAAGTCTTAACCAGGCCCAACCCTGCTTAGCATCAGACAGGAACAGGTGCTTTCGGGGTGGTGTGGGGAATTTTAGTGTCCATGGTCACTTCTTTTTTTTTTTTTTTTTATGTTTGTAGGTAAATTTAAGAACCTAATCACAACCAAATCTCTTGGTGCCCATTTGTCAGCATTACTGTAAATCAGTATAACCTTCTCTAGCTCTATGGGCTAGCTGTTGTTCACAGTATTTTATTAGTTTCTACAAAAAAAAAAAATAATAATAATAAATAAGTAACCTTTTGTTCCAAACTTTTCCTTTTATTTTTGTTTGGGTTTTTTTGTTTGTTTGTTTTTTGTTTTTTTAAATCAGTTAATAAAAAGCTTTATTTATGCCTGGTGAGAAATTATTTAAAGTTTATTATTATTTAAAATTAGTATTTTGGAAGATTTTTAAAAATACTTATTAAAAAATATACTAATATTGTTTAAAAAACAATATTTTTAATTGTTTAAAAATTATATATATTTATTTAATAATTTAGTTTATTTATTTGTTTGTTTGTTTTTAAACAAGCATATTTTCAGACCTTAATATTAAACATTTTAGATATTAAAATATCTATCTATCTATCTATCTATCTATCTATCTATCTATTTGTTTATTTTATTTTTTTATTGTTTTAAACAAGTATATTTTCAGACCTGAAAGTTAAACATTTTGGACGTTAAAATTTTTATTTATTTATTTTAACTAATTTAGCTATTTATTTGTTTGTTTCTCTGCTTGTTCATTTCACTCATACAGATTTAACCTTTTTTTTTATGAACAATGCAATATTTAGACAGAATCACAGTTTATACATCAGCAGGTATTAAAAAGAGGAAATACTCTCTCTATAAGAGAATCTGGAAATGTCTCTGAATGCTTTCGGTTTGTTTTGATTTTTCATTTTACCTCTTCATGTATATACATTACTTTTTAAACAACTTATAAACAGTGTTAACCTCGACTCTCGAACCCCACGGGCTCTTTGCTCCAGACCTGCATCATTTGTGTGCAGGAAATGAGCCAATTTTTGATTGGTATGAAGCAGCAGCTACAAACCCAGTAACAGCCTCTTAAAATGGCCGTCAGTTTCCTGCCTACGTCTTAAGCTCCTATCTGCGGCGACATCTATAGAACCCCTGAAGGAAGGAGATTTGTTCTGCAATGAAATGAAACGTCTTCCATCGATGCAGCAGCGCTTTAATATTTTAACACTTTCTCAACTATTTACTCCAATCAAACAAACATCAGCTTCCAAAGCTTCAAGTTTCATGCTAACACCCTTGCTAATGCTATCGCACTCATTCCTATGTATATTGCTAACTGGTCCATTGGACCTACGAATCTGTGACTTGGTTGCATTCTGGAAATTTAAGTCGAATGTTTGCGCCAATATCTCATCTATGTTGGATTTCTCATTAAACATTTTTGGAAAATAGTGAACGGGAAAAGACACTCTCGTTGTTTTGTTCTTAGTGATCGACAATAATAATAATAATAATAATAATAATAAAATGAATATTATCTGTCCTGTATGAAATTTTATGTTTATTCTCCTATTAAACACAAACACAAAACAGAAAAATAGAATTGAACAGTTTGGCACGTTCTGGTAACGGTGTTTCAGTTCCTCCTCTAAACAAACCCTTAGAGGTTCTATGTAGAAGGATAAATATGTTACATAAATGCACGAGATTGGATCAGCCTAAACAGATCTACTACAGAAGCTCAGAGGGTTCTACAGAGGATCTTTTAGAGAAACAGACCTTTCTGCAGAGGATCTCCAACAAAAGCTGAGATGGTTCTGCAGCGAATCTACCACAGAAATTGATATAGTTTTGCAGAAGATTCTCTACAGAAGCTGAGATGGTTTTGCGGAGGATCTGCTACAAAAGCTGAGGTAGTTCTCAAGAGGACCCAATACAGATGCTGATGTGGTTCTGCAGAGGATCTACTACAGAAGTCGAGGTGGTTCTGCAGAGGATCTACTACAGAAGCTTGGTTATGCTATTGATACTTAACAAAGATACCCACACTCAAATGCCTCAAGTGATGCCTTGAAGATACATCAAGAATCCTTACGTTGATTTTAAGTGGTTATAAATTCCTTCCAGATCCATCCATCCATCCAGCCATCCATCATGCCTAGTTTCACTTGTACTGTAATCCCCCCCCCCCCCCAAGCATAGTTACGTTTTCATGGGCGGCATGGTGGCGTAGTGGTTAGCACTTACGCCTCACAGCAAGAAGGTCCTGGGTTTAAACCCCATGCCCGGTGAAAGGGTTCCTGTAAGGAGTTTGGATGTTCTTCCTGTGCTTGCATGGGTTTCCTCCTGGTGCTCCAGTTTCCTTCCACAATGCAAAGACATGCCCATACATTAGACTTATTTGATAGTCACGATTGCCTCTAGGTGTGAATGGTTTTGTGTGTGTGTGTGTGTGTGTGTGTGTGTTGGCCCTGCGATGGACTGGTGAGCTGTTTGGGGTGTACCCCACCTTGGGATTTGCTCCAGCTTGTCTGTGGCCCTAATAAAGGATAAAGCAGTTTAGAAAGAGGAAATGAGATGAAATGAAGGAAGTATACAGAACAGCCTCACTTTTAATGCCCTGGTACTTGTTTGCACTCCAGAGTATTATTAGGATATGGTTTATAAATGGTTAATTCCTCTTCCACTGGAGTTCGAAATTCAATATTCTGTAATGTAAAGACACTTTAAAACTTTACATCATCAAAGCTGATTCATGGCTGGGCAGATATTCCATATGATTTATAACTAAAACTGTACACAGAGAGTGTCCTTCCTTTTGACACGATTGATTATAAATGTTAAGGTTATTTATTTATTTGTGTGTTTGTTTTGTATTTCCTATTTATTTTAATTTTAATTTTTTAATTTTTTTTTTTTTGGGGGGTGGGGGGGGTGGGGGGGTGGAATAATAACCTAGTTATCCGACAGTGAAATACAGGAACACCAGGACTCCCTTCATTTCCAATAAGGGCGCCTGTGATAGAAAAAGGGATTTAATAAACATTTGTCATTGTGTTACTGGGAGAACTGGGTGTTTTTGGAACCTTTTACTTCTGTCTGTTCTTTTGGGCTTGTAGATGAGTGCTTGAAGTTAAATGTAACATTTTTGAAGAGCTAGGCTCACTCACGCTGCCCCCTTCCTGATCCCCTCTCTCACTCTTTCACACACATTTGTCTCTGGTTGACACACACATTGGATTTCTCCATCAGAGTCTCAATGAGATTAAGCCAAATACTGTACATCATTACAACCAACATTTCCAGCCAGCTCTTATTTATTGGCTATTTTTGTTCAGAAGGTAAAAATAAAGGCATGTTCAGGTCTGACAGCAGCCCAGCCCCGTTCATTACACCCAGCTTAATGATTTTTATTCTTTCGGTATTCCAGATAATACCAGGATAATCTTGGCTGGAGTAAGAGGTGAGGAAAGTTGATTAAAACAGGTATTCTTGTTATAAAAAAATAAAGTCAATGATTTCTTGTTTTGCAACTTTGTTGTCTGGCACTGGCCTTTAAAATATAAAAGGAACGCCTTGAAATTATTGAAAGATAGACATTTCTTTTGCAACTTCAAAACCATGCCATAAATGAAGCATTTAATTTATTTTGATATTAATAAATTGAAGTATATGATTAACTTTTATATAAAGAAATATTTTATATAAATTGTGATTGTAGGTTGTTTTAATATTGTGCTCAATCATGAATATCTTAGAAAAAGTGAAACATTATAAGAGGTTGTGTTATTATTATTATTATTATTATTATTATTATTATTATAAACATAAACCTGACAAAATCTAAACATATCTAATAAGGATATAAAGACTGATTAAATGAGGCCTTCATTAAAAATGAGGTTTTTATATGAAGCAGATTCATACTGTACATAAATAAAATGTGTATTGTAATAATAATATCATATCAAAGGAATAATCACGTTTTCTGGCAATTTGCACAATATAAAAATCTTGTATTTTTTGACACGTATACAATGAATATAAATAAGGAACTCAATGCAGCTGTAAAAGTGGATCTTGAATATTGAATAAACTGTACAAGAGACAACAAGCTAAATAATAATAATAATAATAATAATAATAATAATAATAATAATGTCATTGCTTTTGTTTCAGAAAATTTCCATAAAATAGAAATAAAATGCACAATAAATTGAACGGCAGCCTTTGCAATATTTCAGTTTGATTCTTTACACTTTTATGTTTAAAAAGCACGTTTTTAAAAAACAGATTTCAAATATTTACAGACTTGGATATGGGGTATACAGTCGTGTTAACACTCTGTGATGTCGTATATTCAAATTTATAAAATATTTTATTCTTTTTTTTAAAAATGCTAAATGCAAAATAGGAAACAAAAGATAATAGATAACATCGAATATATCAAAACAATGATAGAAAATTAAACAAACTAATCAAGAATAATAAGCACTAGAATATTTTACCTGTTTAAAGAAAAAAAGTGCTGAAGTGAAGAAATAATCCCCCTCTCAATTATACACTATTTACACACTGCCTTATTATTATTATTATTATTATTACTCCTATAACTCAGTTATAATAATAACAATAACAACAACAATAACAGCAATAATAATAATAATAATAATAATAATAATAATAATAAAGAACTATTTCTTAAGTTTAAAATGTACTCATCGTCCGCAGGCTGGTCACAACACGCGCGGATTCTCGTGTGTGTGTGTGTGTGTGTGTGTGTGTGTGTGTGTTTTCCCAAGATAAGCCTCTGTCACAGTGATGTATTTTGGTTCCGCACAGTAAATCCTGCTGGAGTTCCGTACACACTCCGGTCTCCTTCTCTTCCCATCACTGCCCGTTCTGCGTTTTCAGCTCGAGCATGGCCTCCTCGGTCCCGTGCGTCGCGTGCACCCCTGGCGGCGTCATCCTCTTCTCTTTCTGCCGCCGGTTACAGAACCACACGCGCACCACCTCCTTCTCGAGGTGCAGGCTGTCCGCCAGGCTGGTGATCTCCGCCGCGGCCGGTTTGGGACACTTGAGGAAGTGACTCTCGAGCGCGCCCTTCACGCTCACCTCGATGGACGTGCGCTTCTTCCGTTTCCTCCCCTGCGCCGCGAGCTTATCCAGGCCGGTGCCGCCGCCGCCGCCGCTCACGCAGCAGTCCGCCTCCTCGAGCCACTTGCTGAGCAGCGGTTTGAGCTTGCACATGTTCTTGAAGCTGAGCTGCAGCGCCTCGAACCGGCAGATGGTCGTCTGCGAGAACACGTTGCCGTAAAGCGTGCCGAGCGCGAGCCCGACGTCTGCCTGCGTGAAGCCGAGCTTGATGCGCCGCTGCTTGAACTGCTTGGCGAAATGCTCCAGGTCGTCTGACGTCGGTGTCGCGTCCTCGTCCGACGCCGGTGACTCGTGCAGACTCCGGTGGTGGTGCTGGTGTTCGCGTAGATGCGGGCTGTGGTGATGGTGATGCTCGTGCTCGTGATCCTGGTGGTGCTGGTGATGCGTTTGAATGCCCGGCACGAGCCCGTTGAGCGCGCCGAACCCCCCCGAGTACGTGAGACCCTGCTGGCCGGTCGATGCGCCCACACTGGGCAGGTGAGCCGCAGCTGCACCGCTCGCGCTCCTCCACGCGCGTGCAGCGTCCTCTTCGTGATGCTGATGCTGGTGATGGTGATGGGGATGGTGAGGATGATGAAGCATGTGCTGTAAGTTGCCACTGCTGGAGTTGTTGTTGTTGTTGTTGTTGTTGTTGTTGTTATTGTTGCCGTTGTCGTCGCTGTTGTCGTTGTCCTCGTGCATCTCGTCTCCCGTGCTACGGATCGTGGGTTTGATATCGGCCGACGTCCACGCGGCTCCTTCCCCTCCACCGCCACCACCACCACCTCCTCCTCCTCCTCCTCCTAATCCTCCTCTCCCGCCGTGAGAGAGCGCCGCTGCTATCCACTGGTGCGCGTGACTCCCACCGCCGTTGTTCTGCAGCGCGAACTCGCTCTGCAGCAGCGCAGCGGCGTGCGCGTGCCTGTAAGCAGACCCCGGAGCCGCGTGCTGCTGCATGCCGCCGGAGTCCGCGTGCACCGGCGCGCTCGCGCTGAGCAGACCGTAGTGAGCGGCGGAGGCTGTCGCGGCCATGAGGTGCAGCGCGAGACTGAAAAGCAGTGAACAGAGGGGACGTAGGTAAAACACACACCCGCACCCCCCCCCTTCCCCCAACACA
>JAQMYF010000008.1:26914904-26926299 GCA_030014195.1 Neosilurus mollespiculum
CTCTCACTCACTCTCTCTCTCTCTCTCTCTCTCTCTCTCACACACACACACACACACACACACACACACACACACGCTTTTAACCGAAGCCCCGCCCCAAAAAGATGCTCATTGGATAGCGGATGTGCCTTTACTGCACACTGCAGAGATTTCTATCTCTCTCTCTCACCTCGTGTCTCACACTCTACTGTCTCTCGTCTATTCCCACTTTCTTTTCTTCCACAGTTGCTCTTTCTGTTTTTCTCTTTCTTTTATGTCTCTCTCAGTATCACCTGAGTCTCACTCTCTCTCTTTCACCCCCCCCCCCCCCGTAACATGCACGTTAAGCTAACTGGATATTCTCAATTGCCCCTAGGTGTGAGTGTGAATGATTGTGTGTGTTACGATGGTCTGGTCTGGCCAGTTGTTCAGTGTAATTCAGTTCATCATCCTTTGCAACTGCGGTAAACAGAAAAGCATGTCAAAATGCATAACACGTCAAACCTTGAGATGGATGGACTACAACAGTAGAGTACACTCATCAGGTTCTTATCTGTTCAGCCAAGAACAGGAAGTCGAGGCATCAGGAAGTACACATTTCACCGAAAGAGGAAAGTTGAAGTTTGGATGGAGAGGAAATAAAATTGGCAAATCTTCAAGTGCACCTGTGCCAAGTGTCGCCTTATTCGCTTGTCCTTGGTGGCTTCTTAGACTGCAGAGGGCATTTTGATGGGAGATATTAGAGAGAGAGAGAGAACAGCAGACTGATAGAGAAATACAGAAAGAGAAACAATAGGAGACTGAAAGAGGAGCAGAGAGAAGAATCACACACACACACACACACACACACACACACACACACACACACACACACACACAATAAAGTTCAGGTGGTCTCTCTCTCTCGTTCTGTATGTGTGTGTGTGTGTGTGTTAGCAGGCTGCAGGTGTCTCAGACTGACCAGCTGTCCATGTCCGTGCTGAAAGCAAAAGCACACCGCATTATTCTCCCCCACCGTACATTTCTTCATCAGCTCAGGGGGTTGCTATAGAGACAAGCCAAGGGAATGGGTAGGGGCAAATCATCCACCCCACACGACACCGTCAACCCCCCTCTGGGGCATCTGAGAGCCTACTTACATCAGCTTTCAACTGGACAAAGCGCAGAGTAGGAGAGGACAGAATGGGAGAAGACAGAGAGACTAAAGAGTATAAGAGTGTGAGTGTGTGTGTATAGGTGGGTGGAGGGAGGGAGGGGTTGGGGCGGGGGGGACCCTGGTTTCATCAGAGCTGGTTTCATCAGAGCTTCTGTTTATTGTCATATTAAATGAGATGGAGATGTAAGAAACAAACACACTACGAGCCACCAGGCCAAACGGAGTATTTTCAGAAGATTGAATTTTATTATAAACATTCTAACATAGAATTGAAAGTCTGTAAATTTACAGGAAAGCTCTCAAGAAACAGAATTTTTTCCGACTTCTTGGTAAAATGACTATCTACTGCGTCTTGATAGAGATGGCAGGTTCGAATCCAGGTTGATACACGCAGCCATCCGCGGCTGGAAGTCCACGGGAGCTAACTGGCCGAGGAAAGGATGGTATATGTTCACTTCCCTGTCATTCAAAGCACTCACCAGCCAATCACAGGCGTCTGTGAGCGCATGCGTATAAGAGGTGTGAACAGCACATTCCCTCCGCCCCTAAATATGCATTTGCAGCAGTTCCTAAAGATGCAGATGGCAGCATCAGGTGTCATGGATGGGGCAAGTGCTTGCTTATGCTGTTTTCTGGTTGTTGGTGATCACATGTTAGGGAGGGAATGCTTGACGGGTGATAACTGGCTACGACTAAATTAGAGGAGAAAATTTTGGGGGAGAATTTATATGATGTGGCGAGGATTTTTTCCCCCCTTAAAATCTTTAATAGAGAGAGAAAAAGGAAGAGGCTGGTGGGAGTCAGGAAGACATCGCTGGAATATAAGAGGAACACGAGCACTCGGGGAGAGAGCGCAAACCTCCACCAAGCCCAGCAATCCTCCACATGATCCAAAATGTAAAAAAAAAGTCCTATCTCACAGTGTTAAAGAATCATTAAAAAAATTCCCGAATCCAGAATTTGATCCAGATCATCTCCAAAATCGAATGGAGTCCGATTGTCCGAAGCCCCGCCTCTCATGAAAATCTGCGAATAACATTTTTGTGTACTCCTGCCAACAAACACTCAAACAAACCAAGGGTAAACATAACTTCCCTGACAGAGGTAAGACTCCTCTCCATGTTCACCAGCTACTGTACTTCGAAGGAAATCATGGATGTCCAAAGCAAGGTCATCGTTGTTACCGCCATATTCATCATATTCAAATCCTATGTATTGTCATAAGATCATCATATTTGTAAGCTGTCTACATGACAAGGAAGACCCCATAAGATTCTTGATCACGTAATTTTTTAAAGCCTTCTCTAACACTGTGAGATAGGGTGACTTTTTGGAAGTGTGTTATTACACCTGGCGGAGGTTTGCGCTCTCTGGGTGCTCCTGTTTCATGCATGGTGTGGATTGTTTACATATGCTTCATGCTGTACCAAGTGGTGTTCACAAATCACCATGCGCTCATTACTTAAAAATCTCTCTTGCGATTCAAACATCAAGGTAGCCATTTTGACCTTCCCTACGCTGACCCATATGCTCCACCATCCTCAGCTACCAGAACTCGGCTTGTCAATGAAATCAACGGTCCAGGATATGAGCCTCTGTAAGTTGAAACTTCGAATTTACTTGAAGCGCTGTCATTCTTATCAGACGAGTGCGAAAATGCAATTTCTATAGCTGCACCTCCAAGTTGAGCTACAATGTGTCAGTCCAGTCTCGGCAGCATCCGGGGGTGTGTGGGGGGAGGGACCGGTTTCACCGCTGCCAATTTGTATGGTCCTACTGTATGTCAGGCTATAAGCTAGGTCTGGTAGCCATCTTGAAATAGACTGGGGTTGGGTGGTCCAACACAACCCCTATATAATATCCGCATCCAAATTGTGATGGCTGGGATTGTACATGCTCATTTGATTGTGCTTGCTTGGTGTACCAAACATGTAAGAGCTGTCTTGCTGCCACCAATATGGACTAAAGGCCTTCATCATGGACGCCTGACTTTGCGTCTGATGGGTGAAGAGAGACTACCTCATGCTGTGTTCTATGGTAAACCATGTATGGGTGAATTAAAGAAATGTTATACAGATCTATTTTCAATGGAGGGCAACTGTAAAGAAGAGACTTTGAGGAGAGGACAGGCAGATCGAGGGGTTTAAGGGAAGGTGAGGCTGCCGGAAGAAAAGGGTATCCCACAGGGATGGATGACGTAATGTCTGTGGGTCAGCAGTTGGATTGTTGAACCATCAAAGGGTTTTATGATGGCAGTGGAGACCACTGATGCAGAACCACACCACTCCACACCACGCCACAACCAATCACTATGGACCAATAATATTTGTGTGCCTGTTGAGCTGTAAAAAGTGTAAGAATGTGTACATCGGGTCATGTGTTAGTCGTTTAAATACATGCTAGCAAGGCTTTTTTTTTTGCATACAATTTGCTAAATGATTTAAGCAATCCATCGCCAAACCGTTCAGGTTTCCGAGTACTCCCAAAATCCATTGGTGCAATAATGAACATCGTTGTGCGGCGAACAGTCAAATCGGCCAAATCAAAAGAACAATTGTGTGCAATTAGGGTCATAATTCACCGCATTAGCACGTCACCACAGAACCTTAAACACTTCGTGTTATGACAAAACCAGGGCACATTACCTTTAATGGTCTGATATGCAAACGACGGCTCGTTCAATTACATGGCTTAACAGTGCATAAATGATGCGCGAGGCCCGGTGCTGATTTCACGTCCAGGCGATCGCAGAGCTCGGCGAACCACTGCCCAAACTACATATAAGGAAATAAAAATGGAAGAGGGAGAATCAAAGCGTTAAATTAACTGTAATTATGTGACCCGCATGCTATAAAGATTCTCATTTTTTACGGTTTAATTGGATAACAGTCGCCCTGTACACCAGCGGGGTTTCATGCGTCATGTTCCAACACGGAGTTAAAAAATAATTAGGCACGTTTTGTGAGGACAGGCTGACGACACATGGCTATTAGCCTACTAGCAGGGGCTGTACTCTCTACTTAACTGTATCCTTCCTTGGAGCTGGCCTCGTACCCTGAACAGCACATATCGTGCACCTTTCAAGCCAGCTATGAATTATTATATTTAATATAATTGAAATTTTAAAGGAAAACACCAGCATGTCCAGGCTTTGAGGTGAAAGACACAAATTAAAGATAAAAAGAGAGTACCTTTTAGCACTTTTTTAGGGGGTATAAAGAATTATGTGAGACATTCACACATACTTCGACAGGCGGGCTCTCTCTCTCTGTCACACACACACAGTGAGAGTGAGTGAGAATGTGTGAGTGTTCTCTGGTGGTGGTGGTGGTGGTGGTGGTGGGGTATCTTTCACTAGGATCTCGTAATCCAATGCAATTAGCCGGCACAAAGACATCGTTAAATCTGAACCTCTCTAAACTCAGTTGGTGATTGTTGGGGTTGAAAAGACGACCACCCCGGTGTACACGTATGTGTGTGTGTGTGTGTGTGTGTGTGTGTCTGTGTGTGTGTGTGTGTGTGTGTGTGTCAGTTACAGAGAGAGAGAGAGAGAGAGAGAGAGAGAGAGAGAGAGAGAGACTCCTAGATCTTTAAAAAAGGGAGAGAGGTGAATAGCTGCATGGTATCCTTTGTTGATGAACTAAAGCGCCGTGTTTCTTCCCATGACGACGGAACGGCGTAGCGCATGCGCAGCTCAGCCTGACCATCACGTTATCCCTGTGTTCTGATTGTACCCAGTCCTGTAGACTAAAGAATTCTCATCTCCACATCTCCACTCCATGATATGCACAACGACAATAAGGTGAAATGAAATTGGATTCTAACAACGACACGCTGGCGGTTTATTCGAAAGTTTGCTTCGGCTTTTCTTTACTGTGCATTAAAAAATGACTTCATCTTTCTGATCACGTGTCAAAATTATTTTGGTTATTTATTTGATCCTCCCAAATATATATATATATATATAAATGGGAATCAAAGTGAACTACTGATACATACAGTAGCTTTATCTTCATCTTCCGCTTGATCCGGGGTCGGGTCGCGGGGGCAGTAGCTTAAGCAGTGAGGTCCAGATGTCCCTCTCACCAGCCACTTCTTCCAGTTCTTCTGGGGGGAAACTGAGGTGTTCCTAGACCAGCCAAGAGACATAGTCGCTCCAGCGTGTTCTGGGCCTTAGTATACATACAGTACTTTAAGCTAATTTATATATATATATATATATATATATATATAAGTGGTACAGTAGAGCACTTATGGTGCGTGAGGTAACAGGGAGGGAGATAATACTCTGCAGTCACTTATTTAATTGCGACACATTTAAACACACACGGCTTGTTGTTTGTTTTGTGGAGCAGATGGTTGGAGACGCGCGCTAACATCTGTAACGCCGCTCTAATTGAAACGTCAGTGCTAGCAGGTTAAAACCATCTAAAGGTTATACAGTATGCATGCTTAGCAGATGGGGTTTGCAAAATTTTCATCTTCTATATATAGCGAGTATTAAATAATCTCTGCTTTAGAAAATGCTAGCAGTCCTGACCGCCGCATGTTATTGAGGAGTGCAAAGAGTGGAGCTTATTATAACAGCATTACTATATGCTACATACTATATTATAACAACATTATTATAACAGTAAATATTACTAGGGGCGGTACAGTGGCGTAGTGGTCAGCATGTCTACCTCACAGCAAGAAGGTCCTGGGTTGAAGTCCCAGGCGTATCTGTTCCGAGTTTGCATGCTTTCCCTGTGCTTGTGTGGGTTTTCTCTGGGTACTCCGGTTTCCTTTGACAACCCAAAGATATGCATGTAGGGCTAATTTTTTAGGCAAATTGCCCACAGGTGTGAGTGAGAGTGGTTGTGTGTGTTGACACTGGCTTTGGTGCACCCTGCCTTCAACCAGAGTCAGTGGAGATAGGCTTCAGCCCCCCTGCAACCGAAGTAGGTGTAAATTGAAAAAAATGAATGAATTAATAATAAATAACATAAATAGAGTAACAATAAAGTAAAATAACATTTTTCAACAGAATTACCTCCATCACCAGACCATCGCAGGGCAACACTATCACATATAGGGTTAATTTAGAACAGCAATTTGACCTAATGTGCATGTTTTTGAATGGTGGGAGGAACGGGGAGAACATATAGACTCCACACAGAAACCCCTGAGCCAGAAAATCGAATCTTGCTGTGAGGCATACGTATTAACCACTGTGCCACCGTGCCACCCCAATATCATTCATTCTTTCATTTTCTAAGCTGATAATCCTAATTATGGTCGCGGGTTGGCTAGAGCCCATCTCAGCCGACTCTGGGCGAGTGCAGGGTACACCCTAGACAGCTCGCCAGGCCATCGCAGGGCTAACACACATACAACCATTCACACTCACACCTAGGGGAGATTTGGAGCTACCAATCATGTTTTTTTATTTCCCTCATGTGCATGTTTTTGGACTGTAGGAGGAAACCGGAGTTCCCCGAGGAAACCCACGAAGGCACAGGCAGATCCTGCAAACTCCACATGGAAACGCTCGCGGGAATCGAACCCAGGAGCGTGGGAATCGAACCCAGGACCTTATTGCTGTGGGGCTGGACGTCCTAACCACTACATCACCATGCCGCCCCGGCACTAATATATATTCAGTCATTTTAATTTGAATGCTAATATTTTTGGGTATTCAGTGAGACATACCTCCCGACGTCTGCCAATCAGCATCCACCTTATTCACATCAGTATTTTTTTTTTTTTCTTTAATCAATTTTCCTAACAATGTTTTATTTCGTACTTAGAAAAGACTTACAGAATTTAAAAAATGTAACGAACACTGAGGGTTTTACCTAAAAATCCACGCCCACTCACTCAGTCATTCTCATCATGCTGCTTTTCATGTGTGTGTCAGAGATGTGTGTTATACCGTCTGTGCTTCTGCAGCCTTCTTCGTCATACTTTAAGGATAGAATCTGGATTAAGAAGCGTGACACACACACACACACACACACACACGCACACACACTCCGGAGAGAACACCTGCTGGGCTGGACTGTGTGTTTGGAGGACACACACTGCGAAAGTGTGATTGAAAGAGAGAAGAGCCCAGTGGTCAGACTCGGCCATGTGAGAACGAGAGAGGGAGTGTGCTAATGTCCCAAAGCTTTCAGAATGTGAGAGATATATAAGGTTAGGCACGGAATGGCTCGGTACACCTGTCAGAAATGAACGGGTTCATGGTTTTTCTGCTTGGCGATGCACTCATTTCTTATTCCATCCATCCATCCATCCATCCGTCATCTATCATTTGTGTGGCTTTTGTACATCAAGAGGGGTAGAAGGTGTGACAACCTCACCTGAGTCATTGTTTTATTGCCATAGGCCTCCCAAAGTACTTCAAGGGGTTCCACTGCCAAGTGCAAATACTGCCACATTGGACAGATCACCAATACACAAGTTCATTCATTCATTCGTTTTCTAAGCCGTTTAATCCTAATTAGGGTCACGGGAAGGCTGGCGCCTATCTCAGCTGACTCTGGGACAAGGGCGGGGCACACCCTGGACAGCTTGCCAGGCCATCACAAGGCAACACACATAGACACATTCACACTAACATTCACACCTAGGGGTGATTTTGGAACAGCCAATAAGACTACTGTGCATGTTTTTGGACCGGGTGGAGGACACCGGAGTAGCCGGAGGAAACCCACACGAGCATGTGGAGAACATGCACACTCGACACAGAAATGCCCAAGCCCGGGAATCAAATCCGGAACCTTCTTGCTTTGAGGTGGACATTCTAACCACTGCACCACCGTAACCCCCCAATGCCCCCAATGCACATGTGGACATTTTTTAAAAGTGTGTAACAGAGGTTCTGATGTTGACAGACATGCATCACATGGTAGACTAATGAGGGTTAATAGTCGCCCCTGCTTCTCGTATGTGCCCATGCCACGATCTGTCTGTTTGGAAGACTTCACCTCGTACGATAGTGTGTATGACATCATCATCTTTTCTCCTGAAGCACCTTTATGACTTGTATAAATCAGTGTGTGCTAGCTAGCTAACTAGCCCATGAGCTATATATCACGTGAAAGTGGCTTCTTTACGATCTGCAGTATTTCAGCTAGAGAAGCAAAGGGACAAAACATTTTGTTATACTGTGTCGGATAAATATCACTCACTTATAATAATACTAACGCGAATTGTTGGGTGGCGCGCTGGCACAGTGGTTAGCACAATTGCCTCACAGCATGAAGGTCCTGGGTTTGAGTCCCGTGCTCAGTGAGGGTATTTGTGTGTAGAGTGTCCATGCTTGTGTGGGTTTCTTCCAGGTACTCTGTTCGTCTCCTACAGTCCGAAGACATGCACTTTAAGCTAATTGGCTGTTCTGAATTGCTCCTGAGTGTGGGTGGTTGTGTGTGTTGGTCTGGCGAGCTGTTCAGGGTGTACCCTGCCTTCGCCCAGTGTCGGCTGAGATAGGCTCCAGTTTCCCGGTGACCCTGATAGAAATAAGTGGTTTGGCGAATGAGTGAATAATTATTATCTCTGCCAAGGAAGTTATGTATTTATTTATTTATTTATTAATAAAAAAAAATTTTGCAGGATTACGCAAAATGTTATGTGCGGATTATGAGGTGGGTGGGGCTTTGTACAAGGAAGACTCCATTAGATTTTCCAAAAAAATCCAGGTCAAATTCCAGATCTGGGAATTTTTTAAAGAATTTTTACATTGTGAGAAGTGTCATAGTACAGCAGGCCAAGCAGGGGGTGCTGCACACATTCTGGCTTTTTTTTTTTTTTTTTTTTTTTTGCTTGCTAGAGGTTTGAGCTCTCCGATGGTTCTTGTTTGTTTATACAAATGTTATATAAAAGCAACCATACACTCGCAGTCCTGAATATCAGGATGACTGTTAGCTAGCATAGGCACAAAGCTGTTCAGGGTAAATGCACCCCTCTCACTCATCCCACTCATTTGCCTAATCTAATATTAGGGTCATGGAGAGGCTGGAGCCTATCTCAGCCAACATGGGTCGAAGGCAGGTAACACCCAGATCAGCTCGCCAGATCACAAGGCAACACATACACCATCATCCACACTCATATCCACACCTAGGGTCAATTTGGAACAGATAGTTGACTTAATGTGCAGTTTTTGGACTGCGGGAGGAAAACCGAGTACCCGGAGCAAACCCACGCTAGCACGGGGAGAACATGCAAAGTCCACACAGAAGGCAGGCACGCTAACTACTACGCCACCGTGGCAACCTATAAATGTACTTCTGGAATATACTACCTAATATTACAACTGCTGTTGGATTCTCAAGTCTGATTGGTCAGAAGATGTTCAGGACATGATGGTATGCACACTCCTCGCGGCGGCCGTGAAAACAATGCAGACACAGAAGTTCTGTAAGAGTACAGAACAGAAATGGTTCGAACAACTGCTCTTGGCGCCCCTCGGCGGAGGGCAGCATCGATTTGTTGTTGGTAAATAAGCTGCCGGATGCCAGCGGCGGATCAATAGTGTTTCTCACCACAAGCAGAGAGCCGACTCTCCGCAGACACACTCCTCACTCCACACAAAGTCGATATCGCTCGCTTTAACAACACGCATCTACAAAAGTAAATTTGGGTTTGAAATTAAATTCCATTTGTTATTTTAGTTGTTTTTTATGGTGCAGCTATAATAAACATGTACATTTCAACATGCACTGTAAATGAGCACACTTTACATCACAACAACACTTGGGTGTTTATTAGTAAACCATGTGGGCGGCATGGTGAAGTAGGGGTTAGCACGTCCGTCTCAGTGCAAGGAAGTCCTGGGTTTGAGTCCCGTGCATGGCGAGGGCGTTTCTGTGTGTTTTCTCCATGCTTTCGTGGGTTTCCTCTGGATACTTAGGTTTCCTCCTACAATGTAAAGACATGCACATCAAGCTCATCAGCTGTTCCAAATTTATGATTTTGATTTTGCTGTATTAAGGTGGCAAGGTGCCCAGTGGTTAGCACGTCCGCCTCACAGTAAGAAGGCCCTGGGTCCGATTCCCTGGCTCGGGCATTTCTCTGTGGAGTTTGCATGTTCTCCCAGGTCTTGCGTGGGTTTCCCCCAGGTACTACGGTTTCCTCCCACAGTCCAAAAGCATGCACAGTAGGCTGATTGGCTGTTCCAAATCGTCCATAGGTGTGAGCATGAGTGCGAATGGTTGTGTGTGTTAGCCTCGCGATGGCCTGGCGAACTGTTCAGGGTGTACCCCGCCTTTGCCCAGAATCGGCTGAGCTGGGCACCAGCCTCCCCACGACCCTGATGAATATGAATGAGGGTAGCTTCTGCATTTAACCCATCCAAAGTGAGCACACACACACAATGCTACACATTGCAGCGCCTGTTGAGTTGGCAGTTGGGGTTAGCTTAGGCACCTTGCTCAAGGGCACTTCAGCTATGAAGGTAAAGGAAGGGAAGGTGACTCCCCCTGCCGCCACACATTTCACACTGGTTCGGGAATCGAACCAGCAACCTTTTGGTCCCAAACCGACTTCTCCAACCATTAGGCCATGGCTGCCTCTCGGTATGAGTGTGAGTATGGATATGGAGTATGGATGGGTGTGTGTGTGTGTATTGGTTTTGAGGTGGACTGGTGAGCTGATTATGGTGTACCCCACCTTCACCCAGAGATGGCCTTCCAGTGACCATAGAAGGATGATAGAAGGTGAATGAATGAATGAATGAATGAACGAATCTCTAAATTTTTGCTGTCTCTGATGCTCTAATGCGAGAATGTCCTTCATGGGATCTATCTATAGATCTAGCTAGCTAGCTAGCCATCTTATAAACATGGTTTCTAGCTGTCTGGTAATGAGGTTGCCTAGGGGGGTAAAAAAAAAACGCCTGTTGCACAGCTCCACACAGCAAACACATTACGGATACTTTAAGGACGCAGATCTTGAGGCTTGCCTGATAGCGATAGCGCAGTCTTCTATAATAAAATGCTAAAAATCTAAAAAATAATATAACAAAATCGATACGCCTTCATGTCCTGACAAGGATTTCTTTATTTTGGAATAAACAGAGCATCCTGAGAGCGATACGAAGAAAAAGATAAATGGTGAGAGAAAGAGAGACGGATGGTTTTACACAGCGCGAGAGGAAGATTAGCGGGAGAAATTGCAGGCGAGATTGTAGAATGGACAGTGGGTATGATTCAGAGAGATGGAGATAGAGGGAGAGGGAGTTTGGAAGGTGGGGGGGGGGGGGGGGGGGCAAAAAAA
>JAQMYF010000008.1:26987713-26998088 GCA_030014195.1 Neosilurus mollespiculum
CTCACCTTTTGCCTCCCTCCCTCTCTCTTTTTCTGCCTCTTTCTCAATGACTATTTCTCCCTCTTTCTCACCTTTTGCCTCCCTCCCTCTCTCTTTTTCTGCCTCTTTCTCAATGACTATTTCTCCCTCTTTCTCACCTTTTGTATCTCCCCCCCCTCCCTAGAATCTACTCCAAGTTCCACGAGCGCCGCATGGCCGAACTATCCGAGAGCGGACTTCATCACTTCCTTCTCCTCTTCCTGGTCCTGTCACTCTGTGCTGATCTGGAGGACGCCGCAGGCCGCGCTTTTGATCTCCTGTCCCTCCGTTTGCCCGCGACGACGGCAGTGATGTCATGGCGGGGCCGTTTGGCTCTGCTGCTCGGCTTCATCGAGCGGGGTGTGGACGTGGGCGGGGCTGCCACAAAGATTTCCGCTTCCTTCAGCAGCGCCGCACGAGAGTTTTACCTTAAGACGACCCCCGTGCCGAGGAGGACGGAGCTGTGGCGCTTGATCTCCGCGTATTTGGAGGGCGTGGGCCAGGTGTGGCAGAGCAGCACCACTTTGTGTCTGTCTGAGGAAAAGCTGATTAACGAAGGCTTCGGCTTGCTGCTGCCTGCCTGTGGCGCTAGAGAGCTCGACTCAGTGCTCGACTTCTTACAGATGGCACTGACGCAGTTACGGTGAGCACACTCACACACACACACACACACACACACACACACGTGTGTATGTGTGGGGGTTACTGTAGGGTCAGCGTGTGTAGTTTACACAGTACGGGAGTGTGTTGTCTTATTTTTGTCTTAGTGCAGGTTTGGCGTGTTAGCAAGAATCTGATTAGCAGCTGCATGATGGGTCAGAGAAACATGACTCGACCCCACACACACCCCCCACGCAGTCATGAATGGGAATGTGATGAGTTCCATTAGCGTTTGATTGGCTCTTGGTCAGAGGCATGTTCATCAATCATCGTTCACATTTCCACACTCGCTAATCAAGCTAACGATTTCCGAAGCCCACGTTATACCCCGCCCCCTTTAATGATGCATTAATTGCATTGGTGGTTACGCATTCATCATAATGATAGAGACATCATTTGTAGGAGCGCACGCAATGGTGAGAGCATTTTACAAACTGGGTCAGTATGATGAACCCCGGCTGTGTCCCCGGATCCGTTAATCTATTAACGAGATGGAGCCGCGTTCACTGCAGACAGTGGGTGGAGCTCTGACATTGTATTTGTAACCCATGCTGTAGTGGTTGGGATGAAACTTCAGGAGCCAGGCACGAGACATTAGCGAGTATGTTTACGGTATCATCATCATAACAGAATTGCGTTTGGAGTAGATTGACGCACAGCGGCGTACGGGTTAGCACGGCCACACCACAGCAAGAAGGTCCTGGGCTCGAGTGTTTCTGTGTGGAGTTTGCAAGCTCTCCCTGTGCTTGTGTGGGTTTCGGTTACCCCGGTTCCCTCCCACAGTCCAAAGACATGCACATTAGGCTAATTGGCTGTTCCAAATTGACCCTAGGGGTGTGTGTGGGTGTGTGTGTGTGATGACCTGGCGAGCTGTTCAGAGTGTGTACCCTGCCTTCGCCCAGTGTCGGCTGAGAGAGGTTCCAGCCTCCCCCTTCGTTCTTAATACAATTAAGCAGTTCGGTAAGTGACGGGGTTTTAATTCAGTTTTAGGATTTTATTTCCCTACACATTACTGCCACCTTGTGCTACTAGTCTGTTACTGTCTCGTCTTCATTTTCAAAGTGGTATAGCAACCACGCTGCAAATTGCTGGAGCAAAACGGAAAGAAAATAAAAATAAAGCTATTTTTTTCTTTTTTTTTTTTTTTTTTCTCCCTTAAATGTTGTTCTTGTTTTTATTTCAGGTAATAAAGTTAATTCTTGTTAACTAGATTAACCCATGATTTGGCCTGCAGAGTCACATCGTGTTTACAGATTGTTTTACAGTATTTTATTTTGTTTACTGATCAAAGAAAAGAATTATGCAGGATGCATAATTATTTATTTAGTGCGTAATTACATAATGCATAATTCTCCTTCTGCAGGAAGCAGGATGGGAGAGAGAGAGAGAGCGAGCGAGAGATAATAGCAGATATAACCATATAAATAGTGCACAGAGTCATCATTCATGGTGCCCTTGTGAATGCAACAATTGTTTATTGTATTCATTGGCGTTTGCACTGACTGTAGTCAAACAGTCTGGTCTATCGGCAGCGTTAAGACTCGCCTACATTTTTTGGTGGCTGGTGGGGGGCTTGGGGGCAGTTGGTTGCTCACAGAAGGCAAAAAAGGCAGGCACTGTTCAGCGCAGTTAAGGCCCATCCCAGCCTCATGTACAAACTAGAGAAGCACGCCGAGAGCGCAGACCTCCGCCAAGGCCGCAAAAAATGTTTAAAGTTGGATCCCTGTTATAATCTGGATCACTGCCCAACGCTAATTAGTTGTTCCTCGTATCATTTTTCCAGCCATTCTGTCACGGCAGTACAAGTGTCCGGAATAGGGGAAGAGTGACCAAGTGTCAATCAATATGAATAGAATGTGTAAGGAAAATAAATAAATAAACAAACCGGTGCACCATATACAGTAAATCCACCTTCCAAATACACCCAAATATAAAGATGGATAAATCGAATAAAAAATGATTGAAATATTCTGTGTAAAGTAAGAGAATACGCTGCGAAGTGAAAGCGCACCTGTGTGGTCACCTGCATAAGTATGGAGCGTTGCGACGAAACGATACGTTAAAGCTTATTGTGTGTATAGCACTCTAAATGGCTTAGCGTAATCCGGGTCGACGTTTTTACAACTAGCAGGGTAACTGGTGGAATGTCTTCCTGAAGAGCGACGCTAAGGTAAGTTGTAGATTTACCGCTTATTTATAATCGCGTAACACCTTTATAACACACTTTACGCTGAGTTTTCTTTTAATTAGCCCCACGCGCACCCTGGGGTTGGGTTTTGTATCCAGCCCAATTAGTGAAGGCTACCAGTGAAGCAGCGTTCAGTGGAAGACGTACAGTTGAACAAAAGTGATCAAAATCCGTAATACCAAAAATTATAATAACACACAGATGTTACAGTTAATTAAAAAAAAAAAAAAAGAAGAAGAAATGAAGAGTAGCTTTACCCAGTGCTGTGTGTGTGTGTGTGTGTGTGTGTGTGTGTGTGTGTGTGTGTGTGTGTGTGGTAGGTGTACCACCACTAGCAATGGAAGGATTAAGAAGGGTCTCAGGTGGTATGTGTGAGATGCTGCACTGTGGAGGGATTAAGAAGAGTGTGTGTGTGTGTGTGTGTGTGTGTGTGGTAAGGGATTAAACATGTGCGTTTGCAGGACTGATGGATACGAAAGGGCCATTCCAGCGCAGCAAACGAGTCTCTAATGAATTCAGACAATAATCGATTGGCTGAAAAAGCTCAAAGGTGTGTGTGTGTGTGTGTGTGTGTGTGTGTGTGTGTGTTGTAGCAGCCCTCGTGCTTTGAGGCTGAATGACAGCACAGGGGGATCATCTCCGCTCTAAATAAGATTACAGAATCTCCAACTGCTTAGCTGCGCTAACGTTAACCATCCAGACAGAATGGAAAAATAAAACCAAATGTGCCTCGTTGTATCGTCTACGCGGTCGTATTACCCTCGTGTAACCGCTGCTGGTTACCCGTCTGGTTTCCCGTTGTACTGCACTTAAACTAGTATCTTACTATATACTAAAATAAACGTACAGCACATCAACTGACTGTTGTTGCGTGTTCCTGGTATGCAGTGACGAGTTCCCGTCTAAGCAGGGGCAACCAGTGACCTGTCCTGGAGTGTCACGGGTGTCCAAGGCTCACTGGTGCATGTGGGGAGTGAAGGCTAGTAGTACGGCTGGTCTGATCCCACAATAGCACAAACTGCTGAAACTGGTGGTGCTGGGTATTAAAAATAAAGGTGTTGGAGCACACAGTACATTGAAGCTTGGTGTGTGTGTGTGTGTGTGTGTGTGTGTGTCTGTGTGTGTGTGTGTTCCAGCAGATGTTTGTGTTTATCCTGTATTAATGACAGTCTTTAAGTCTTACCCTGTTTCCACTGCAGGAGGGTGCAGCAGTGTTCTCAGTGTGCCGGTGCAACTCTTCCTGTCTGTGTGGTTAAAGAGCGCCACCTGGCGGTAGCTGTCAGTCTGTGGACTCACTTCTTGCCGTTCCTGCGGACATTGAGGATCTCACAGACTCCCCCAGAAGAGCTAGCAAACGCCGCCGCAGGTATCTCTGTCCTAAATCACTGTTTGAGGATGAAATGTAAGGCCCAGTTGTGTGTGTATGTGGGTTGTTTGTTTGTTTGTTTGTTTGTTTTCGAAGCTGTCATGTGATAAGTTTGTACCTTAATTTTGGTCACATGGTCTCTTCATCCCCCTCTTATGTTCCTCAGGTTTCACTTTGTTAGCAATGGATTTGCCTAACTCTGCCCCCCAGGAGCTTCAGCCCCGCCCACTTCTGGCAATGATTCAGTGTTTTGGTTGGGATGAGATGCTTCGCCCCCTGCTGGTGACCCGCTACCTAAGCAACCTGCTGCAGAATGAGTACCGCCATCGCTCTTTCCTTCCTTTCTTGCGTTCCTCCCATCCTGTTTTTTTCCCCACCATCATTCCTTCCTTTTTTAAGTTTTTTATTTTTTTATTTCTTTCTTTTCTCACTGACTCGCTCATCTACCAAACCGCTTAATCCTATTAGGGTCACAGGGAAGCTGGAGCCTGTCTCAGCTGACACCGGTAGAAGGCAGGGTATACCCTGAACCATTCACACTCACATCTAGGGGCAATCTGGAACAGCCAGTTTAGCCGAATGTGCATGTCTCTGGACTGTGGGAGGAAACTGGAGTGCCCGGAAGAAATCCACACAAGCACGTGGAGAACATGGAACACAGAAACGCCCTCACCGAGCCTGGGACTCGAACCCAGGACCTTCTTGCTTTGAGACGGACGTGCTAACCACTACGCCACAGTGCCGCCTCCTTTCTTTACTTTGTTGCTGTCATCCTTTTTAATATTGTTTTCCCTGTTGCTTAATTGTGTGTGTGTGTGTGTGTATAGAGAGCTAGTACGTAAGATGAGCTCTGCTGGTGACTCGGCTCAAGCTCTGTGTGTGAGAGCGTGGATCCGCTGTATCCTCCAGCAGCATCAGGGCAACAATACTGACACGCACAGCAGCAGAACAGGTACACGGCAAGTTTCTGCTCTTCATTCTAATGATTCTTCAGTGCAAAATTGTGCATTAATGATGTTTTAAGACCAGCGTGATGTTCCTACACAACTCGGAGATGCAGTCATGGAGTGCAAGCTAGTTAATGGTGGGGGTCAGCATTTCCGATAGTTTAGGAGGGCTATGCTTCATGTATGATGCTCTGATTTGCACCGTGGTTGATTAATATGATCGAAATATGCTGTAGGGTGGAGATGAAAGTGACGTATTAGCTCCAGAAGGTGGCAGTAATGTATAATAAAGTAAAAAATTAAAACTAAGACGCAAACTAAGCTAAAGTTAGTCAGTCCTACTATATACGCACTTGTGTGCTCCCCCCGACGGCTCCTCAGTGACTGTAACTTCAGAGTCTTCATGTGCTGTTATGCTCTTTGGTCTCTAATCATATATCACCGCTCACTCTCTCATTTGGCGAAAGCGCTTACTCCTAGTATTAGGAGGTTGCTCACTTGCCTTACTGTTGCTATGGTCACTGTTGATGGCTGAAGCCTTTCTCGGAAGCCTGTGTCACACTGCCATGCTTTGATGTTGCTGTTTAGTCGTACTTCGTACTCAGTTAAATCACTAACGATTAATGTGTTAATGACCTTGTGTTTCTTAATGATTGTATGTGGGGTACAGACAGGACTTTAGAGGAGCAGTTAGCCGAGATGACCGCACTGATCCTCAGACTACCAGAAGTGGAGTCGCTGCTCCAGAGAGTCGGACTGAACACCACTAACGCCGCTGTGCAAGAACCTAAAGCTGCACTGACCTTGTTTATAAAGGTGCGGACACGCCCGCGCATAATTACAATTATTTCAATTCATTACAGTTAGTCCTGTAACCTTTGATCTTTTTTTTTTTTTGTGTGTAGTGTGTAGGCCGTGTGTATTGTGGGCTGCAGCAGCAGGCCGAGCGCGTGTCCATGGTGTGTAAAGCGCTGGATTATGTAGGTGACATCATGAAGTTCATCAAACCCAATCTGCTGAACAAGAGCACAGAAGGGCTACACATCACCTACTGGACACTCGGTGTGGCACATCACTCATTACGCACCAAACCGTCTAATACACACTCTACACCAACTGGCCTTGGAGGAGCCAGCGCACCCTGAACGTGTGTATGTGTTTACAGGGTGTGTGGTTAAGCACTGGAGTCCTCTACTGGCCACATCCAAAGCTCAGTCTCTTCTCCTGCGTATCATAGACGTCCTGCTGCTCCCTCACTCCCTGCTTCAGGATAAAGCTCCACCTCCTCAGCTGATCTCGGCTCTCCGGGACACACTGCCTCTCTACCTGCAGGTCTTTTTTTTTTTTTTTTTTTTTTTTTCTTGTACACTTTTTGTGTTCTGGTTCTTTCTGTACATGTGAGTGAGGTTTACTCTACACTATAAAATAAAATGTGTGTTTTCAGGGTCTCTCTGTAGCAGTGGGCGTGTCCCAGACCCAGGTGTCATACCTGAAGCAGCAGCTGCGTAATGTCATCTCTCAGTATCTAAGCCGCTTCCTTCCAGCCACGCCCACCGCCGGAGCAGTAGCCAATCACCCGGTACTGCTAGCAGGCTGTGAGGCCACACCTACACAGCGAGGGGCTGCACTTAGGAGGACCATCCTACAGGTACTCAGGTAAAAAAAAAATAAAAAATCTCTGAGTGAGTGTGTAGTAAAGAAGTGTTTTTAGTTTGTACAGTTATCTTGCGTATCTGAGATCTCCAGTGAGGGAGAGATCGCTATCTCGAGTTTATCTCATTGCTTTCAACAGGGAAAACTTCCTGCACTTCAGAGGTCACGCCCCTCCTCCTCGATTGGCGGCAGTCCTCTTGTTCCTGTTGGAGCTTCTGAGACGAAATAATGACACCGACCCCACCCTCCTCACCGAGCCCCTTCCACATGTACTGCGCTGCGTGATGCTTGTTAATGAACCTCAAGGTGGGAGACACACTCACACACACAAACAGTCTTGTGCTCCTGTCTTTGTGGGGACTTTGATTGACAAAGTATTCCCTAGCCCTTTACCATAACCTAAAACTAATTCCAGCCTGAGCCTAGTCTTAACCCTCAAACCTCAGAATTGTCCTCACGCCGTTGTTTAAAATTTGTATTCTGGTCTTCAAGTACAAATACACACACACAAGCTTGTACTTCTAACTTTGTGGGGACTTTCAGTGATTTCAGTATTTCTAGCACCTTTCCCTAACCTCAGCCATCACACCTAACCCCAACCTTTTAACCTGAACCCTAAAACTGAGTCTTAACCCTCACACACCCCTTTGGAAAAGCGAGGACCAGCCAGAACGTCCTCTTTCTATTGTTTAAAATCAGTATCGTGGTCCTAAATATGATTAACACTCACTCAGTCATTTGCCAAGCCACTTAATCCTACCTGGGTCACAGGGAGGGTGGAGCCCATCTCCGACGGCAGTGGGTGAAGGCAAGGTTCCCCCTGTATGGCTCGACTGATCAACACTCACACAGCCATTCACACTCGCGTCCGAACCTAGGGGCAATTTGGAACCGCCAGTTGGCCTAACATGGATGTCTTTGGACTGCGGGAGGAAACCGGAGTACCCGGGGGTAACCCACACAAGCATGGGGGGGGGGGGACATGCAAACTCCACACAGAAACGCCCCAGGGACCTTCTTTCTGTGAGGTGTACATGCTAAGCACCATGCCGCTTAATTATAGATTAATAAAAACTAACCTACTGATGACGTACTTTAATTCTGCTGTGTTACACACTGTACCTTTAAGGTTACTGCTTGTCACACTGTGATATGACTCTGTTAAAATCCAGCGAATAAATCCTCAACACACTACACTTACATTTGCGCTTTGTCGGTTTAAATGATGGAGATCCTCTAAAGAGCGGATATTTGCATATTTAAAAGCCACTACTGTGTTTCTGGCTGTTTCGTCATCACTATCCTGTCCAGCTATTGGCCAATTTTGGACTCGCTTCATTACAGTGTTCAAGTTTCTACACTGACACAACTTTGCTGTTAGCCTTCATTTGTCATACAAAATCGCACTAAATCAACTGCCGTCACAACGGTGTGTGTTGTATCTCACATCCAAATAATCGTCATACAATGTGTGGTGTGTGTTATAAACCTTAAAATCATTGGGTGTAAGATCAACTGATGTGTGTGTGAGTGTCAGTACTTCCTTTGTACCAGGAAAAGGTTTCACAGTCCATGAACAGCTTTCAGCAGAATAATGCCAGGAATGTGCGGAGGCAATCTTGAGCTGTAACCAACCTCAATAAATGTCATTCTTACATTTTACACATTTCAGACTAAACTTCAGCCAAGAGATTTCACCAAGGCTTGTGTAGATGTTGGACTCTTGACTGGAAATAGCATAAAATTATTAAGAATTGTGAGAAATGTGTGCAAAGTGCAGTTATTCTTAAAGCCCTGTGATGTGATTTACACGAATAATAAGTTCCTAATTATTATTCATAGATTCCTTTGATACGTTTAGGGTGCAAAAGGTATAAAGGTTAACAAAAAAGTACCAGTTCCAGTGGTTTGTTTGCAAACCGAGTACGATGCACCTCATCTGTGTGTCTGGAAATAATAATAATAATGATAATAATAATAAAAGGTCTAAAAGTAACATGATCTATATTATTATTATTATTATTATTATTAATACATTATTTTTGTTGTATGGTTTCTCATACAGAACACCCCAGGCACCCAGGTTAGTCAGAATTAGGGATGGACGAGGCATGTCTTGTGAAATGTGTTAAAGCATATTTGAAACTGTACGTGTGTTTGTGTATGCAGTGAAGAAGCTGAGTACAGAAAGTGTGCAGCTAATCGTGGAGAGATGTTCATCTGCATCCAGAGATGAACCGTGTGACCAGCTTATCACAGTTCTCAGGTGCAAAGCTGGTGTAAAAAGTGTCTCTAACAAGTTTCGATTCGATTTTGTTTGATTCACGGTAATGTGAATTATGATTCAGGTTTTTTAGGGAAAAAAATGTAATACATTACCAAAAATAAATAAATAAATCCTGCATTTATTTTGTTATTCTTTATCAACCTTAATATTATTTTCGTTAAATAAACAACTAATAATAAATAATAAAGGTTTTTACAAAACATTTGTAAAGGCTTGAGTAAAATATATTAGCTGATTATCTAAATATCCCTTTTAATGCAAATAAAATGAATAACAAACAAGCCTTTTCTTTTAACCTTTTTTTTTGGTTTGTTTTTTAAACATTTGTGAAGGCTGTAGTTAGGGCTAAATATAAAACAGTCCCACCAATTTACTTTTCTCTCCTTTCACTTTTTTCCACTCTTAAAAAGCTGGTGCTGATTTCTTGTTGAATTGATTTGTACAGTCAGTCACACAACAGCTCTTTGTTTGTATGGTGATGTCACATCCATACCTTCCATTGTACGCTGTATTGTGTGCACCCTCTGTTGCCCAATTAATGCAATTGTTAAAAGTTTCTACCACTATATACAGTATATCACTGTCTGTGTTGCATTTCTGCATTAAATTAGTATGTTATGTAATTAGTATTCAAGGTAGGCGGTGTATGCGGTGACTGTAGATTGTATAGACTTGACTGTAAATGTCATGTGTAATTTGTGTTTGCAGAACGTTTGTGGAGGAGAGCGAGGGTGTGTATGAGCTACAGATGTACGTCGCCTTGGAGACAGTAGCGGTCCTCAGTCCTTCGGCTGTGTCGGCTCTGATTCCAGTTCTCTCGCAAAGTTTACGGAACACGGAGCAGAAGAGAGGGATCGGAAAGAACATGTGTCTCAGGTAATGGCTGTGGGATGGTCAACTGATATTGGTCCAATTTTTTTGGGCAGTATTTATGAAAATTAGGGGTGGGGGCAGGGGGCATTCACATCCTGCAAAATGTTAAAATTTACGTACTGTATAAGTAACATTTGCTAATGTGAACCTTTTTTGATTAAGATTGAATTGCAAACTACTCTTTATATTCAGAGCACACAAGTTTAGAAGAGAGCGAAGTCATTTCCTGTTACGATTCTGAAAGAAAGCAATTCATAACAAATCCATGAATGGATATAAAAAAGATTAGCCATTTAGTAAGGAGCAAAGAAATGACACCCTGTAAACATAGGAACTGTGTGTGTGTGTGTGTGTGTGTGTGTGTGTGTGTGTGTGTGTGTGTG